>LUCM01001245.1:341182-360612 GCA_008360955.1 Fasciolopsis buskii
GAAACTGAACCAGTTAATCAACATTTTACACCACAAATTATCCCACCTCAATAAGCTTCCACTGACCGTATTCGATATTTTGACGATGATTTTTGTTCAGACCTCTTTTATTTGCCTCTCATTCAAATGTGAACGTACCGAAGACGAAATTATTCCGAATAATGTTGAAGAAAGCGCCATGTGCTGGTTTTTTATAAACCATCAGACATGAACACCGTTATAATGTGCGTTATTTGTAAGAAGTCAATTGCTGAACTGCCTGGAGCAGTTTTGCCTTCAAGGCGAACCTGATTTCCTGTTAAAAAACGATGGGTTATTGTAAAGGTTCTAGATCGTTTTCTTTAAATTTCAGCCATTACTAACTATTGGGGTTAGAACCAATTCACGAAAAATATATATTGTATTCCGAATAAATCAATTAGCTGAGGTGTGAATTCGGGCTTACTGTCCACCGACAGTTTAGCATCCCCACTTGTATGTAGTAGCTTCAATATTCCACTGCAAGTAGTTCCATGTAACCAGCGCTCATGGAATAATTCACTGAGCGCGTGCAAAAGCAGAAGACCAGGTGAAGAATCTCTACATAGCGTTCGTTCTGTCTGGCTGCTTTGTGCTGTGGCAGATTTGAAATCTTTTGACACTGAACTCACGCTCACCTAAAGGATTTACAACGAACACTGGACCAGCTGTTAAAGAGCTTCCAATTTTCTACAGTATTTCCAAATTTGGACCTCATTCCAGTTCAGTAGGCGTTTTCGGGGCGATTGCCACCACTCACATGCCTTCGTTTGCAGCTTTCATCAGTACTTTTAAGAGGTCAGTCATAAAAGTGTTGCATGATTTGGCTTGAGTAATCGTGTGTTGACGAGCACTGATTTGACCGTTGGTTAACAGGCAGGATGTCAGCTCTCGTTTGATTATCCCTTTCTTATCCGTGAGTTAATTATGGTATTGTTAACGGGCGTGTAATTGGAAGGATCCTGTCGTGAGCTCCTTTTTTGTAAATCAAGACGACGGCAGATCTATTTCATTGTGGAGGAGGGAGTACTAGCCTTAATGGAGTGATTGAATAAGTTAGACATAAGTATAGAAACATCTATACCGCCAAAGCCATAGGTAGCTGGGGGCAGGTTTTCAGACCCAGGGTGGAACGCAAGCTTCACTTTAAATAAATTGTCCTAATGGCTTTCCACTAAAGGTAAATACATGCGAAGGATCAGGAGGACACTGTGTGGATGCAGCGGTAAGACGGAAAAGTCGTTCTTTGCCACTGGAGGCAAAATATGCAATTCATGCCTCTGATATTAGTTTAGGGATGCTCATGCGTGTTCCCATGAATGCGATAGATGACAGAACAGTAAATTTCAGATTAATAAGCTTCCATTATTTTGGATAAAACCCGGTCTTGTTTGCAAAGCGCAGTGCTCCAATTGATTTGGTTCTTTTAGCAAATACCGAAAGAGATTCCACCCCGAAAGAAAGGTAGTTCACCGGCAAGACCAAGGCGTACTCCTTTGTTTTTGGCACTTATTTTGCAACGAAGAATGTTTCTCTTTAAGGCGGTCAAGAGTACTCATTGCTTACCCCCTTTGCATTCAGATAATACCTTAGGTTTTCATCAAAGTGTTTGGCAGCTACTGCGAGGTCCACCGAAGGAAGGAAATCGTCCTAATTTTGGGAAAGGACAACAGTAGGGAGGCTATTCTTAAAGTTCTTATGGTATGTCTTCTGTTAAGCTGGTGGGGAAACGGTGTAAACTGGCAGCAAAAAGCGGCAGCAAGCCTGCGATTGGTCATATCTAAACCATTTTTATAGCCGTGCGCATCTGGATGCGATTCGTTGTAAAAGTAAGTTCTAGTGTGTTGTTTTTTCTAGTTGGCAGCTCAACGTTCTGCGTCCGGTCGCCCAGTGTTATGCTGAAAACAAGTGGTGTAATGTAGTTGAGGAAGACCACAGAGAACCCATATATCCCAGAGGCAGTAAAGTTACTGGCCACGACCTTGTGGTCGGGGAGATCGGTAGCAGAATTACGTGAACCAAATATGGTTAAGTAGTTGCATTGCAGTAAATACATCGCAGGGGATGTTCCTGACGATCGACTGTTACGGTAAGCCAAACGGGGTCCTGAAATTTATCAAATTCTGGCTGAAAGTGGAACAGTACCTCTTGCATAAACAAGGCTGTCTCCTATATATTATCACTTTTAAATGCATGGCATTCAGTAAGGGCTATGTCATTGTCCGAAGCAACATCATATAGCCGCCTCCCCGTGATGTGGACGAATTCATCGTTATTCGCTTGAACCAATGGTCACAGCACGCGCTCAATAGTACTAAGCAGAACGGATCGATACCGTAGGTAACATAACCTACGGTATGTGAGCTGGTGTATGCAAAGTGGCCTGGCATATATTTTGAGGACGAAAGTGTAGTTGACACAGAGGGAGGTAAAAACCCTAGGGTCAATACTGAAGATGTAAGGGCACTTAGAAGACTGGCTCGTAATACCGATAATTGGTGAATCGAAGTGGCTCCCAGGCTGACTATTCGAGGCAGTGGTAAGCAGCCTGTATTTGTCAGGAGGGGAAGTAACAAGTTTGGATAGGGGAGGTTGAGGGCATGCTGGAGGTGGTGGAAAGAACCGGTAGGTAGAGGGAGATGGTGACCATGTCACCCGTGGTGCATTGAGGACGGAGTTACAAAGGAAGATGGGCTAACCCACGCCTGACCGTGAAGTCTTGACATGTCAGCCGTGCCCCTTGTGACTCACTGGTGGCCAACCCTAGGAAACGTAGCTCAAAATCATGGAAATCGGACAAGCATTCATGTGTCAGGGAGCACACTTGGTGGGCTCCGTCTGTGATGATGGCTCAGTGTAAGACACACGTGTTAGTTATCCAACAAGTTGATATATATATATATAATGATAACACCAAAGAGAATGATGTTCTTTCTCATAGCTCAGGATTACCAGAATGGTATTGGTTTGCTTACTGAGCTGAGCAGTTCAAAAGACTTGGCTGGTGCATCTGTCTATATACTTTGTAGGGTACCGTTCATAAATCGGCCGTTTCCGCGCAGACACATTACTTGGGAAAGCAAATCTTTCAGTTCTACCATAAAATCATCCAGATCCGACCACACGTCCGCCGGCTAAGACCCACCACAATATAATCCGACCAAGAAGGTGAGTGAGTAGGTCCTAACGATACGACACAATCCGCTGGAACTGTTGACATGATGCTTCACACGGTGCTGATTCATCAACATGTATTTACAAGTGAAGTTCTTCACAGTTGCATGCCGTTGAGTTCGCTAACACTCTAAGAATACTCTCATCAAGTCCAAAATGTGAATAATCCTCACCAAGAATCTTTCGTATTGGCGTTTGTCACGATGTTAAGAGCAGCTTCCTGGGGTCCTTAGGAACGTCGTGTTTTAACATCCGAAGACCCGTAGCAGCAGCGTCATACCTCCCAAATGCTTATGCATCAAACGTTGGCGCAGAAGACTTGTCGTGTTCTTCATGCGATGATTCCTGGACTGAATCAATTGTTAAAGGAAACTAACCGTGAGTATCTTCGCCTTTGAATACGTATTCTTTAGCTTGACATCTCGTGCCTTCATTTTTAGAGTTATTACCATGGCCAGCGGTTTCTTGCAAAACGATGGCCTCAGAAAATTGTGGGCATAAGATGGACATATCCTCTGATACTGACATAATTTTTTCCCTTCAGGAAGAATATGGGTAGATATCGCTGCTAGCAATGCCATTGGAGCTGCTAGGTGAAAGAATTGCACCATACAAGGTTTTCTTCCTTACTTCCCGCATCGTCTTGTCGTATGTCAATATATCGCCTCATAAACCCTGTCTTATACAACTTGAAACAAAACAACAGTCAGAAAACATCGGCCAGAATAAAGAAAGAAAAATCACTGGTATTCATACATACAACTGCCTACGAAGCAGATAGACAAAAACACTACAAGTGGCGGTCATCAAAGGGCTACTCACAGCAAGCGTGCCGATCGAACTTGAACGAATTAAGACAACGAGGCTGCCGCTTTAAGCAGAAAAATGACAAAGTTTAACGTATAGACACATAATAAGATGGTGAATAACGCCTGTGAAACCAAAACAATTACAAAAGGAGAATGCACTTACAGGACTAACGACCAAAATTAACAGAATAGCGACTGGTAATATATCATGTCCGCAAGCTTCCCTGTAAATGAATTTCCTATTCTGGTAGCCCAAGTAGCTCCTGTTTCCAAGGTGGATACATTAGAACCTTCCACTTTCGTGCGTTGTGTCCTGCTATATCACAGCCAACCTTAGTCGATCTTATCTACAGACAAAGCAACTCTCCAGAGGGAGTTTATTGCTTCAGTTTTCATGACACCAGGCACATGCATTTGTTTTCCTTGGCGCTGCTAACTTACAATGTATGGTCCATTACAGCGGGGTTATCTTCTAAAATAGGCTCCCTGTCTCCAAAACGCCTGTCCAATGGTCTGTCTGGCAGAAATGAATTAGTACCGATAACATCCAAGAGTTCATATACTAGGATTTTAGAATCATACATGTCGAAGTTGCCCCTCACAGCTCAGCCTCCACCACAAACTAAATTCACATGGTCCAACTGCGCATTCTTCCATCGGGTTCGGATATCCGTCCGGTCCGCGTCCACTATACAGCAAGGCAAGCAAAGCCTGTTCTTCCAGCTCACCGCCACACCTCACCTTCTCCCACGAGCGGCAGGCCTCAAGATGCCTTGAGGCTTGCGTGATACCGTGGACAAATGCTTTTTCAAAGAAAGACATGGCCGCCCTCCCCAGATGAAGAAGTCCACGTAGGACCCAACTCTTTTCCACCCCATGAGCTTTCCGCTAAGCCCACGACTAGTGGCACGCTTCCATGTTCCGTCCCTATAGATCTTCCACGGA
This sequence comes from Fasciolopsis buskii, assembly GCA_008360955.1. NCBI lineage: Eukaryota > Metazoa > Platyhelminthes > Trematoda > Plagiorchiida > Fasciolidae > Fasciolopsis > Fasciolopsis buskii. The sequence goes on from LUCM01001245.1 coordinate 346,129, forward strand.
CCCATAGCCCATCCCCTTCGGAAGACACGGTTAACTCTCTACGTGAGCACCACTTAAGAACCTTAGAACAACAAAAGACACCATTCGCAACCCCATCCAGGGAGGTTTGTTAGTCATCCTAACCTCTGCCCCAGTTACTTCCCCATAACTGAGATCGATTTCCGTATTATTCACCATTTAAATATTCCCCCCTAAGTAGGCTTGAACCATATGGATTTCAGGACAAGGCCCTGCTTTTCTGAGCTATCCTTGACTGACCATCTCCTGCTTTATATGCAATGCTTAACCCACTGTCCTAATTTCTCGGACCAAATCTCAACGCCTCCGATTACCTGGAAGCTAGGCCTCCCAACATCGTACCACCTATTGATTTACTCCGAAGGCCGTCAAGGCACCCCTTATTTTATCTCGTTTTTCCTTCACTCATACCATGCCCTTCGCTAATGTTACCCAATCCCCTCACTTCCAGCCAAGTTCAAGCTGCATATAGGCCGTTCCAACAACCAGGTGAGAACCTACCCTGGCCTATGAGGTGAACACAATAAGATGTAATTTCCCAAAAGCCTTACCACCAACACCCATCTTTTAGTACCTGTCTCACAACGCCTCGTTAACCCCAAGTTAAATTCTATACCTCTGACAATGTTTATTCCAGTTATCCACGTTCACATGCAAATACCACTGAACTACTCTCATTATTACTATTTAATGCTTGCTCGATACTAAATATGGTGCAAGTGAGGGGAATGTTGGTACATACACGTAGTTTTTATTTAACTCGCACCACTCAGACAAGGCCAACCGATATTACACCCGACAGATACATTGATACAAAGGGTTGCAATGCTTTTGAGAAAAGCAGGATAAGGAAGCGCGGGTAGGGTTTTGGTATGCATAAGACACGCCCTCAGCCTCACAGTACAATCATTCTGCCTGGTTGATCGTTCGCGTCTACCGGCCCCTAGTATGCATCAAATAGAGCCCTTATCATTAATTTATGCACTTAACGCGGCCGCCGACCATGCAGGTCCTACGCTGGCATTGGGCGACCTCAACGCATCTGCGATTTGTTGGTCCTCTTCCCCTCCCCGAGATTCATTTCTGCCTTTGTTTTCGGTGTATTACCAGCTGAGTGGACGTAGAATATTTTGTTACCCAAAATTGCCAGAAGCAACTTTGATTTCATCTTAGCAACTGGCCTAACACAGGTACGCATGTCAGCAGACAACAAAATTCTCGGATGTGATAGCTCCCAGATTCATTGAGATTTAGTCTCAACCTCCATTTTTTCTTCCTTCTCTCCCATCAGCTCTTATCATAAATCCATAAGGGATCGTCAACCCTCCAAAATTCGTTGACGCAATTGGGAGAGTTTCTTCCTGTCGGCGGATGCGGAAAAAGCCGCCAATCAATTTCACGCAACTTTATTTTAGTGCCTTGATCCAATCACTGCAACCCACTGTGGCACGGCCCCAAAATGGTTAAAGACCCTGGACCGCCTTAGAGTAATCCCTAAATCTAGACAAGATTCAGACATAAAAAAGAGTTTGTTTGGCTAATGCACATGAACTACCAGCCTAAAAGAACTAATTCCACCATATTTTCTCTGCAAAATTAAAATGTGGTTGAAGCGTTACACTTCACCAAAAAGTGTGGAGCAATAACCACATTATTGTAAACAAATATCCATAGCCAACTCATACATACCATATTTTATGTACAGAAACACATGCGCAAACTTCTTTTATGTGTCCAAGTTGTTTGCTGAATATTTGGCTGCATCTGAAACAGTTGATGGTAAGGCTAAAATAGCAAACATTTTCCCGGCCCCCTGTGTCTCCCCAAGATTTTTATTCCATCCCAGTGATACTAGTTCCAGTTCCAGTTCTAATTGCAGTTAAATTACAGGACTATACGGCGAGATGCCTGATCATCAAGGCGCTTGCACCGAGAGCTCCATGGATCTGGCGATACTTCGACAATAGGAGGGTGCAAAATCCCCTTTAGTTCCTACAGGGGAGGAAACAGCTAACTAGGTTCTTTCCTCTCAGTCATCTCGGCCCCACATTTCACAGCCTGTCCTCTCTAAATTCAGCTAGCCATATATTGTCTAGTCTCCCTTTGAATTCGCGTACTGACTCCACCTCGACCGCTTCCCCCAGAAGCAAGTTCTAGTCATTCGCCACTCATATGGCAAAAGATTTGCTCCCCAACCCGGTGGTTACGTGCTCCCGCACAATCAACTTCTCCCCCTCATCCGGAACAGGGCTTCCTGGTGACCCCGTATCTCGGTCAGACCCTCAATGATTGTGAAGGCCTATAATAATTCACCTCCCACCCTACGTCTTTCCAGGGAGTGCAAGCCAAGCGCCCTCAGCCTCCGTTCATATACCATGTGTCTCAAATGCCCAAACCACCGTGTATAACACACTGAACCGGTTCCAGCCTTTTTATGCCTCTTACGAAATACGGTCTCCGTGCCTGGAAAAATTGTTCCAAGTGCGGTCTGGCAAATGCTTTGAACAATGGCAGAATAACGTTAGGCCTCCTAGGTCCTACGTTCCTCTAAATTTGGCCTAGGGCACACCATGTCTTCTTGACCGCCCCTGATATTGCGCACTCGGTTTGAAGTCCGCGCTCACGGCTATCCCGTGGTCTCTTGCTTGCTGAATTTGTTCACTTGATAACCAGGTGGACCCATATGGCAAGGGGAATTCGCAATCCTCCGCCCGTTGGACGCCGCTTGACTCTCACCCTGAAAGATCTGCCCTTTTGACATTGTGCTGCCAAATTATTCACTTTAGCATCAACCCCAAATGCCTCCACTTTCTGGTCAAGTTGCCTGTGGCCCAAGCAATCAAAGGGCTTCTGAAGGCGCAGATAGCGGACGTCTACCCTGTCGTCCCCGTCACTTCTGCCGAAGCATGCCGTCCAAAACATGATCGTCTTTCCACTTTGCACCAGACGACTTTCCCCGACTCTTAACATTTCAAGTTCAGATGACACGCTAATTTTCTCCAATTTATTTAATCTTTTCTTTAATAAAAACAGTTTGGACCGTCATTGGGCAAGTTCTGTTATTGTCCAAATTCGCAAAAACGGCTCAAATCAGGAGTCAGTTAATTACAAACCAATCAGACGTACCCAGAGTTTATAACGTCTTATGAAAAGAATAACGGGTTACCAACTTATTGGATCATGACCTAATTAACACCGATCAACAGGGTTTCCTTTAGGGTAAAGCGTGTTCTAACCTCTTAGCTGAATTCTAAGACACTTGTAAGGGCCGCCGCCGACAGGAGGTCTGTGATTGTGATTTTCTTAGACATGATGAAGGATTTTGTCCACGAGTCTCATCTTAAGCTTTAGGTGAAAGACAAAAGCTACTGTAAAACAAGCCCCGCTTGTTTGATTCTTCTCTGGTGTGACCTCTAGAATTTAGGTTCTGAAAACAAACTGAATTCTATCCAGGAAACGCTGGATTACCAGTGAGAATATTCAGAAATGATTACCAAGTTCACTGCTATTTCTGCTTAAATCACTGATACTTGCTGTATCGATATTATTCATTACCTGCTTCAATACGACACAAAACCTGCATGCAGTTTTGACCTCCCTAATCTCAACACCGCTATAAGCAATGCGGACATCATTTGCTGTCCGTAATTTGAGCTGTTTGGAGATAAACAACAGTGGCTGTATTCGAAACAGCAATTTGTTTGTCCGTGCCCTCGTGGCGGTTGACTGTCAGCACAGTTCGCGTTTTAGACACAGATGGCCAGTTCCGGTGGTAAAGCTGGGCATTTGGGAAGACTTGTCTGCTCGCGGTTCTTAGGCATTCGGAATCTTTTAATATTGCTTCGATAGAATGAAAACCATACAAGCGTAAACAAACAAAAGCAGAAGCTGCTTATGGAAGCCGGCCGGCAGTAGAACGGCTGAACAAGCAAGACCCAAATGCAAAATAACCTTGCGGACTTCTGTGCCTTCCAATCGCCCGACGTCAGGCGTAGGAGGACAACGGCTTTGGAGATCCCATGATGTGACGGGGTGTGCTTTAATGGTGCGATTTTCTGATTCGTCAGTCGCAGCGTGGCTCATGAGATGACAACGCCCATGTCGACTTCTGAGCTAAGCATATAAATGTCATTGCTCGTCGCCTAAAAGCACCAAATGCACACAATAATAACGATATTTTATTTCTTGGCAGTGCCAAGAACATGTAGTGCACATGATCATGACGTGAGAAGATAGTGACAATAGAGGATAAAATATGCACTCACTTGCAAACTGTGGTGGGCCTATGCAATAAATAGTAATAGGTACGTCAGGTCATGCGTTTGGCAACAACATAAATGATAACGAATTTCCACGAGGGGTAGTTGAGTCCAGCGGGGACATCTCGTCAGTGCCGTTTGGCGTCATCTCGTGGGCCGCTATATACAAGCAGCAGGGCGAACTGGGCCGATGACGCCACTGGAAAGTCCTTTGAGGTGGCAAGTTTTCTGAATGTTAGTAATAAACGCGAATTGGGCTTGGTAGAATGGGTAACGCGTAGCACTAATGAACGCAATAAATCAGAGAACGAAAAAGTCGGAGGCTGTTTCTCCCGGAATGCATAGACCGGTGAGCAGTGTATTGAACGGATATAAGCAGCGTAAAAAGCAAACAATTTCAAAGCACAATCCGCTGGGCAAGGAAGACGGCGGCAGTAAATAGAGATCGTGTAAACGTATATCTGATCCGAGGTTTGTTTCCGGTAATTTTGACTTCATGAATTTCAGCTAGGTCCAGTGATGGAGACAGGGTTGGAAAAGAAGTCTTGGTCAAACCAAACAGTGGCCGGTGAGTTTTCTTGAAGAATATTTGCCAGGAGAAGCAGTCTGTGGCTGAATTTCGTGGACCAGAATAAAGGCCCATGAGAAATGATGGTCCTCAGCCTCTTTGATGAGGACTGTTGAGATGCATTTGGAACGTTAGCTCCTATCAGACTCCAATAAAAATATATCCTCCGTGAGTCCGTTTTGTATGGTTTTGGCAAAAGGACTTAGGTACGAAGCAAGAGGAAGCCAGTACAAGGTTGTGCACGTGAACAAAAAGACTTAAGGGCTGCTTACAACAACACTGCTGGTGAATGGGGTTGACCGAGAACTGGCCACACAACCTGAAATACAGTGTTCAGGAATGAAAATATGAGGTGCAATCCGCATCCGCACACCGCCGCAGCCTAGCTTCCCCCCCCCCCAATGTAAGCCGTCCAAAGAGGTGGATATGACAGTTCCCCGCATTATTGTGGTAACGCTGGTGTATTCTGAAGGTGAAGGAAAGAATGCGAATATTAGTTTCTAGGAGTGGATAAACCCAGGCCAGCGGAAAACGCGATAGCCAGAGAATGCAGTGAGTGTTTACATCCAAGCAGAGCTGCATGGCCTGGAAGAGGTAAAAACGGTTGGCGGTCTGGCATAGCTGCCGGCAGCGGGTTAAGAAACGATCTATCTTACGAGCGGCTCAGAAAAGGAAGTCACTAGGATGTATAGTAAAATCGAAAACATAGGGTTGATGGTTGAGTATGCGAGCGAACCGGGGATTTTATTCTGGGGCTATTTTAAATAAATGGGCAGGCTAATCTAGCATGTGCGTCATCTACGCTCATGGTTAAAGGGGAATGAACCGGTATTTGGTGGAATGGACAATGAATAACAACAGTAGATATAAATGCTAAGCATCTAGAAGAAGATGGATGCACTACAGGATGACTAAACCCACAGCGCAGAAAAATCATGGATTATATTCCACTCTAGGAGACCGGGAAGAAAAGATGATCGGGACCGGTGTGGATGGTAAGGTGAAATTTCCACCAAGGGAAGAAAAGAAAACCCGGAGATAATATGACTTCCGAAGTGTCTAAACTGGAGAGAGACATCGTTTCCGACGATACACAGGATCTGTTACCATATTCAAATGCAACTCCACTAGCTGATATTTTGCCCGGCCACAGTGAAATCCAACAGTCATTACTGGCCTTCGAACAAGACGAACTGCAGTGGAAAAATAGTCCACAATCGGATTCATGTAGCCCGACAAAGGTTTAATACATCGATGTTAAGATAAAACTCTACGGAGTCTGGGGCCATCCTGCTTGGCGATCAACACAGGCCTTCTTGCGTTCTAGGGTGAAGTTACATGCACCCCGAAAACAGTGTTTTGATGCTCGAGTGCATTGCGTGCGACATACTTCCGGGGGTGCGTGAAGCGCCTAGATGGTGGTGGCCCAGGACACCCAGCAAGTTGCTCCGCTGATTCATCGTGAACTTACTGCTCACGGGCAGCTTGAAAGAAGACTGAAAACATCCGCTCACATTTACATAGGCATTTATCATCCTTCCAGGGTCAGGCAACATTGAAGGCTGTGAACGTTCACGGTAGAGGTTTCCAAATAAACTAAACTAAACTCAAGTCATGTTGCTTAGTGTCCAAGAAGCTCGCAGATGTTCACTCTTAGTTTAGCTGCCGAATATTTCTGGAATTCTTTGAGAGGCATCATTGGTTGCACAGGGGGTTACTAGTTGCAGGGAAGAAAGTAGTGCACAGGGGAAATCAAAATGAGGCAAATGTAAGTAGCTTTCTGAGGGAACAAGGTGTTCACACCCATTAATATAGCTTATCGCAGGGACAGAATTCAAGATGCACCTGGTACAAGGGGTTCAAACGGGTGAGTGTCAAATTTGCTTGGTAGTAGCGGACAAAAGAAAACTGAAGCAAACGGAAACATGCATATGATAAAGCACCAGTCATTTATGTGGCACCGAACTCATGGTTTCTGATAAAGAAAATTTCTCGGAGAGTTGTCTTTACTTGCGCGTCATAATGCCTACCGAATTCCGTCCAAAGTAATCAATTAAAGGGTTAGCAATCGGGGCATAGACTCGTCCAATCCCACCAGATCCCTCCTGTCAGTGCGCTGCCTTTTTGAAAACTGCTTCCAGACTCATCTATGAAACTTTCAACTAAATCGGTTTCTCCCTCATTGATTTTTTAGCCCCTTTTTTGATGGTTGTTATAGCCAGCAGGTTCAGCTTGTCCAGATGTGAACAGAGTAGATGAAGTATCGGAAATGTGGGTCACAGAAGAAATGCAGTACGTGCAGCCAGGGATGCTAACGGTTAACAATGTGAGTCCACGAACACAAGTGTAAAATGGAGCAACGTACCGTGTGGTAGATAAACGGTAGTCACGGAGTAGCCGGGATATTGGCTGAGGGGTTGCGCGTTTGATGTTACAGTATTTGGCAGCGGGCACTTGTCTCACTGGCGTATTGTGTGGTATCACAGTTGAGAGAAACTTATCAACAGGTGGTTGGTGGAAGAATTATTTCATTCATTCTTCGATTCCATAAGAGGCTGGATTAGTGTTCGATCAGTCTCTCAACGGTGTACGTTATTCATTGTCCAGTTGGAATGCGGAAGTTATTGAAAATGTATATAGCTATACAGGAAAAACAACCCTCTTTCCAAGCAACCTGCTCTAAGCGGCCTTCGCTATGTATCAACTTCTTTCGGGCTTTCAGATTTGGTATGTATTCTAGCAACCACGTTCTCCAACTGTGCTTCGTCAAGCAACCGGCTTTCACTCACCTTTAAAGATCCATCTTGCAAAGATTATTAGGTTCTGAAAAACCGCTGCGATAACTTAAAAGTTCATTAGGGTCAAAGTAGATTGGTGATGCTGCTGAAGATTACCGATACAAGTGAACGGCTATTTAGTATTCCATCCAGTTTGGTTAACAGTGCATTTCATGCTTTGTCATCTACTGTTGGCTATTTGCTCAGTAACAGCACTATCCTTCAAGCACATCTGATCAAACTTTCACATACCTCGCCATAATGAATGGCCTCACTGAATCCCGGGCCTGACGGTTTTATCTTTCAATGTGCCTTGCTTTAGACGCTGATTGCAGCGTAATCACTTTTAGTCAGATCTAATAAAAATTTGAGCCATTATTGCAGTATTATACTCCACGCATATCTAGAGAAACCTTCCAGTGCCTGCAAAACGAACCAATGCTCATCGCGTGTGCAGCTTCGAGGTGTGCTACTCGAGATATCATACAGGTCACTGGGCATCCTTAACGATTTTCTGTCTGTATCCTGTAACTCACCCAGGGAGTACAAAAACATCGGATTCCAGACTGAGAGATTCTAGTCCGTTGGTTCATGTTTCCGGCGAATGTGCGTTCGTGACCTCTCGGAATTGCATGCCGACTTTATATGTTTCTACTGTCCAACCCATGCCTCATTGAGCACATTTGTGAGCCTATTTGGGATAAGAGTATCAAAACAACCCTCGACGCTGTGGATGCAATGGAGCTTAATCGTTGAATTCTTCAAAAATGCTACGGTCCAATAGATGGGTTTGAAGCATCTTGCAATCTGCACCTGATCTGTCAAAACCGCGGCACTCGATTCCAGGCCTTAGATCGATATCGACTTCAGCGGTATGATTCCAGCCTTGGACAGCGGTATCATAACGTCATAATTCCCTTTTGGTCTACCCCACCGTCCATACACTGTGGCGCCGTAACCCACTTACGTTATACCTGAGACCGCGGGCAAATCCCTTTTTACGTAGTTTGGAAACAGATACCGCATAGATTTTCTGCCAATTAGACGTTTAGTACTAGTGGCAGAATCATCCCATAACAAGTTAACTTTCAGATTAGCGGGGCCACTGCAAACTAGTTTCTCTCCTGGACAGCCTCGGCAGAAACAGCGTTCCTGGAAACCGCCACGCGTACGTCTCGTAAGTGCGGTCATCTGGACAAAATCGCATGAACTAATTCTGGCGCTCTCCTCGAAAGTCGGTCAGTGTGTTTTCCTCTTCTAATTTAAAATAGTCCTTGTTGTCCAGCAAAACATTTTGCAAGCACATTGGACCGGCGGCCATGACCCGATTCCCGCCCACGGTGCTCTCTTCTAAAGACGTCGGATTCTTTGCCACCTGGTGCTCTTACGCAAACTATTGGCTGATCAAACTCGTATCCGAACTACTATCGACAAAGACGTGCGCTTCAACCTCCCTGGCCCACCCTCCGACGCAGTGCAAACCCCAGAACACAAAACAGGTAACACGACTTGTTCATCTGCATTCACGTTATACATGTAACACCAAAAATCCTTTCCGGCACCCATATTTTTATCTGACGGATTAAATTTCTCCCAAGGGATATTTTTCCAAACATATTGTGATACAATGGAGTGAGTACGATTCACTAAAAACGGGCTTGTTTGCTAACTTTTGTTTCCCCAACGTGCGCCCTTACCAACCTGGTAGGAGTGCCCACTCCTGCAGTGGCTACGCCTAGGCTAACCGGATTTGGGTGGCCCAAGATTTCGAGCAAACCATACTGGACACTGGGGTTTCTTGGGCGAATTAATACGTCTCGACTGCCCAAGCAATCCTCTTTGCCGCAGTGGCATGTTATCTAGCAAGATTTCGCCCCGTGCAAGTTGTTCAGGCAAATCAAGCAGGCCCCGGCGTTTTCGTCATGCTGCAGCGCTTTTCCGCTGGTCCTTTAGGAAATTTGTACGGTCAGGTAAGCCGTGGTCGATGTCTTACAATTTACACTCCGAACCGCGCTTTCTAGTCAAATGGCATGCGCATTTGCTCAAGGTTGCATTTAGCCATGAAACTTTGCGGCAGTTGAAGTCAGCTGGTGGATGCCGCTATTGAACTGCTCCTGCCCGGAGCAAGGCACCCAAATCTAGTATAGGCTATTCTTGCTTGTTGATCTATGTAATTGTTGGCCTCGCGGTCACTCCCACTTACGATGTCGGATTCTTCTGCAAACTGGCTGCATATGACGGACAAAACTTTCCAGAGTTCGCATTACCCGCGGGTCAGAGCTGTATTCCAGGCGATATAAGGCCATAGCGCAGTACTGCACTTATATCGCTAGATTCAACATAGCGTAAGCATCTAAAGTGCTAATTCTTGCCTTGGTCATTTGGATGCTAATAGGATTTTGGACAAACCTGAAAGCCTTTTTGGAAGAGTCTCGGTATAACTTTCACCATAATGTATCAGCAAGCAGCACTGAAACTTAAGCACTCGTCAATATTTTCCCCACGAAAGTGGGTAGGGCAAAATAGTCCCTGCTCCAGGTCTAATATTTTGCATTCAGTGAAATTTTTGAGTTGATCCATGAACTTGCGATACTGCTCGGGGCTCCCATCGAACGTCGACAATTCTAACATGGGTAGGTCGAACTGAGATGGGGCTGGAGAAACAGCTTGACATTCACTGTCTGCTCAACCAGTGTCCTTAGACCGAGCTCTACCGAAAAACGCTGGAATCCACCGCATAGAAGTCTGATCCATTGTTGATAGTTTGAGAGCTGTATTTGTTCTACCTGGGGCGAGCATCCCTTAATGCTTGATTTCTTCGTCTCCACATCGGCGCTCTCCAGAGGCCGCATATATCAGCACGACCTGAAGCCATTCGTCGACTCGTTTCTTGCCGTAATATTTATAACAAATTTCCTGGGTAGCAAGATACCACAGTTTCACATGGACATGAGGAGAAAACATAAGCTTTAAAATGAAATGACAGAGGAAATAAGTCAGGCAATGATATCTAGAAAACCACCGTCAACATGAGTCCAAAGCTTTTTAATCGAGTCTCTAATAAATATTGCTCCTTCATCAAAGGAAGTTCCTTAAGCCAGCCAACGTCATTCCAAAGGGATACCATCCAGGTGATCCACACTAATGTGCATCAAATAACAAGTAAGTTCTGCGGTTTCCAGAGCTACATGAAGCACTCGATGGTAAAAGTAATTTGTAAGCATAAACTTAGCCCAAATGTTACATTTTTGTTAAAATGAACACTTTGAGTTTAATACCAACAATCCAAAAGATATCCTATGCCACGAGTTATACGTGATTACACAACAATCCATCCATACGTTCAGTATAAAAAGTACGAAAACCTTGGCCACAACAGCGCTACTCGCGTGCAGCAAGCAATCACCAGCAGGTCACGAGACTGCAGAAGACGGCAAATTTTAGACCGCAGCGGCAACAAACTGGAGTTTTCTGGTCTTAATAAAATTACCGTCAACTGTTCTGATTACATGAAACCATTTGAAATCTCAACCGAAAATTTAATGATGACTTTAGCACCTACTTTAACATGCGCCCAGAGACACCGCCGGAAACGTCAACCAGCCAGCTATCAGTGCCCAAGAAGAAAGCTTATCCATCTAGGTCAGTGCTCTTAAGGTTGTCGCATTTTTATCACCAGCGCGACATTTTCGGCGTGCTCAAGTTGCTTTTAGCACTGGTCTGCGATTCAGAAACGGCTACAAAACCGCTCTAGCAAGTAAACCAAATCAATGGTCTACTCATACATTATTTGAAATGCCCCAGCTCGTGGATAAGGTGTTCTGGCTGTCGCGATGTGTCGATGCACTGGTTGTGGCTATCGGAGCTGGTTAAATTTCCTCATTGCTTAAAAATGTCAGATTTTGGAACCTTGAACGGGTTGTTTGCTTTTCTGATATGAAGCTAGCATGGCAAAACAGTTTTCGAAACCATGTTAAATTTGCCGCTGAAACACGACGTCTGTGCTCATGTTAAATGAATGGTAAAAAGCAACGAAAAATAAGTAACGCTTTTAGTGCAGAGAACATGGTTAAGGAAAGATTGGCGAAGAATTCCAATGTTCAATTCTTGTCAGCGGCGTAAACTAACTAGATCTAACGGAATACATTGTGCGTGACCATCCTCTTGGTGCACATTTATGTAATCAATAATCCAGAGAAGTCACCAAGATATTTATCGACGTATATCGTCAACCTTGACGCAGAATGCGCACCCTCTAGTTGGATAGATCCTTGTATTTCTAACCGTTTATTATTAATCATCGTATTTTTTATTACATTATCCCACCACCTAGGAAAACCGCCTTCGTCTAATCTTTATAAGGAACCAGAAAGAAGCTGGTTTGCCTTTTTTGTAATTTCAAAATAGGCTATTTACAGGCATATATGAGTACGTGCAAAGGCGTACACCTATAGCATGACCCCAGTTCTGTGGAATTCTGACCAAATGACCGAATGTTTCTTCTTAACTTTGTTTGTTCGAAACCACCGTGCTATTTTGTCACAAAATGTTTCGGAACCACAAGAACCACGTGCGTATTTCTGTGCAGCCACTTTGGCTGTGATTTTGAGCATTTGTGAAGGCATACTTGAGATTTGTCTGCTTGCACATTAATCAAATAAATAATCAAGTATGGCAAAATTTGCGGATCGATTATTTTGGTTTGGGGATTTGACTTTGGTTACGCATTGCTCAAACGTGATTCATAACACTCAAATTAACCAAACAGGGAGGGGAAAGTATCTAAAATGCCCACGGAAAGAGCAACAGTTCAACATGGCCAGGAAGCAACCCGGTAATTCTCTGGGTCCTTTTGGTTGCACAAAGCCCGTTGAATTCCTTGGTCTGGTCTTCAAAAATTCATGTTTTGGTGATGCTGAACGCATGGGCAGTAAGAATTGTGGAATTAGAAATATCTAGCCGGCGGTACGAGCAATCGAGACAGAAGAGAGATCCAGGACAATGGAGGCGGAGAGATTTTTTGGGGATCAGTTTAAAACCCTGGGTCTAGTAGGTAGAAACCTTCAGTCGCCTGTCCAGCACCCCGTTCCTCCAAACCGCATCTCCGTTTGGCTTACCCATGGTGAAGATATCGGCGTTTGACGGGTGACCCGAGCAGCACCGCAAATTCAGGAATAAACCCAAAAATTTCATTATGTGCAAAATATTATACCTGGAGCAGGGACTATTGTACCTTACGCACCGTTGTAAAGGAAAAAAAGGGAGGCTGCTTGCGGCTGCTCCATGTTGTTTGTGCGCCATTTTCGTTTTTTCCCAGTAGTCACACGGTGACACTTTTTCTTACCTTCGTTGTTGACTGCCTCTTGGCCCATCGCTTGGCAGTGCCTTGGCCGAAATCTAGTTTAAATTTGCCCAATTCCTTCCCATTTGGTTTTTGCAGCCTGGATTTTCCTCCGTTTTTGCACGAGCTGGTCAAACCATTACTTTACTGTTTTCAAATCCTTTTATGTCACTGTGCCCAATTGGATTTGATGAAATCGGCATTACTCGCAGCGGAACAAATTAATCCAACCAGCGTACATGATTCCGCTATTTCAGTCCAGTAGCACCGCCACTAATACTTGGCCTTTCATGCTGTGGTTATCTTTTCAGTGTAATGTTCATCGGACCGTGGTTTACGTCAAGTGCTGGGAGGCAGCTGCCTCTGGTTTTTGCCTTGCTTTTTTCTTATTATTTGTTCCTCTTCCAGGCACCTGTCATCCATTCTGCAATATCCGACTCATGTTTATCTTCTTCGGCCAACGACCGTGGCTGATGGAGAGCTATGATCACTTCCTTGGGGACCCATCCCAGTCAGGCTTCGTCTATATGGTAGCCTACGGAATGCGCATCAAGGCTGACTATTTGGCACTGACGAGATGTCACTGTAAACCTCTAATTTTTACAGGGTTAATCACTACCACCTGTGTTACTATCATCCTAGTATGACCCACTTTGCATATTAGTTGCCCTTTTGTCAATCCCCTACCCATTGCACGTGAACGTGTTTTTGTCACTCTCATCGCGCTTTGTGTTCATGGGTACACATGTATCTTGGCACCTTCCATGGAATAAAACAATTTTTTGGCACTTTTCGCCCATGCGAGCAGTGATGTAAGGCGGCTTTTGGAGTTCTGTGTTCAAACCTGGGGGCCAAACCTAGTAATGGATGTAGTTGCTTAGAAAATTTACGGAATCTAGCCACAAGCGTAATGGCTGACTCGTGGCACGAAGCTGTGACGAAGGACCACGCGATCTTGTCACTTCTCCCAAGCACTTACTTACCTTCGGCTATCCAGTTGAAGAGTTGAAGACACCGGGTGGTGCTTCATCTATAGAATATCAGAAGCTATTCACTCCTGTGCCAAACAGGTTTCCCAAGGGCAAAGCTCATGCCGACAGCGCCACCACACAAGGCTTCACGTGAGACGTAGGCCAAGGTATGTGGGCACAATAGAACTATGATGAACATTGGGAGATGGCAAAGTGGATGGTGAACGCGAAAATAAACACGTAATTTGAGGGTTATCATCGGTTTTAGTCATAATTTTATGGACTTTTAGATCCATCAAACAGCGCTCACTTTCAGTTATGGTGCAACCGCGAATACATGATCGATTATACGACGTGGTGATAATGGCTACAGGTTGGCCGATTTCTGGTGCCGACCGCCAGTGAGATAGACGAGTCGGACGAGCAATATGATTAAAATGGTGTTCTCCAGAAATGAAATGAAGTAGAGCAATTGGATTATCCCGTATAATAATAATAATAATACTGCATATTTCTCGATTTGCGAGAGGCCTGCGCATGGCAAGATCAA
>LUCM01001246.1:4259-85621 GCA_008360955.1 Fasciolopsis buskii
TAGCTTCATCTTTATACGGAAACGCTGAATAATACGTCAGACAAATTTCGAACACAGATCAGAACCGGACAGATTTGGAATTACTTTCCACTGTCTATATGTTTTGTAGTATTAAGAAGTGGGACAAAGATCGAACGAGACCGAAGTTCTACATGGTATGGAGTTTCACCAGATTTCGTGGAATATTCACTTCTTTATGCCGATGTACAAATCTGCATCAGGAGAGGATGTATTGAACTGATTGTCCGCGATGTTTAGAAATCGCAGAAGATAATAATACAGAACATCAGTGTAACAAACAGCAGCGGTCCACGTCATATAGCCACACACTAGACCTATATATAAGTCCACGGTCAATATGAAGACTGTATAGCACGAGTAAAGGACGGAACATGCTATTTGAATCGTAAGTGTAACCGCGTTAAACAAGCTAATTGTGCGTGCCCATTTGCATGTTTCATGTCACACTATCGCCATGTAGAATGCTAGTGTTTTGATTCCTTGTTGTTAAAAAACGTTTGACCCTTGCATAATCTGACGAATTCCCGAACATCTTAGTATTGTCGCTGAGTATATAGTCGTTTCGACACACCCATTAATAGGATTTCGTCGAAATTTTCAAAATCCTGTCGGGAAATACATTAAAGCAGATGTGATTAACTGATCTGCGCCCCTTTGCCTACGGGACACCAAAAGTAATCTTTAGTTGTTACTATTATTGTAGAAATAGCAGCCTTTTTATCGACAAAAGTTAATGCTCGCACTTGGTGTTGCCTAATCGTTGCTCGTTATTGTCTTTACTCGTGTGATGCTTGTGTGGGTACGCATTGTTTTGACATGAAATTTTCAAACCATCTGCAGCAATTGGCGCCGCTAGACCACTGCGTCTGATGGGTTTCCATTGAGTTTCAACTCATCTCTGAACAAGAGTCTACTGTCGGAGTTCGCCGTTGCAACGTGAGACGATATCACCAGTGAAAGGACGTCTTGACTGAGTGACATACTTAGTCAGCTATGACCCACTTGAACGCCGCAGTTTAGTAGGTAATTTTGGACGGCCACATAGTTGCTTTTTATCAAGGGGTAGCAGTGATCTGGAATGAAAATAAAAGTATCAAGCGGAGATGGGAAAAATCTAGAGTTGGTATATCCTATGTAACTGGGATCGCTACATTTCAACGCGTGACTTGATCGGCTTGTGATATGCAGTAACTCTCAACATGAGTCTTTTATTGATTTAAGAGAACTAAGCTTCATACTAAGACACATGTATTGAGTCTGTTACACGATAGTCTGGTGTTCGTTATTAAGTGATTAAAACAAAATCTAGCCAACGTTGTGATTCAAGACATTTTTTGTGTAGGTTTTCGACAGTTGACCGTATGCAGCTTACGTATAGTGTGGCTAGGATTGGATGGAGTGACCGGGTGAGTAATGTGGAGGTCAGGAATCTAATATTAGGTGCCGGCACAGAATACTTTATTTCAGCGTATGAAACTTAGTGGATTACGCTGGCTGGGTCGCGTGCTGCGTATGACGAACACTCGTCTACCATATCATGCTCTGTTTTGCATTCCTCCCAAGGAATGGAAAAAGCCTTGTGAAGGCAACGTATGACGTGGCAACGTGGAATGAGAAAATGCACAGCGAAATTAGGTAAAGTAGGTGTCTCACGTCTTCGTGGTTGGGGTCCGAAAGACTCGTCAACTAGCTGGCTGGAGACACTGAAGGATATGACAGTGGAGCGCGAACAGTGGCGATCGTGTTGTCGTTTTCTATCGAATGAGGATGATTGAAAGAGTGTGTTTGTACATTTGAACTGCGTTCTGTGTTGGCTACAGCAGCATCCTATCTTTTCCCACCTGTGTTGGTCCACTCCCTGTTCTCCTTGGATATTCGCTCTTATAAGAACACGTAACCTTGGGGAAAAGGCAGCGGTCAGTGAGGCTTGCATTGCTGTTTAACGCTGTACGATGATGATGATGATGATGATGATGATGTTAGATCAGGTAAGGTGACGAGCGGGGCGATCGCGAGTCGCCGTCTACAATCGAAATGACTACAGATCAGGGATTGGAACCGCTGAATATTTTCGTGACAGATGCTTGAGCCACTTCACCGGCCTTGGCCAGTCGATGCTTAGGAACAGCCCTGAATAATACAGACAATAAATACCATGTTGCATCGGTTGTCGCGCATGATACTCAGGACAGCACTCTTTGCTGATTCAACCGGTAGCGGACACGGAGGTGCAGAAAAATGGAAAGTTGTGGGTATTAGCAATGGTCGCAGCTCTTATTGACTGATCGGGAATGCAAGTAGGCGGGAGCTGAGTACAACCAAAATGGCTGAGGAATCCGACGGCTGACTGATTGACTCTCAGGAGTGTCGGCGGGGTGTTAGGCAGAACATCAGAGGAAGCAGTCGTATCGGCTTATGACCATATTGGACCTTTCAACTATGCCAGGAAGTGAACCAATGCAGGTAGATACCATTCCGTCAATTTAAGTGGAGGTCATCGGAATGACCTTTACTAAAAAGTCAAGGCAGCTGGGCCACATGGGTCACCTTCATTCATCTTTAAGGACTGTGACGAAGTGCCAAGAAAATTTAACAAAACTTCGGGGATAAGTCTGCGCAAGGAAATCGGTGATTCGACCGATTAACATGATGGGTCCTCGTGCAAAAATCACAGATTAGCAAGCCTTGCGTCCAAACTGCTCACGGGCACTATCAGCGGCCGACTGTCTTGTATTCGTGAAGAGTATATGCGTCAAAATCAAGCCAATCTCTTTCCCGGTTGAGACTGCATTGACCAAATTGGTAACAGATCTTGGAACATGGGCAAAAATCCCATAGACTCACGATTTCTGTCTTTTCTAATGTGAAAGATGCCTTGGGTTCACTTGATCGCGCAGTTATTTCGCACTACCTTCCACTTGAGGGTGTCAGAGGAAGTCTTTTCACTTATCTCTGCATGCGAACAACCGAAGCCGAGTTCACGCCTATGGCGATGTTCTACGCGAATTCACTACGAGAAGCGGTGTTTGTCAGGGTTGCTCCTCTCACCCTTTTTAACTTCGTCATTGAGGTGTTTATGGAGATAGCCCCACCCTCATGTGGGATTGGTGGTATTCATATATATTCAGACAGGAACCTGTATGATTTGGAGTACGTAGACAATGTTATGTTCCCGAGTGAAAACTCAAGGAAGTTGCAAGTTTTCTCAATCACCTGAACGATAGCGTAGGTATGTTTCGTATGTCTTTTGTAACTACGAAATGCAAAATGCTGTCGCATGATTGGACCGCCTCAAGGCCGAACCTTGTTCTTCAAGGTAGATGGGTATAATCACTCTGGAAGTCGTGTCTCACCTAGTGGTCTTATATCGGATTAAGTGCCTTCGCGCATAAAGAGGATTCGGTTGTCGTTTGCTAATCCCAGACATCTGTGGCGTCGGCGTGGCATCCCGTTACTGATCAAAGGTCAAACACGCAGTCGAGATAGGTAGGAATTGGAAGATGGTTGGTGATCCGCCGGTGATATGGCCGAAAGTATGAAAACCGTAAGCAATGGACTGCGCTTGTGTGGTCAGACTTTCCGATTGGGGTCTACGAAACAGAAGTTGATATGGCTAAATGTCGCAGCCAAGGTTATTGCATTAGAAATAGTTTTCCATAGAGTTTATGAACTTATCCAGTTAATCACGATTTCTCGTTCTTTTCTTCTCTTTTGAGTACACATTGCTTGACGTAGCAATCAAAACCAAAGCGAGTTAGCCCAAGGTCAATCTTCATGAAAAAATGAACTGAACTGGAACGTAGGGTCGCATAACTCAGTCAAACGAAAAGCAACTGAACCAGAAAAGATTAAGATTGTTTCAGCCCAGTTCAGTTTTTGCAACTTCAACGTGCACTGAAGTTATTCATTACGGCATAACACCATCCACCCAAAGATAGGAAGGAATGAAGCTTAACTGGAACGTAACAAGTTGAGGAAATATATGAAACAAAAGGCAATTCGAGTGCAGGAAACTCCGCTGACTGCGACATTCAACCACAACCCAGTCTCCAACCATCGACCGGAGGGTTGTGATGGTCCCCAACCCGACGGCCTAACTGGGCCAGTCCACTGACTGAGGTTCTCATACCGAACTCGGAAGAAACGTTCAGCGAAGCAGGCGTTTTGTAGGCATGCGGAAAACACCCTAACCATGTTCGTCTACCCAGATTCAGTGCTTTTAAGGATTGAACCCTGAGGTCCAGTATCTAAAGCTTTATGGAAAAATCATAGAATACCATGCACGCTATGCTGTACAAGCACCAGAATTCTCCAAACATCTGCCTCTACCATGTTTCTAAGTCCTTTGGCACAGCCAGCTTTAGTGCTGCAGTGTACAGTTAACAAATGACTCGGTAAGCCGATGTTATTCCAACGCCACATAGGCTTCAAATTGTTACCTGTCAGTCGAGCCCTCCGTGCGCTCGAGGACACTTCATTCGATGTAAGAGCACCTACCTTAGAGTTGCGCTAGGATACCGGGTGTATAAACCGAAAAGTTGGTGTACTATCGTTTGGCGTTAAACAGTGAGGCAAAAATCACTGATCGCTGCCTTTTCCCCAAGGTTACGTGTTCTTATAAGAAGAGCGAATATCCAAGGAGAACAGGGAGTGGACCAACACAGGTGGGAAAAGATAGGATGCTGCTGTAGCCAACACAGAACGCAGTTCAAATGTACAAACACACACTTTCAATCATCCTCATTCGATAGAAAACGACAACACGATCGCCACTGTTCGCGCTCCACTGTCATATCCTTCAGTGTCTCCAGCCAGCTAGTTGACGAGTCTTTCGGACCCCAACCACGAAGACGTGAGACACCTACTTTACCTAATTTCGCTGTGCATTTTCTCATTCCACGTTGCCACGTCATACGTTGCCTTCACAAGGCTTTTTCCATTCCTTGGGAGGAATGCAAAACAGAGCATGATATGGTAGACGAGTGTTCGTCATACGCAGCACGCGACCCAGCCAGCGTAATCCACTAAGTTTCATACGCTGAAATAAAGTATTCTGTGCCGGCACCTAATATTAGATTCCTGACCTCCACATTACTCACCCGGTCACTCCATCCAATCCTAGCCACACTGCGTAGACATCGGTTGTCGAAAACCTCCAATCGACGAACATCGCCCACACGCATAATCCACGTCTCGCAACTGTACAACAGAATTGAGCGCACTGCGACACAGTACACACGGCCTTTCAACTTCAGTGAAATATCAGGCCGACACTACAAGTGCTTCAGTCCAGCGAAAGCTGCTCGAGCTTTGGGTTTACGGGTGTTTACCTCCACTGCCGAGCAACCATCGTTCCACACGCAGCTACCAAAATAAATAAAACGGACCCCAATCGTTAGTTCTTCTCCATCCAGCATCAAATTCGGAGCTGCTGTCGTCCAGTCCTGCAACAGCACTTTGCACTCTCGTGTAAGCAGGACTTGCTTCGCACGTCACAATGGAGATTTAAATCTCCACATCATGGACCAAGACGGTATCATCGATTGCGACCAACATTACAATGGAACCTCTATCCTGACTATGAACGACGATTACTCGGCGGAACGGATAATTGAGGCAGTACCTAGTCCCCTTTGAACTATAACCAGTAATACGCAGCAAAGTGCGCTCAGTGTTTTGTCTCCCTGGTGGACTCACGCTGAGGAAACAAGTCGAGCACAAATTCCATGGGAAAGGATTGTTGATGTCACATTGCATTAGGAGACCATGCTCCGAAACCGTCGAATATGCAAACAGGTTCCAATGGGCTATGAATAAGAACGAACCGGACGACACGTGCTCGTCTCCCACCGGTGACCGGCTGACCTAGGATTCGAACATGGTTTTTGACGTGACAATTAATTCACCTGTGTGACACTAGTCAATCGGTGCAGTGTATTATGAGAATTGCCGTTTCAAGTGATTTGACAAGGGTAAAATTAAAAATCTTGGGTCAGACACAAGGCACATGAGGGGCTAGCAGTTGAAAATTATGATGCATAACAAGGGCGACATTTAGGCCCAAATTGGAAAATACTGCTCTTAAATTGGTACAACTACCGCTCATGACCAGCAATCCAGAGTCAAAAATCCCAGACCACGCTCGGACAACGTAGTTAAGTGATTTCTGCTTCAAATGATGTTGACAAGGATGGAGAAATGTGACCACCAAAGGTTGTTTGATTTGAGCGACTGTGGAGCTTGACAACAGTGACGTCGACACGCGTGATGCCAAGCCGATAAGTACTAGGGGGTCATTGCAAGCCAGGATCATGAACCTCACGAGTACTTTGAGTGCGATAAGTAGTGGCGATTTGCTCCCCAATGTGGTCTGACTATGGGGTTTACTTATTCTGCGAATTCCCTTGCGTAAAAACATCTTCATTGTTGACTGGATAATACATAAGGTGACGTGGCATCATTGGCAACCTTTGGATAAGACAACCAACGGATTCGATTTGTAGTTAACAAAAAGAATACCAATGAACCAAACTACCCCTCATTCCGATACTCCGGACGTAACCCGACAGTTTAGGACATAGAAACTACTGAATGAGATCTCTTTTTTTAATCACTTCAGTCTGACCGAAAAAAGCGTTCACTCAACCTGCAAGAAAAACAAGAGTTTCGCGAAACACAACACTAACTACAAGAGCAAAAGCTACAACTCACGGGGAAAACGGTACTGTCTGAACATCCATATAGATTCCCATCAAGGCCCGTGAATGCCAAAGACGTCAGAGACTTGTAATCTTTGACGTGCGCCCGACAACGCTCGCACCACTCATCACACATGACTGGACAGACGGACGACGACGACGACGACGACGGCAACAACAGAAATGCGAATTTCCAAATTCGCGCTACGTATTGACTCACGAAACGCAGCTGCTAAACGTGTGCGATCCGGTCCGATGCTTGTATTGGTTAAACCAATCTGTCTAGCCACCAGACCTTGGACGGTCAACCAATAGTATTTACCAATGCGTAGCTGTGTGCAATCACCCAACAGAGGCATGCACGTGGGAAGCTCAGGCATGCTTTGCGCGACCACGACCTTGAGACATTAAGTTGAAATCGATTGGGACCCGCTAGTCTCAGGTCGTGTGTAATTGCGCCTCCCCCACACCGAGTATTCTGGATGTATTTTCCGTAGGCCTGTCTTTTTGTTCTCACATTCGAACATTGGACTTTTCCTCTGTTTGGTCATCTGACGCGCGACGGACTTGGCGCGATTCACCACCCTACCGCTGTCGGCTCCGTGGGAGTAATTTCACCACATTCAAATCCAAGTGTCAGTGCTCGTTCACAGGTGAATGTCCCCGCCTGTTGATACTCAACTGAAACCAGCAGTCCGAAATACAAGTTCCGCGACCCCTCCCCCAATTATCGCACTATCTGCACTTCCGAGAAGAAATCAAGAACCTTGGGGTTGTTATATTCTACAGTGGCGCATAAAGCCTAAATATTGTGACAATTTACTCGAAAATTCTTCCTTCGTTATTTATCACAACAAACGTACCGTATTTCAGGAAGGAGAGTGGTGCAGAATCAGTCACAAACTTAGCAACTGCACCACCCTCGGTGGTCGCCAAAATCAAACGCGAATTTCCAGTTCCTAAGACTTCATTGAGAGAAATTTGCGAATGAAGCAAGGTCGTGGAGATTGGAGCGGTTGTTTTGCTCTCCGTCATTTGTGTTTGGCGACTTTAGGCGATATAGCTAAATGCCAGTCAGTGGCATTTTGAATATTTCCGTTTGCCCATCGTCCCAATGCCTAGTGAACTTTAGGTCTTACTGTTATTATTATTCGGTTCTGTGAGGTAGTAACCAAAACCAGAACACGTTTGTACAAGATGTGCAAAAGCAAGATTGGACCGAAAATAACAACTTCTTGAACTTGACGGAATTTAAATTCAATCATGGATACCACCCACGTTTTGAAACCTCTTTTCCTCCAACTGAGCATCAAAGCCACAACGAATGGGGTTCGGATAATTCTATAGTGGAGCCCATGTGCAGCTCCGAATTTCTACGTTTGGCGAGCTTCCGTATTTGGTTTCGTTCAGGGCTTTTCAGCTGTGTTCCGTAGAGCGGGGCGTGAAACAGGGGCCTCTGTCAAATGGAATAAACAATATAAATTGTGGTTTCAACATAAGGATTGTTTCCCCCATATAAACTGAGGCGATTATTTTTGCTGAGATCCATGTTAACAAATCTAGATTTTACATGGGTTAAATACCATCTAGTGACACAGAATTCTGCAAGAATTGTCCAGATCTAGAGGAATATATAAAGTTCGAGCATTTGTGTTGGTTGTAGCTCAGATTATTGGATTTCGCGAGTTTCCGGTCTCTGAACTCGGCGTTTAGATAAACATTTCATCACCAATCGAAATGGCATCGTCAGTACCTGTAACTTTCGAAGTAGAACTCATTCTCAATAAAAAAAACATTTCTACCTCATAGATGGCAACTAACATGTTAGTTCCTGACGGCAGCAAAGAGGTGGTGAGTGCAGCAGAATATATTTCGAGTCATCAGATCTATGATGTCGAATGAACGGCCATCCACAAATAAATCTGCCAGATGTTCATACACGTGGTAAGTTGGGTTATTTCAGTGTATTTCATTTTGTCTTTTTTTCACCGGGTGAAAAAGAAGCATAAAAGGAAGAACGAATATCGGGTCTCGCATCGATAATTCTCTAAGGTCCCTGTCACGGTAACAATGGAAAAAGCAACAAGTGGGCTTCGTGCCGAGTTGTGAAAAGAATAAAACACTTGTTTATGGAGCATTACATGCTATCAAACGTGTTCCCGGGGCGGGTAATTATAGCAAATGGACGACCCGGATTAGCCCAGTGAATTCTGGAAACGAATGAAACTTTCTTTGATTTCCCTTCCTCCTTAACGGACCAAATGTATCTCCCATTGTAAAAACTTTTCCGAGGAAATTTTTATTCGTTTCCATTTCAAAAGCGTTGCGTTAAAAGTTTCCACTTCAATCTACTGGTTTGTGCCAAGCGATCACGTAATAAAAGTTTGAACTGCCACTAACCTTTTTTCCATTAGCCGTTCACCACACTAAATCTTTCACCATTTTTTCTTCTATTTTTTCTCATAACATACCTGTTTTCTGTCTTTATACTGACTGGTGACGTCAGTAAAGATTTGCGCGCCACCTTCAAATCGTGTTTGTCACCTAACCATGCGCACCAAACGTATCTGGGGCCGAATTTCACCGGATGGCGCTGAACCATGGGCCAGTGCCAGTCATCCTGACACCGCCGACAGTTCGAGTCATATTCCGCACAGGTTATCTATAACTTGTCAAACAGAACCATCTTTCGCTTGGCATGGGACAGTGCCAATATGTGTAGGATATGGTTCCATCCAACGACAGAAGCATTGCCAAGGTTCCATTGTGGGTAAGTCCCATATGTGAACATTTGTCCGTAAGAGCCAAAGATTATTTGAAGGAAATATCCACGCTATTTGCTCTCCGATTTGGAGAACAAAAACATTCCCCAAGTCATTTTTACGGTTACATCTATTCTTTGTTCATTTCAACCCCAAGAGATTTAGTCGCCGATGGGTAACGTGGTTCGGCCAAGTCAATTGAAATAGTTGGTTCGTTTATCCCACCGAACCGTTGAAACTGTCCAGCCAACCAGGTGAGTACCATCAAGCAAATGGCGGTAGACAAAGCGCCCCTGAGCATGCATCGAATGGTAACAGCAAGAGCGCAGTTCATGGTCGACTTCGAATCCAGGACTCCCTGCGGAATTGGTAGATCTTATTCAGTTCACGTATACTAAAACAGTTTCGCGAAAACAGATTTTTGTTAATTTAGGGGCCACATCAGGGCTACTAACCAACCCTTCGTCCAGCAGCAACAACAATTCAGTGATGTGACGAAAATGTTCATCCAAAGGATCTCACCTATAAGATTTAATGCTGTAGAAGTTAAACGATACAAGCTGGTATACAGCTGTCACAAAACAACTATCCATACTGGAATCTTCAGGATGGAAAAATAGACAAGACAATTTGTGTCATTGTGAGGAATAATAGGAAAAAGTGCGTCAGTGTGAGCATATGACTTCAAGCAGGGAATATTACGTAATGTCCGGTGTTGTAGTTCGCAGGAGAGGAGAACCATTGCCCAGAAACCAATCTGAACGCCATCGTAAACGCACAAATTTTATGAGTCAATTAGCTCCAGTTGCACTCATTTATTCAATAGAATGGTCCCCTTTTCAGTCACCTAATGTCATATTTGCATTGTATATGTACGGTAATAGGCAGACCGTTGAGTAAATTAGCTAGAAGAGGACTAATAATTGTTGAAAAAGAAAAGCGTTATAGAATTAATTTCATTATCACAAAAACCGGTCGAGACCACTACACAATATTTGTTAAATTATTGATGGCGAAACGGGAACATTCTCAGGATTATGGGAAATGACCACTGCCATGGGCCTGCTTCATTACTGTGATTGATAGTGACCTTGACGAAAGCAACATTGTGATCAGTCAATAACGGGACATTAGACATACTGAAAATGTGGATCGGGTTAGTTTGAGGAAATAGAAAACAACGTTATTAATGTGGAGGACATTCGCTCGACGCTGCCAGGCTGTAAAAAAGGACTTAAACAGAGGTCAGTCAGCCGGGCACTAACTGTGGCTACGGTCCTACTTTTGGCATTAGAAAACAGGCACAGCATTACGATAATGACCGCTGTTGCGCAGGCTGGGGCAGTAGGCCTTGATATGCAGCGTCATTTGTGTTGGCCCCTGCACCGTAGTTCACTTGGCAACAGGCCTGAGTTCGCAACCTAGTTGTCACAAATTCTTTTTCAGCGGACTATGATTACAGTTCACTTGGCCCGATGAATGCAAGTTGCTTCGCCACCTTCAGTAGAATTTCAAGATTGGGGTAGCAAAAAATCACCTCGAAATGATAAAATAAACGTTGAATTTGGGTGGCAAGCACTAAGACAGGTTTGACTTGCGTATGGTTTGCTTAACATGAAGAGGTACGTCAAATTGACAGAATGACTGTCTTATGATGGTTTAGGCCAGGCCGGTCCCGATCTCTCATCAGACCGTTTGTACGCCATCAGTGATGTTGGTTGCCAGACCTAGCGCCGCACATTCTATCTAACTCAGATGTGCTCTCTTCGGTGGCATGCATTACTAAAACTTGAACGATACAACGAAGATTACCGTACCTCCTTTGAACGAGCGCGAAAACGGAAAGCATTGGATATTTTTGCCGCTGGTTCTTAGTTGGCCACAGTGGGTGGACGCCTCTCAAAATGCTGATAATTGACAGTACGTCCCTAATAGTGTCTGAAGATGGGGTCCCGCACACCCTCCTCGTGGCGGAGGTGGTCTATACACTGATTTATGTTATATATATATATATATATATTATATATATATATCGCTAGATGTAGGACTTTTTCCGAAATTTAAATTGCGGCTACCGAAATCCACCTTATAATTTTTCACTCCAATGCGACTTTTTCTGAATTCAGACTTGAATTGGTATGGATCATTGTGAGAGCATCATTGTATGACTGGAATTAGATTGGCAAGAAGTGGCCATAATTGAAACCAATGTGCTTCGCCGTTGGCCTTACGTCATGTGAATTTAACATTGGGGGGGTGGAGAGGAACAGGAGCGGTGGCTTGCGGAGCTCTCGATCCCGGGGCACCACCCTTATCACCAAGACAACGTTCTGCAAATGCGCAGACATCAAGCAACCCTAACGGATGGCAGTTTCCAAGATGGAAACTGTGGCAGCACTCCTCATTAGTTTGTTTCATTAATACAGAAACCAAGAGGCACCCTTTATTTTTTGTCCTTCTATCAAAACTTTATCTTACTAAAAGATAAACAATCCAAGTCTCTCATCTAAGATTCACACGTGACTGTCGCAGCAGCAGCCAGAAATTCCTGGGCAGTCATCGTAAGGTAGAACTTATCTGCGTTTTATCGAAATTGATTCAGCTTCAATTCAAATATCCCGGCAACGTAACGGCGCGACAGGCAGTGTTAGCGACATTTAGAAAGGAAAGTGCAATATTTGCATGAAACGCGAATAAATCGGTCGAAAAAACTATTGCGGTCAGTGGAATGCGCGTCAACTCATATGCCTTCGAATAGTATTGCAAGATATTGCATGCTTTCGTCGCAGTCATTGTTTCCAATCAAACTGCTACTGTTGTAATACCAGCAACTAAGAAGGATTTTAAAAACAACAAAAGAAGTTTCAAGATGTTCTTAGCTAACCCTTTCTGTCAGCGACCAAAGTGAGCTCATGATGTTTGTGGTACGCTGAATTACTTGACGCATTATCATACCTTTATGGATGTTTCTATTCCTACTCTTGGTTAGATTTTTACCGGAGGAGGTCGAATTTTTATAGAAAGATCCTTTTGTTCATTGTACAAAAGCCCAGATCTGATCCAGAATAGGATCTTTTTGGAGAATCACTTGGACACAACATCCCCAACCACAAGTCAGTTTGGTTATTTGGGCATTTGTGCTTGAAATAGAATTCCCATTTCTAACGGATGGTCAGGGACCTATTCCAAACATTGAATTTCATCAAAAATTTCGTATTTGTGTCGAGGCCAAAACCGGGCCAAAATTTTACGATTCCTTAGCATGTGTTGCGAAAGACCTTGAGCGTGCAAACCCCTCTCCTCCCCGACGAGTCTCTCATCAAACTCAGTTGTCGAGACTGAAAAAGTCCCCTTAGACATTGAAATAGAGAAGACTCGAGCCAATGGCAGAACACAGTAGATCTATTGTATATAGTGATATCCAAAAAACGCCGATACGACAATACACGGGAAAACAAAACACAGCAGAAGTAATCCAGCAGTAAGAACTATTCCAAGGCGAAAACTTTCAAAAGCATCCGCACTAGCGGAACCGTACAATCTCGTGTCTGATAAAACAAGTGCAGCCGAACAAACGTCACAAAATCAAAACTAAACATCAAGGCAGATAGCGGCGAAAAAATGTCACTACTTTCACCCATCCTTTGATCATAGAAGTACTCCTATTAGGCATTGAGTTTCTTTCGCCCATCTGTTCATTGTACGCTGGTTTCAGCGCAAAAGAGCTACACATTTCACAGGCACCTGATATAGTCAGATAATTCGACCGATAGCAATGAAGCACCAATACGGGTTGCCTGTGCGCACTGAAATGACTTCCACCGAATTTACGCAGCTGAAGGCAACGAGAAGAAGAAGAAAATATATTTGTTCAAATTTAATTACGAATCTGTGAGTTATCTATAAATTGCGAATAATCATCACTGATGGAATATCTTCGAGCCAATGGCAATTGGGGCATGTTCGTACTTGTATGGCCATATTTCTGATTGGCAGGTTGGATTCGGAAAGCTGTTTCGGACTGTATCACGTTATTCGCTCGTATCTGCCCTATGTTGACAGTCTTTGAGCAACCTGTCTTGCCTGGCTAGCTCGATCGATCAAAAAGCGGGTCAGAGTCACAAACCAGTCTAAATCGCTTTCGTGTAACCCAGTATTCAAACAGACCGAAAGCCTGAATTTCGGCACGCATAATGCGAATGATTAAAGGTGCATTACCACTTAGTTTCGTTTATTTTCTTTAAACAGTTCGGAATATATACTGAGAAAACGCCACTGCTCGAACATTTCTGTCATCCTGGCTTTGAATAGTTTGTTCACAAGGTTCCCGAAATCCCCCCTTGACTGAGGCAAATTATTACTGCATATCTCTTTACAGATGCTTTGAAGCAGCGTCCGCGCATCGCGTCACTGAATAATGACAAGGTGATCTCAGTATCGCAGAAGTGAATCAATCTACAAGCACACTTAATTACCAAGGTATAAAAAGTATACACCCTCGATGGTAACCTTGCAACTTCCTTATTTATTTCGGCAGTTCGTGTTTAGGTATATTCCTTACAAATCACTTCTAAACAGCCACAACGAAAATTAGAATTTTCTTTGGGTCTCACGTGACCGGTCGGTTCCACAGATATCTGTGTCAGAACCGTTCAGTCGAACTTTTTATCCGTCGGTAATTTTGATAGGATGGAATTGCCGAAGGCGTCGTCTATGACGGTCGGCTGTCGACGGCTAATGCAGTAGTCAACGCTGAGGAATACTGCGTTACTGTTATGGTCGATGACCAATCCAAGGTTTTTGGAGCTTCAAATTTCATTCCTACTATTAATTTTCTAAAAGAATCTGTCCTTTCCTCAATATTTTGAAATTGACGTTATTTTAAATATTGCGCGGCTGAATATTTTAATATGTCCGCGAAATGATTCACAAAGGCCCGTTCTGTGATTGGCTAGTCTAAACATCGATCAAGGCCACCCAACAAAACAATATAAACGATAGAGTTCACTTGAATTCTGACTTGTGTTGGTGGGTCACCAATAAATGCGCGGCAGTGCCTTGTGTTCGTCTTCTCTCTTCCGCTAGCGGGCTGGGCTAGCTGTTCGTATCTCGCGCCGCTTATTGTTCCGTGTGGCTGCTCATTCAAGGAAGCAGCAGATCTGTCACATTCGTTGTGCGACTACGGGCCTTGAGTCTTGGGCCCGAACTTTTTTTGTAATGCACCTTTAATCATTCGCATTATGCGTGCCGAAATTCAGGCTTTCGGTCTGTTTGAATACTGGGTTACACGAAAGCGATTTAGACTGGTTTGTGACTCTGACCCGCTTTTTGATCGATCGAGCTAGCCAGGCAAGACAGGTTGCTCAAAGACTGTCAACATAGGGCAGATACGAGCGAATAACGTGATACAGTCCGAAACAGCTTTCCGAATCCAACCTGCCAATCAGAAATATGGCCATACAAGTACGAACATGCCCCAATTGCCATTGGCTCGAAGATATTCCATCAGTGATGATTATTCCACCTTTGTTATTTCCACTCCCAGGGTGATTTGTCGTTACTACGCTTCTATCCTTTGTACGTTATCTCAAGACCTTCCAGGCCAATCTCTGTGAGATCGACATCGAACATGTTTCTCTTGTGCGATCATATCCAATTTATTATTTTATCATCGCAGTTGATCTTCCATTGGTCAGCATACTCCGAAATGTGTAGACAAATGTTTTTGTGATTCCATGAAGCGATGGGCTAACCACTTGGGTCCCATGACGTGGCCATTATCAATCTGGACTTTGATTCCAGCAACCTGAGTTCTAAACCCGGTGTGAATCTACACTATGACTTTCCAAATGACGCATCTAAACTCTTCATTTGAGGAGTATGAATGAGCCTCGTCACCGTTGCGATACATAGAACTCAGTCAAACAACTCTCGTTCAGGTTGTAATGGCATGGATCTTTTGAAGAAAATCGATTGTTTTCGGACACCATTTTCTCTAAGATCTACTATGACGCTTGATATCAATTTTGTGGTACTTGTTTGGTTGGGTTCGTTTTATCGCACACGAGATCTGCAGGTTTCTGTTCGTGCTTTGCTTTTCGAGAGTCCTTGTTTTCGAATCGCTCCGACCATTCGGTATCTCTCTTTCGTGATTGAAGAAGACCCAGTTGGGCTGGAGAAGTGCTGAATGATTTGAAATTTTATAAGGTCAGTCACAATGATCTAAACTTTTACCAAGTGTTTACATGGTGAACTGTGTTTACTGCGATGCAAACAGTGCGATTACGAATGATCTATCATGGATATAGGGTTATCCGGTTTCCAGTGATCGTGAGCACGCAAAAGATTGGATTTCAACGGAAATTTACTGTCCTGAGTTTAAAGAACATAGAGCATCAGATCGGTTCAATTAGTATAGTAATCGATCTGATCGAATAAATAAGTGCAGAATGCGTGGGATTTGGCACGATCGACAGATTAGATTAGACTAAACGACAAAGAGTGCGCTCGATGACAGACTCACCGAGGCAGATTAGATGTCCCACTTTTTGTCTTCGATCTTCTAAATTCGTTAGAAATATTTAAAAAATTTTTCCTGTCTGGATTTTTCTGCTTGCAGAATGAACGGTCTGTTACTTGCTTAATGAACCGTGCAGTTTACAACAACGAAAGGAATGACATAGATTTTCCAATACATGTTTACCTAGCACCGGTAAGCATACTGAACCACTCATTTTTTTAAGTTAGTTCATATGTACACGTATTGTGTGCACGGGATGACAAGTCAAAAATAGATCACTGTTTGCAGTGGAGACCACCCGATCACTTATCGTTCCACCTTCCGAGGTCCAATATAACAACTAGTGAGGGCTCTCGCAGAAGATATGGCATGATCCCGGAGTAGTTGGCCCTAGCCTATATCTTGCTCAATAAGAGTTTTATGCAACACCAGAAACGGAAAACGAAAGAGAATTTGATTGCAGAGCTTTTAGAAGACGTCCGGAATGCGACCACGAACACATCTTCTTTCAAATTCTTAAACCACGGTTGACAAAGCCCCTCAGTCGACTGAATAGAGAAAACTCAAGCCAACAGCCAGATGCGAAAAATGTATTGTTTATGTCGTGGTCCATAAATAGCACCGGTGCGACTCGGCACACGCAGACAAACCACGAAAGAGAGATACCGAATGGTCGGAGCGATTCGAAAACAAGGACTCTCGAAAAGCAAAGCACGAACAGAAACTTGCAGATCTCGTGTGCGATAAAACGAACCCAACCAAACAAGTACCACAAAATTGATATCAAGCGTCATAGTAGATCTTAGAGAAAATGGTGTCCGAAAACAATCGATTTTCTTCAAAAGATCCATGCCATTACAACCTGAACGAGAGTTGTTTGACTGAGTTCTATGTATCGCAACTCCTCAAATGAAGAGTTTAGATGCGTCATTTGGAAAGTCATAGTGTAGATTCACACCGGGTTTAGAACTCAGGTTGCTGGAATCAAAGTCCAGATTGATAATGGCCACGTCATGGGACCCAAGTGGTTAGCCCATCGCTTCATGGAATCACAAAAACATTTGTCTACACATTTCGGAGTATGCTGACCAATGGAAGATCAACTGCGATGATAAAATAATAAATTGGATATGATCGCACAAGAGAAACATGTTCGATGTCGATCTCACAGAGATTGGCCTGGAAGGTCTTGAGATAACGTACAAAGGATAGAAGCGTAGTAACGACAAATCACCCTGGGAGTGGAAATAACAAAAGAGGAATTAATAAGTATCTTGATTATTAGATTACAAAAATGTCTTCAGCCTCCTGAATCGAAAAAAAAACTGTAGTTAAACTATTGGATTTGATGACGGCGGTTAGTTAGAGGCAAACTAAAATGTCAGTAGAAAAGAAACTAAATTTGCGACACTCTTAAACTAGAAGTCATGCAGTCTAAGAATAAGGTAAAATTATAAGCAGAGTAAATTATGCACAAATAAAGCTACTCATGAACACTCAAAAGTATGAACTCCAGTCTTGTGTGACTGAGTGTCGTTACGACTTTCAGAGTCGTGGCTTCCGGGGACTGTCCAGTGTAGTAGGCTCTAGCGGCTGCGGAGCGTACTGCTTTGTGATGGTTCTACATGTAGTTCACGTGATACAATTCAACGCAGATTCGGTGTTGGGTACAACAACAAACAACCAATCAGAATAGTGAAAAATCAAGGAAATGGAAAACGAACATTCGACGACAGCCATTGGTCCAAGGGTATTGCGCTAATGACCTTTCTGTGAGGGATATATATATATATATATATGTATATAGTAAAGAGACTCTAACCCGATTGCCAGTTGTCAGACTTCCCCTGGTGTCTTGGATTGCATATTTCGTCATGGTTACCAGTAAAGCTAGCACTGGCTAATCATGTCCCGATCGTCCGCAAGCCCATCAATACGTTCTTGATTCAAGCATATAAACAAGGTTTTTCATTTTGATAGATGTCTGTTGTCTGGACCTGGAATGCCAAATGTCGTACGCCGGCTATGTATATGTTGCCTTCTGATATGTCAATGCTCACAGTTATATTTGATTCCCGTGGATTCTAAAACACTCCAAATCTCAAAGAAAGAACGGCCGAAAAAATGCACCTTTTTTGCAGGATAGGTTGATATTTTTCAGTTCCTCAGTGACTTATATTGTTTGAGAATTAATTAAGTATCAGTAAATGGCGACAAAAAGGCACGCCTGATCAAGGGGCTTTTTAAAACATTGCACAATGGTAAATTATGGAATCTTACACTTACTTCCATCATTTCGAGCTTGTGCTAAGATTATTTCCTACTCTCACTGGATCACATTTCTCGTCCATAGGTACTCTGCGATTCCTGTCCTTCTCCGGTAAATAGTATAAACTGCTAGTGTTCTGCCAACTTTACACACGATTTTCGTGCAAAGGATTCAGTCTGAAACGGCATCGTATACTTTTGAATGTGGTAACGACATTTTGACCGGTGCTGAATTCCGGAACGATGTTCAAGGGGACTAACTACAGCGGTTTATCGATGCCGCCGTCGAATGACCCGACACTATCCGCCTAACTTCGTCGAAGGAGGCCAGTGCCATCCATCCGGGATATACCCCGACCCAATTCATCCATCAGATCATGTCCGCTGTTTTTTCCACAGGCGAAGACTGAACTTTCCAATATCATGATACCGGAAAACACTACCATTTCACTCATTCTTCGGTGATATTTTACTGATTCTAATGCTTCTTCGTCACTTGCCCCCTGGTTCATCTGACGAAGACTGGTGCTAATCAGTCGTCTTTTTAAAATTCATCTCAAAAAGGAGACGAACCACTCGGACTAGTGTCTTCCATGAATCGGAATTTAATAACGGAAATATTACTTTTAACAACGGTGTAGGTTTAGCAATGTTCGAACTTCTGAAGTTGACAGAATTTGAGTAAATTCAACCAAACTGGGTGACTAATGACACAGTCTGAGCCTACTGTGTCTGTGCTCCGAACGAACAACGTGCACTAGTACGTACGTGCATACATTCCCAGATGGACTGAACAGGCAAGGTGCTTATTGATAATCGAAAACGAACGACTCTGGGGACAGCGGATACCGTAAAAATGAACACTGGGTTTACAGTAATTGCCCACTTCTCAAACAACCTATAAGGTAATTAACTTAACTGGTTTCACAACCCACCTGACCAAACCCGAACGTGTCTAGGTTACTATTCCAGTTATAATTTTCAACTGAGCAAGCCAGCCTACCGCGTTTTCATTGTCCATTCATGTTGAGTAGGGTCATGTGATTCATAACTTTTGAAGATTAATGATTCGATTTGCTAAACATTATTAATTTTTCTGTATAAATGATATAATCCAAACAAACGCTCGGTGAAATGTTATCCTCTGAGTGATGAGCTGTGATTGGGTGGGGGGTTACTCGTTAGTATGCACTAAGCTATCCGTGTGCTTTGATGGGCTCTCAAAACTCATAATGTAGCGTCTGTTCGATTGCAGCAAGCTGTCGGATCAAGCTTGCCTATCAGCCTTTCGAAGTGCATTGGCTGAAAATCTAGGATTGCTCCCACTTCAAAACATCAATGAGTTCTGCTTGCTTATCAAGAATGCCTTGCATTCTCCTGGCTTAGTGAGTTATGGCCAGACACCTCGCGTTGTCACCAGGGGTTTCTGATGAGGCTCTGTGCCTCCTAGACACACACGAATCCATCCCGGATGGCAACGAGTACAATGAAACACGACTAGTTACAAGACGTGAACTCAATGCGAGCTTGCATAAAGGTCGCGAGATCTGGTGGTCTCAGCGAGTTTCGGAGATGGAACACGCTGCCGCCATAGGAAATTTCCGCAAGTTGTTTCACCTCATACGAGCTACCGGTGGGAAAGCATTAGGTGTGAGCGAAACGGTCTGTGAAGCTGATGGTTAATCTCCCCACAATCCGCAGTGAAGTCTTGTATGCTGAGCGGAGCACATTTAGGCACAATTTATCTGGCCGTCAGTGTCAGCCAATCCGGAAGCTATTCCGGCAAGTATCCGGTAGGCTATTACAACAGATCCACCAACTAAGGAGATCCTCGAGGAAATTCAAGCCTAAGGATGTCATAAAGCGCGGGGCTCCGATGGCCTTTCCCCAGCTCTATTTAAGGATGAACGAATGGCTGTGGTAAGAGAACTTCAAGTTTTGTTTTTGGAAAATTTGGTACCCCGAGAAGGTACCCTCCTTGTCGAGTGAGTCGACTCGTTTTTCCAACTGAGCTGCTAACTCAGATCAAACCCCCAACTTGGAGGACCAGGAGACTACTTCGTCAGGCCTCTACCCATTGACCTTCCAGGGATAATTGGGTCTTTGGCTTGAGATAAGCCATCCTGTATAGCTCGCTGGGTCATGGAGGCACGCAAGCCATCACAACATGTCAATGTGCAGCCTCGCCGTGACAGGCTAGAAAGGAATGCGAATAATTAATCCAAACAAGTAGGCTGCAATTCATCCAATCCTCGCTACATTTTCGATAACTCTTGCTAGAGCCGAATGCCTTCGTTCAGAACCCTACCAGTCTTGCTTAGCGGATGGACTCCCCTTTTTATGACTTCCTCAAACATGAGTAGGAGTGAGTCCCCTAGTCACTGGGGGCATTACACGGAGGAACCACGAAACTCGGAGTGGCGCACAACCAAATAAGGACTCAGTGCGCCAGGACCTGGCGCAGGTGTCGGGGAAGAGGTCACATCACGAATTGCCAAAGCCAGAGCAGCTTTCGCGAAACTACGACACTTGCGATGTCGCCATGAAATCCAGCTTCCCCATAAGAAAAGGGTGTACAATACCACAGTTCGGTAGTGTCCTGCTCTACGGTTGCGAGCCCTGGTCTATGCATGTTGAAGATGGCCGGTGACTTTCTGTGTTCGACCACCGATGTCTCCGAAGCATTGCACGAGTCTGGTCGGAACAACGGCTGGACAATGACGAGGTGCGTCGTCGTGTGTTGAGTGCAGACAGTCGTCCTCTGACTGAGATTATAGCTCTATCTCACCTCCGGTGGCTTGGACACGTATTGCAAAAGCCTGTCCATCGTCTACCTTTTCGTACTCATTTCGCATGTGCTGGAAAAGGCTGGGAGAGGCAACCTGGTGGTCAGGCTATGACTTGGCACAAATGTATGAAGAAATTAGTTTCGGTTTTGGCCTCGGTTGAGGTTTCTCGCCTTCGTGGTTGGAGCCCAAGAGATCAGGATTGCTGTTGGTTGGAGAGGCTGAGAGATATGGCTCGGAACCAAAGTCAGTGGCGCGAATGTCGGGTGGCCTGTCTGTAGAACTTGGCCCGCTTAAAAATAATCTGAAAACAGCCAAAAAATCACATGTGTAGGATGGAAACACGAAAAGGCAATTTGTTTGTTACGGTTTATTCCCCCCCCTTGTTTGTCGACCTTCTGTGAAGTTCTCTTTGGACATTGTTGCGCTGGCTCCCTGCTTGTTTTCAAGCCGTTATGCGATATATAGACTTCATAAGCGGGTCGTCTGTTCACCGGGCCGTCTCCTCTTATTGAAATGGGTTCGCTTCGGCTCTCATTCCTCGTGAGTGCGGTCCCAGCATAATGGTCACCGTTATTTGATAGCCCTCCGGCGGCGAAAGGTGTATGTGTCGTTGATTGGACGATGAGTCAGTCATGCTGGGGTGTCAGAATTTCGAGTTTCGGACGGTGTATGTATGCACGTGCTTGCATCGTGTGCATGTGCTTGTGAATGTGGGTGCCTACGTGGTTGCATGCATAATGGTGTATGCGCACCAGCACTATGCCAATCTAAAACCCTTCAGCGTGAACACACTTCGGTTGATTTGCTCTTTTAATCTCTGTGTTCACGCCGCCCTGCTCCGGGACCAGAGGAATGGTCCTTCTAAAAACAGTTTAGATATTGACCAATTGACCCTTGTCACTCACATGAACCTTGCCTAAGTTTTCCACTTTCGCCACATTCAAAACTGAAGTGCACATGCAAGAACCGGTTCACATCTTCCGGACCATATGGCATACACTACATCAGCCCTCATCCAAAACTAAATGACCCCATCGATTAACTGTCTGGTGGAATCAGTCGCCGTTTTCTTGCTATCACGATCATACACGCACCTAAAAAAGCATAGTTAGAAAATGGAGATCGAGGGGATTCGTCTATCAGTGTTCGGCCGCTTTGTGATAGGGCTTTGGTGATACAGGTGGCACTCAGGAATACAAAAATGAACAGGAACTAAAATGAGGAATGATTTTCTATCTCAGGTCAACTTCTCCATTAAGCAGCCCTTAGTTGGCTGCGGCCTCTTCCTGAAAACGGTGCACATTGTGGCCCCTTTAGTGACAGAAGTAAAAAGACCGTTCAAAAATGTTTGCTGGTCTCGTTGTCTTCGCTGTGTGATTCCATCAACGTACTTCAGAATACAGTGTGAATTATAGCTGGAACTGATTCCCAAACCGCTGGTATGTAGTACATTCTAAGTTGTGGCATATCCAGAGGTCTCTGGCCGAAACAGTTAGTCAGTCACGCAAGAATCAGAACAATACTTGTAGCACATTCCGTCAACTTCCACTCTGGCCGATAGTGAGCGTGTATCCTGAAGACACCTAATGTGGGTTTCGCTATTCATACTGGGTGATGCGCCTATTGAGCTTCGGCTGTTTGTTTTTCCTGTTTCTCTTCTTCCCTGGTTGGTCACAAAATCCCTTCGAAGAGCGTCGTCCGAATGCATCGTGCAGCAGCATCCGCTGTCCCCAAGGTCGTTCACTTTCAGTTGTCGGTAAGCTGACTGGCTAACTGGTCCAGTTAAGGACGCGTGCGCATATGCGTATGCTGTAGTCAAGCGGATAAAGTCGTGGCATATGGATGTGAAGGTCACGGGTTTGAGTCCATCCACAGCCGGCCAACCACCCCAGCCGGCACCATGTTGGCTTCAGTCCCTTCCGGAAAATAACGTGCACTTTGTTTTCACTAATAAAGGAAGCAAAAGATAAAAAAAGATGTTCATTCGGGCCACAGACTCAACAGGCTTGGACTGTCTAAGCCATCCAGTTTTGCTTAATTCAATTGAACTCTGTCACACGCAGAACTTCGATCATTGCCAAACCTAAGCTAGTGTTAACAGTACACCCCCCACCAATTCCAATTCATGGAAGACACTAATCCCGGCCACTCACCAGGGCTTGCTGGGATAGACCATTTGAAGAATTTGAAACTTTTACTTATTGAAAAATCACATGGGTCTGTTACCGTCGGAACTAAACTAA
Source organism: Fasciolopsis buskii (assembly GCA_008360955.1). NCBI lineage: Eukaryota > Metazoa > Platyhelminthes > Trematoda > Plagiorchiida > Fasciolidae > Fasciolopsis > Fasciolopsis buskii. The sequence continues at coordinate 27,561 of LUCM01001246.1, forward strand.
AACTACACACGGAAGTATTCAGCAAGGGGGCAATAAAGGCACTCAGCGTACGGTCCGATTACCGGAACCGTATGTGGGAAAATGTCAGTACCTATCTTTCCTACTGAAATCCATAATCCACTGCTTTCAGTGCAGGTGTGTGTGTGTGTGTGTGTGTAGGCGTTCCGTCGAACAGCCGTTCATCCGGTCCTAAATATTGGAATGGTTATGGCGTCGCTCTTCCCGCCGTTTACCGCCTACGTATTCAGGTCATTCGAGTTCAGATTGAGGTTTCAAATAAGAGTTTGCCGCTAACCCACTTACTGTTAACCATCAATAACAGTTTAAGTATTAAAAATTACCGTATGTTTTTTGTTTGTGCACCGTAGCTCTAATCAGACTGTAAAGCTGTTTCATCCACTTAAAAGAATTACCGGTAGTTTGCGTCCATCGCGCTCGGACTGAGGGGCGAACTCGGGAGGAATGGTCCTAAAGTAAACATTATAACCTTTAAGATGTCCAGGCTGAATGTCAACTGGTTGCCGAATAACCTCAACGAACACGTTGGGAAACAGCATAGGAGGGAGAAACTCATTTTCGGTTGTTCGTGTTCGTCCCTATACATAACACTGAAGTGTAATGATGGATTGCGGCTACCATTCACCTACGAATCGGGCTCTTTTAATTGAAACTCTCCGAGCCGTAATTACTCTCACAAGCGAGCACTACAGGACAGATTTTGAACAAAAGAACTGTGAACCATTATTCTCGTCATATACTATAAGCCGTATTTAAGGCGGTGGTAAAGCGGATAAGGTCGTGGGCTCGAATCCTCCCACCGCCGGTCAAATTCCTCAATTGGCAGTCCTCTGTTGGCCACGGCCCCCTTCCTGAGAAATGATGTACACTGTTATTTGATTATAAAAGGAAGTAAAAAGGTAAAATACATGAAGGTCATATATTGGTTTGAATAGGAATAATTGAAAACGAGTTTGTTCACCACAGTGTATTCTTACCTTTATGTTGTCATTTGCTTCCTTTTGTTAGTGAGACAACAACGCATATCATTTTTAGGGAGGTGGCTGCGACCGACAGAGGTCTGTCAAGTGAGCGAAGCGAAGTGAACGAAGCACCTGTCCTGTAGGGCAAGTTATTTCCGGTAGCGTTTCAGTCTACAGCGTGCTTGATCGCGTAGCCAAGCTCTGAAGGTGGCCTTCAAAATCTTCACTGTATTTAAACTAGTGCAAGCAAACACCAGTGACACTTAAATACCTCAACGTATAGGTGTTGTTCATGGGCTGACCTTCAGCAGACGGCTGAGAAATAGCCCGACCGGCCTAGGGCATATGAGGTCGCATTCATAACGGCTTGTCACGGGCTCGCCTTCCAGCCAGGGCCCGATGGACAAGCCCGGCTGTTGGTCTCCAACGTGCACACAAAGCAGCTATGCAGCGGGCACTTCCAGTTTTTTCGGTTTGGTGACGGAGTTATTTTGTGTGGCATCTCGTTCCGTACTACTCGCGAAAAACCACAAGAATTTCTCACTGCAGGTAGAGAGGGTTCACTCTCGAACAATGTGTTCAATCAGTTTCTGGAACGGGAGTTCTTCGGGGAATACGAATTAGGGCGTAACACTAATTTTCGAAAAATACTTTCTATGAACGCAATAGTTGGGAGTAGTCTATAATCTTAACGTACTGTTATACTGTTGTTCGGTAACTAAGGCTGCATGCGCTAGTACGACATCGAATCGCCTGCTAAATACAACCAAAGTGACTGAGATAGCATGCCTTTTAAACCATCTAATCGCTCCTAACACGAGTGTCCCTCACCAAAAATGTTCAAGGATATTTTCGAAACTGACATCTAGTGGATACGGTCAAGCAAACAAGTAAGATGTTTACCATCTAGTCTTTTTCCAGCCTTCGAGGAAGTTGAATCACAGGGAAAGATAAAAAAATTTGAGCAAATTGGGAGATTAAGGTAGCCATTTCACTACCACTGATAAAGCACAAAGCGCTTAATCACAATGTCAACTGTAGATCACGTGGATTAAGTATAGTGGCGACTCAGCATCGTCGAACAAAATTGATTGATGGACAAAATGGCCATTCGCAAAATGTTGAGACCATCACAAACTACCGAACGCGACATCTATCCATCCCGGCTACCGCAATTTTGTTAAACTCGAATGCACCCAAAAGTTTGCGAAATCACCCGAATGCAGCAGAACTTTAAAGTTCAATCTTATTTTTGACGGGGTGGCATGATACCCGACCCAAATAATGACGTACTTCTGTTGGCCTGTTTCCCGTGTCTTCCCGAATCTGAAATGCCACAACCTAATCTTTCACTACCATCACACTGGCGCAATCACGTACTATTGCAGAACCAATTGTAATTTGGATCAAATTCTTGCTCCAGAGTGCTACTGTTTTGCTTGGTTATTATAAAATATGTAAATATTCTGGAAAATTAACATTCGAGGACACTCTACCCTGAAAGTTTTGCTTTAGAAATTTTGATATTGTCATGAGGTTGTGAACGCGCCTAAGGCTAAATTCCTACAAATTTCCAGTGGTGCGTATCGTCATTCAGTTTTTCTATCAAACTGGAAAACTCACTTGATACGTCGCTAAAATTATTGCGGCTCTGTTGTCGGTATTCACTCAATATTAGTACAGAACCAGTAATTATGTTTTCACTTAATCACCGGGTATCTATGAGAGCTTGCAAGTGTTTAAAGTGATAATGCCAATGAGTCCGCGTATATCACATAGTGTATCTCACTTTTTGAGCCTGCTTCGAACGAATCGATAAAACAGTTGCTTGTCATGGATGCTGAGCACTCCAATAATAATCTTATAGGCAATAGTCGTCAGTCCAAATTCATACAGTTACTCATTGGCGACTAAAAAACGATCAAATAAGGTTGTAACTGATTGGTTTACCGCATATGAAACTACGAAACACACTGAAAGAGGATAAAAGTTGATCGGGGAACATGATCAGCATTGTGGAATCTTGGAGAGATCATGCTTCTATATAAATTTTACGACAGTAAAATAAGGATCATAGCATTTATAAGCACACAACTATCAAGCAGACTGCTTCATGTGACACATGGTAACAAGTGCCAGGTGAGTGATTACCAAAGACCAGTCAAGCCGATGGCGGGCGGCGGGCATCCGACTTCAACATTGCACGTTAGTGTACGTAACTCCACCTCAAGAGGGCAGCGTGCAAAGAAACCGCAGGACAGGGAAATTGAGAAGGAGGGCATCTAACTTTTAACAAAACAATCTATAAAACCGGTTATCGATCTATAAATCCATCTATCTACCGAGAAGTAGTCTCTGGATGCGTATATATATATAAACTAGATCTTGTCGATAAATATACAAATCAAGTTAACTTCTTGTCTAACTATAAAAAACCGGCCTAAATACCAATGAACCTATCTATCTATCTGTCTATCTATCTATCTATCTATCTATCTATCTATCTATCTATCTATCTATCTATCTATCTATCTGTCTATCTATCTATCTATCTATCTATCTATCTATCTATCTATCTATCTCTTCGTGTATTCCCCCTCTCATTTATTTCTCGCTATCTATCTCTATCTGTTTCTTTATCTGTCTATTGCTGTGTCTCTTAGCACCAGGACATCTTGTTTTTCTTTTTGTTCTTCAGTATTTTCCTTTATCTCATTCTGCTTCTTTTTAACTTTCCTTGTCTCTTGTTTCTTTTTCTTTACGCCCTAGCATCATCACTTGATAGGAGCTGCTTTTGGGATCTATTTCTTTGTTATTGTTCTTTTGTTTGCAGCTGTTTGCTTTAGCTGTCATTCACATTTCTTTTTCAGCCACTTACTGGTTTTTCTGTCATATCACTTTTTCCTTTAACTCCGTCACTGTTCTGTATTCATTGACTTGCCGTCCCGCTATGGTCAATAGTTTTCTTTCGTCAAATGTTGAATATAGACTTCTGGCCTTTGGATTTGATGTCTGACCGTCAGACTTCCCGTCAATAGTTAAGCGACGTCCGGTGACAGTCATGTAGACTCCAACGAACCGTTTTGCATTTTAAAGTTAATTACATCTTGCACAAGGTCAAAATTCACCAAAATGGCCTTAATGCAATTCCACAATTGGGAGTAATTTTTAACCATCCTAAGGACAACTTTATTACTTCAATCGCATTGAAAGTGAGAGATAATTTTTATGGTTTTTATCTAGATTAAGATAACTTTGAAGGGGACAGTATTGGCTAACTAAAGGGGGAAGATTTCAAACCGAAACAGCTAGTTGCCGAAAGTAATAATATCAATTGCATTCCCTAAGAACTAATTTGAGGACTTTTGTGGGTCTTCCAATCAAGCCGCCAAGGGCGTGACAATTATCTTTGACCAGAGTCAAACGTGTCAAATACCTGGGTTCTTGTGCTAAAGTGTGAATTGATCAAGCTGCAAGCATCAAACAGAATCATTCGTCTTGACGACTGAGACGACAGTCAGACATGTTACTCTTCTATGGTTACTTTGGTTTCCGAAACGCAAGCTTTTCTGAACTCTGTGCACCTCGTGACATTTGGTAGTGAGATAGTGTAGAAGCCAATGACAAGCAACTGGGTGGAACAGAGGCAAGAAAATGGGCGACGTGAAAATCTGGCAAAGTGGGTAGTAAAAGCATTACTTTCGCAATGCATTTTTTCTACCACTTAGTTCTTAAGTAAACCGGTATCATTCATGCATTGTCTGATTGATTGCGATCACGGTTCAGTGTAGCTCAGCCGGAATTGGCACGAGTCCTTTGGCGGGAATTTTCTACCATCGTTATTTTGCTTTTTCATTTGCTTTTTTTGCGTGTCTGGAAGTAGAACAGAGAGACGAAAGAGAATGAGAATGAGCGACCAATCAGATGCATGCGGGGACACGTTTATACACGATCGAGGGTTCTTTGGGTGAGAGAGAGAAAGGTGCAGAGCCAAATGGTTGACTCATCTTCCTGTTTTTGTCTATAAAGACAAACTCACCGGACAATTTTTCCTTCTGGTTTTATTCTAGGTCACTACAAACCAGTGACTAAGTAACTACCAGGACAGTAATTTCAGCATCGTTATAGGCCAAAGATAGTTCAGTAACTGGCCCCATTTTTCTTCAGTGTAAAGATAACAACGAAATGTCAGCAAACCATGATCCACATAAACCGGGAAAGGCTATTATTCAACACAAATAAGTGTACAAATACGGACAATTTCACTCCCATCAACAACAACCCCCTCACCAGACTTGACGAGGCCCCCGGCGAAACGGAATCAACTGGATTGCCAAAAGTTTTAGTAGAAATGTTGCCTTGGTGTCGAGTGGTTTTCCAGACGACCGAGCATGGTTGTTCAGCTTTGATAGACTGTTTCAGTTAGACTGGGGAGTTTCACAGACGTTTTAGGAAGGAAATAGTAGGAGTTGTTCATGGAAGTTCTGAATCCTGGGGTTTGCAGCGTGAATGTGCGCGGACGATGACAGTGGGGTCTTGAGTACAGACAGAATTTGCACCGAAATCACAGCTCAGTCATGTTCATGTCAGCTTGTGTGTATTCATCATTACTGATAGAGAGAAACTTCTGAAAATTCTTTCAAAACATGGCGCTCAAATTTCAGCTATCAGACATTCAATGGACTATTTTTAAATCTTCAAAGGTTTACAAAATACAAATCTAGAACTTCATCCGTTTGTGTCTCTGCGCAATTTATTCTACAGTGTGCTATTCTGCCACCGTATTCATTCTCAATATGCACCCCCCACGTTCGCTAACGACAGCTCTTTATTTTAACATTAAGTACGCTGCCGAAGTTGCCCTCGACTTGCTTCATTCTGATCCGATCTCTATCCATTTTATTCATTCCAGCCTTTCTGAATTCAATGATTGGTCAAACGTCCATAGCCTATTTCTCAGTTAACGTGAGTACGTCTTTTCTGTCTTAAAATCCTCGAAATACACAAATTTTACCGGCGAGTTCGCTGACATCGATCGAGAAAACACTGTCATAGGGCGGAAACCGTCTATTAATTGGAATTACTCTAAACAACAATCCTCCTTGGTCTGTTTCCGTTGCTTTCGTCCTTACATAAGTGAGACGCTTGCCTTACTACGCAATATTCCTCCGCACCTTTGAATCTTGTTGATCGATAAATAAAGAAATCTCCAAAATTAGTTCATTCACGCAAGTATCCTACACAAGTGCATTGCCGTTAGAAACTAGCATGTTTCACTGTGCTCCATAATGGCAAAACGTGCGAACAGTTGCCCAGTATGACTTGCTATAACTCAAGCCATCCCTTTCAGAAGGTCCCTATTAGTTGTATTTCTTCTTCCTCTAAGCTCAGCTGAACAGTTTGATTCATCTATGCATTTCTTTCAGCTGGCTCCTAAGTTTTCTACATCCTGCTCGTTTCCCCAACCAAGCCTACTTTGAACTTTACTGAGCTACAGCTTGAAAGATGTCTTCTTACATCCAAAGATACTTCACTTAAGAGCGATGTTTTTAAACGCTTTGTCTCTGTTGCTGTTTGGCCATATGCTTATCGTTAATTATCCATCCAACCGGGTAAATAAAGCAACTAAATGATTTGACCCTATTTGACTTGACTTGAATACCGAGATGACTTTTAATCATCAAATTGGTTTGAAATTTGGAGGGATCTGGAGCGATGAACAGTTTACACTAATCCGGCAGCCGGGTCAGGCTAGACTACATTCATCGGAAACTTAGATCATGAGCACAAACGGCAGGATAAACAATGAAATAAGACAGATTCGAACGTCATAGGATTAAGGTGATTTTCAGAGGAATTATCCCCTATGTCAACCATGTTTTGAACATAACGTGATAAAGAGGCTACATGAAGCGCATCTGTACTGTGGCCTGCGGATATCCCCAGTGCTTCGTCGAATCGAATTTAGGGAATGAAGGCGAGCTTTGCAGATGTGAACCCATATTTTTGGTTTGACAAATGACCATTAACCAAGCCGGGGTTTTCCTGCATTATTGGTGGATGACTTCCTTCCGAACCGACTGAGCTCAGGGCAAGACCGCCTGAGAGGTTGCCGATCACACCCTAACCCCCAACCTGAAGTCAACAGCTCATCATCGAGCAAGTATTTTCTTACCCTTATTTTACCGGTATGGATGGACTTCATCAATAGTATGGAATTTTTTGCTTTAGATTGGCTGGAAAAGATTTACACAATGCACCTGTATTCCGAACCATTCCGTCTTCCGCTCCGCTGAAAGGATAGAGCCCTATCTTCACAAAGGCATTGACGTGGTCCATAGTGTTAGGTACCTGTATTGGCAGATTAAATAAGAGGCGTATTCGTGTAGCTGGTTGTGGTGTACGTAGTTCACACTAGTGCAGAGGAAAGACATCTCGCTTGTCGACAGTGCAAGCAAACTTTACATAAAAAGCGCTGCGACATTTTTGCACTAAAAAGTCTATACAATACAATACAATACAAAAGATGGCACTGAAATATGGGTTAAATTTCTCAGATTTACAAACCCTGACAAAAGTCGACGTGGGGCACAGTAGCAAGATTAAAGGTTGTAGTTTCTTAATCTAAGCTAAAGAAACCTCCATTATAGGAGCACTGACAGTACGAGAATAATTCACCCGAAGGATGCTTGTACATGCCTCTGAAAGCAACACATAAGGAGGCCCAGCACCACAAGCCGGATCTGTGGATCCCAAAGAAGAATCTCGGGCAGTGTTCTATCTGTAATGCGAAGACACCATTAGGCAAACACGAACAGCTTCCGCAATTCTCCTGCCTGGAACAGTCCCGTTTCGGAATCACATGTCTGGTCCTATCTTACGGGTGCATTGTAAACTCTGCCTCTGGTAGTAGGTGCACCAAACTGAAAAGAGACAATCAGGCCTTTTGCGTACTTGTCAATTACTCTTAAGTTTTGTGCCCAGACGAGAGAACTTGTCAACTTTGCCCAACTCCTCCTCCTTCCTCTAACAGAAAGATCCGACTTCGAGACAATGAGATTTTGCAACGGCAATGTACACTCTGAAAGTGGAAAATATATTCCAAACATGCCTGTATCGCAATTAAGTTCTCCCAGGAATGCTTGTAATTTTTCTTGGTCTTCAGTTAGAACCGCAATATAATCCACATATTCTGAATCAGATGGCTTGATGTCTATCAATACTATTCTCCATATTAGGTTAGGGCGATTTTTGTAACCACTGAAATTAGAGAGTTGAAAAGAAAGTTCAAGTGTGAACAATCCTGATTAATGACACATTCTCACGGTGCGCCTGAGTGAAAGATCACCCTAAGCACCAGTCTGGTTTCGGCTGTTTGCACAGAGGAGTCGGAAAAGAGAAACGAACCAATTTGTCATACACTTCAGTGAGCGGCAATTCCTCAGAATTCCATGATCGCCTAAATGGAATGTCCATTTTACATGGGGGGGGGAGATCAGGATCATGGGCTATGGAAGATGCCCCCGTATTCGAATGTATAATTCACAGAGATACGATCGATAAGAACCCGAACAGCACCGAAGCCGACTTGAGTCTGGCACTTAGATCTTGTGCGAGAACTAGATATTCAGCAGAAGATAACAACAGTGGGAAGTTTGGACGCAAGGTTTACAGAATCTAATAACATTATGATTTTCACGCGAACACCAGCCACCTTGCTCGTAATTTGGTACCATCGTCAACTGACAACAATCCTTCGGGATTTCTTCTTTCTCAAGTTTCAACTGCAGAAATTAGTAGTATACAGGCTGAACGGATTAAAGCGAAGCCCCGTAAATTTCCTATGGTGGGCACACGTGCCACAGGCCATGACAACTCCGCAGTTATGGTCAAGGAAATTCTTTCGGAAGCACGTGACCGGTTTTTTGGTTGTCCCGGCTCACCAGGAATGAGTACCTGGTACTCCACTGTCCATTCCTCCTCACACATGTGTTTCCTAAAGGGCTTCATCATCCATGCACATCCCTAACGATTCAAGTGAGATTCTCTTTCCAACGGACAGCGAAGCTTTAACGGACTTGCGGAACTCGATAGGCAGATGTATCGTCGATCACATTCTGAAACCTTAAATTTACAAATCTCAAATCCCCTTCCGACCCCGGAGCCAGTAAGATAGGAAACACACGATCCGAAGAATAGATTCAAGGAACGCATTATATACGTCCAGGCACAGGTGCGATGGCGTTACGGAAGTGCACGATAAGTGAATTACAGCAGAACGCACGAAACAGTAAGCGAAACGATAAGGCCCAAACATTCTAATGTGCCCTATCGAGTGGGACTCGTAAAACAAAGGCAATCAAACGAATTTCACAAACCAAAATCAAGCTTTAGAGCAGATCGCAAAGGAAATGATATTTGAAGGTAGTCGGTCTTCTCCGAAAGATCGATGCCATTAGAAGGCCATCCGGATAGAAGCCATTTGGCGGAGATACAAGGAATTCCGACTACAACCATCTCCACTGATCGACAGCTGGATTACACTAATTTGCTCCTGAAGTGGCATAAATATTTTCCAGTTAGCTACAACTTGATGGCTTAAAGCAAAACTGACTTAATGTGATCTTCCAAATAAATTTTGTGGAGTGTTAAAAAACTGATAGTTTTTACCATGCAATTGGTCTTCTCACTTACCCTGCGTGAGCCGGAAATTGTCAACGCATTCTACCAAGCAGCAAGTTTCTGGAGCAACAGTATTTTTAGTTGCGTTTGCCACAGTCGATCAAGTCCCCGAGTTCAAACTTCTTCCGCGTCAAAGTACAACCAAGTACAGGTGAAGCTGATCCAGGAGACAGACACAGCTGGCGAAGTTGTCAGAAAAAATTCCAGAGATTACCGCAACACTTCTTCTGACGAAATACCCTAATGAAACGTATGCTGTAGAACATTCTTCACTCCATTTTCCCATTAGTTCATGGGCGGTACCATCACCCCAGTGTGCATTCACACTATGTATATTCTACTACCTTACAAAATCTTCGTGCAAATCATGTGGCACAATCTGGCACGACTTCTCTGTAGCATGTGAACCCAACCAGCCAATCAGAACTGAGGCAACACACGAACCAGAAGTTCAAGCACGGACCAACTCCTGACTTGAGGACGATTTCCCATCAGTCAGGTCTTAACTTTTGGATCTGACTTGTAAATAAACTAAGGTGTCTGCCAGCTGCTCTGGTATTCAGTTGTGTTGTTTGAGTGTGAATCGTTCCGGTAAGTACTAGGAGTTGATATTTGTGTCCTCTTGGTCTCAGTCGGATTCTGCATCACTATTTCAGGCAGCAAGATTGCAAGCGCATTTTGCATGTGCCACCATGGTAGACTACATGAACGAACAGTAGTTCGATGGGTTGACCCACTCTGCAAAAGTACCCAGCGCTGGAGTAATCAAAACGATTGAGCGTCTAAGACATCAAATTATAATTCCATTAACGTTTGCCGCTGGTACAGCAGTTCACTGTCGATGGGTTCACAGTCACGGCCCGTCTACTTGAATTTTGAGTTTTCTTTGATAATGGAATTTTTATATATGACGGCTATCGATTTACCTCATAATACAATGGGACTTAATGTATGTGCATTAACGCCCGTCCCACAGCACTTGTGATTCACATGTGAAATGAAATAAGATATCAGGTGATTACTGGTTTCCATACTACCGTAGAAAATTATTTTGTACCACTGCAGCTTAATTTGTTGTCCAAAAAAGCCATTCTCGGAGAAAAATCCAGTGGTCTAACAAAATCTTTCCAAATTAACAGCATGGCCATGGGTGATCAACAGTGGTGTACAAAGCATTCACAAGTACATGTAAAATAAAATTAGCATTGCACCTACGACGAACATCAGAGCTGCGCAATTCGTCTTAACAATACCCACGCATACACTTATACACATCACACGGACACGGTAGCACAGCTTAGCGCTCCTCCCTCCTATTTGTTCGTTTGTTTCACTAATTTACACTAGTATAACGAGCAAGTTGTGAGCTGCCATATTGGGTTAGGTCGTGTATGTGTTGATGCTGGCTGATACGCTTACTGAGCTTTGGCTCAGGCGAGTTCTCTTTTTTGTTGTCCATTTCATGTGAGCTCCATCGACGAGCACTGTTGCACATGCGCAATAGACCACCAGCATCGATCACACACTTAGAGCGCTCATTTTCAATGTGTACTTCTGTTCGAGTGCATGCATGTTCCGTCTATCAGTTCTCAATTCTTGACAGTATGAATTCATTGCCAATTTAGTGCAAGAGTACATTCAGTTCATTAGCTTGTTTATCGAACAAACTGGTGGATACTTCAGTATCCCGATTAGGCTGCATGGATTTCTTTGGTTGGGCGTTATTTATGACTTATGAACGAGCTCTCCAAGTACCGAACCAATTGCTTCCCCCTCCCCAATGCCCTAACTTAATTCATATCGTACGCGGAAAAATAGTGTCCGCATGCGATTGTTCGGATTTGGAAAAATGGCGGCCCCAGGGTTTTTGCTGTTGGAAAAATCACCCATTCTGGAATCCTATCCCACGGTGATGAATAAAGTTACGTGACAAAACTTTATTGTTGGATAATTTTGCACAAACGTGCATGGAACATCCACACGTTTGCGTAGGCTAGTTTGCATTCAATATGGATCACATGACTGCCTGTGTTTGTACCAGACAGGAGCATGTGGTGTTTCGACTACAACGGTGAGATCGATGCAGAAAATATTGATTATACTGGTTAGGATTAACTGTTGTGATCGCGTTGTACTGACAGATAGTCCCTGAACTGTGGAGTGGCAATCGAACAGCCGGCATGAAAAGATTCAACCAAGAATACAAACATACGATGTGGAAACCGAACAATCTATAGTTGTTTGCTGAATAAAATCGAAGGTTCCGGAAAATCAAACTCGCTTATTTAGTTGTGGCCTGCAGTATTACTACAGCTGCCAAATCAAACAGTAGCTGGTGATGCAATTTGGAATTTATCTTTTTTGTATACTTTATGAACCACCCGTTTATTTGTCTCATTTTGAACATAGCCAAAATTTACAATCAGACGACCTTGGAAGATAGCATTGCAGCGCGCGGCCTGTGATCTATCGTGTTCATTTGATCGTGCCAGCATTGTTGGTGACTGATAAGCTTACCGGCCTTCGGTTCACGTTGGCTTCCCTCTTTTAATGCATGCAATCTCTTCAAAGACCACTGACCCAGTGGAGTTCCCATTCGATGATTAGGAGCGAATTAGTGAGAATAAAAATGACAACGACGTCAAATACTGATTGTGATACTAGGGACACAAATATCTTTGTTCCCAACTCTCTGTTAGTTCAATGAATCGAGGCAAGTATCCTGGCCCAGTCAGTGTTAGTCGTCATTTCAGACTGCATTGCGAAGTGTACACAGAGCGCTACAGTAAAAAACAGCAAAATGAAGGTCATGAGTTTCATTAACTGAGTCCGAGGACAATGCATGAGCGTGGTGATTTCACGTGGAAACAGGTACAGCCTCATTGTAATTTGCCTACATAACCAGCTCACCAGAGCCGAGACTACAGACGATCGCGAAGTTCAAACAAGCCTCGGTTGCCATTGGACCGAATACATTCTACCTATTGTGCATATAAACGCATAATCCGAAAATAAATCTAAAATTGTCTTCTGGTCTCTGTGGGTTTCTCGTTGTTTTCCGTTATGTAACTCTGGTCGGAGTTATTCTGGTGCATTTTGATAGTCTGTATTCATGCGTTGCCGTTTGTGGCGAAATTCCTTTTTACGATATATGCTACTAATGCTATAGTGACATGAATAAATCAGTACAAACCAATTAGGACAATTACTTTGATAACCAGATCTGTAAATATAATTGACAACAGAATAGGAAATCACTGAGTCATTGACGGTGAGATCTTGTGATTGCTTCAGTCTCATTGTGATGAGGCCAATATGGTCGCAAGTTAGACAGAAGACAATTATTTTATCCCATAAGAAATCCATTTAGGTGTATTTGTCACACTTAACACGGTCATAGGGGTTATACAAATCCCGTTATTCCGAGGGAAGTCTATTGTGTCCATCCAAAATGCACCCAGTTCAAAAAGATTGAAAGCTTGATATGAACAACAGTCCCGTAGTATCTATAAAAGACGCTACCGTTTCGTTTGCACCAGCACATCACAAACAAATTAAGACTGGCGTGAATCGGTTGTTTTGGGACACGGTACAAGAGGGTGTTGCGAAAACATTCTACCCGTAGACAACTCCGGAAGCCCACAAATCAACACAGACACAAATGACCTCGTGGTCCAACAGAATTCTGCTCATGTTCCAGTTACCTGCACGTCATCTTTTAGAGAAAAATATCATTTTTTGTTTTTACTAAGAGTGGTCAAGGTTGATCATCGTGTTATCGTGCCACTTGTTACTAACTTGAAAGTTGGAGAAGAGACGAACAACAAGAAAAACAACCACGACGACGACAAGGACGTTGAGGACATTAGCAGACTACCTGACTATGGGAGTTTATTCGGACAAAAAGAGGTGATGTTGCAGAAATGCAGACGTTCATCTTAAAGTACTCGCCGTGTGTGTGTATAAATACATAGTACCGGTACAGGAAGTTCCCATTGGATTGAAGCGAACTAGGAATACGACCAAAATTCGGCTTTGGAAGATGTACTAAAGTGTGGAGATTAATCATGATTAATCATGCATTTCACGAAATCGCCTCGCAGCTCATCCGTTTGGGTAAATGCAAAACCAGGACTTGGATGGCGTCCATTCGTGGGTTCGAAACTGATCTTTAACATCCGGATTGCGAAATCAAATTTCATAGCCACATTGGTTAAAGATTCCTTACCCACCTAAAAACGGAATAAATATCAAATCTTGGTCGTTTTAATGAGTAGCCTTTAAAATGCGAAATAAATTTGATAATGTAGGCTCAAATTCGTCTGGGGAAATTGTAGTTTAGCTATCCGGTGACCCGGTATCGAGAATCTAGGCGGAGTCAACCTAACATCATACATTATATTCCAAAGCCAGTAGGTATAAATCAGAACAAAGAAAGAATATTAACAAGTAATATCGGAACACCAGCGAAAATTCGCTGACTTCGCTTGCAGCGTTAATATCTTATTGGAATCGTTAGCCACTGAGTCAGATATTGATACGTTTCAGAGTCGCTGTGCTTATATAACGTGTTATAATAACAATAAATTCACCTGATTTTTGCCGTTCTTGTTTTTGTTCTTTCTTCTCCATTATTTTCTTTTCACTGAAATTTTGTTTTCTACAAGTAAACTAGTGCAGCAAAGAAAAAAGAGGCCTCAGCTGTCGATTACGTTGCGGCGTGAAAAGTGATCGAATTTGGTGGGACAAGATGGTCGTAAATAGGATGTAGTGCATTCGCGCATGCAGACGGCTCCAGTGGCACTCACCAATTTGAGGGATCTGTGGCTTCAGTGTGACATCCTGTAGTCAATCAAAGGTAGAGGATACGCACGAGCAGCAAGGTCGGTTGTGTTATGAGACAGAAACATGGCCGTTGAGGGCGGAAGATGTGAGAAGACTAGGTGTCTGAACATCGTTGTCTTCGTAGTATTATCAGAATGGGATTGGAGAATTTCGTAACTCTGAGGTTAGATGTAAGGTACTGGGACCTAGGGTTCACTGTCTAGAATATACACGAAATCAGAATAGCTTAAGGTCGTTGGGAGATGTTTTGTGCGTGCTCTCAGAAAGACTGTATCATTGTGCGCTGTTCACCGAGGCAGGCAATGGTTAGAAGATGGGGCAGTCGATAATATGGCAAAAAGACATGGAAATTTTAATCAGTGGACTGCCCATGTAGGTGCCATGTTGGGGTCCACGTCATTCCACCGTGGGATGGTTGAAGATTTTTGGGTGAGACGGGGGGATGACGCAGCTAATTGCATTCTTGCATTGGTTATCTGTCCTCTTCTATGCACTCCCATACCTTATTGCTAGTTCGGTTTTACTTTCACTGTTTGTCGTTCTTTTTTCCGTTTGAACATATGGTGCTGAGAGGTAGCAACCAAATTCGGAATAATTTGGTCCAAGGTTAATGGTTGCAAAAATTAAGCCAGCTGCTTATCCGCGCTCTACTTGTACGGGCAGGAGTGGTCCACTGATGCTGTGGCAGCCTGCAGCGGAAGCCAGACATAAATGATCGATAGCAAGGACTGGTTTTCGCTAATCGGTACTATAAGCCAGTAAGATTGTTGAGTGAGACTATGTGGTTCTTTTGGCAAGAATACAGTTGGAGACAAGGAAAACAGAAAAGAACCGAAGGATTGTAGAACAACTTGCTCAGTTTATTTATTTTATATACAGGAAGAAAAACAAATATGACAAAAGCATGTGGACGACTCAATGCCCCTGATGGTGGTGCTCAGCAGATAATCCAAACGACTGCCGATAGGACAACCCGGACCTGGACGACACTGGTTTCTTAGTGGAATGGTGATTTAAAATAATGTAACTCCTATTTTTTATGATGTGCTTGAATTATGAGTGTGGTGGAAGGGGCATAAGCCATAGCCACTAAGGTCCACCACAGGGGAGAGGGTGGACCGGGAACACTGACTCTGAAACTTGGAGTGTCATAGGACCACATTAGGTCAGATGGCCACGAGACGGGCGAAAGCGAGTTGGCATCTGCCACCAAGGTGACCGGCGGATTTGAAGCTTTCGAGGACAGACGCTTGATCAATTCGACCATCTCCGGGAGCATAAAGTTCATCCGCTGAAATGTGCACGCGGGACAGCGCCGTTCTTTGGGGGTTCGCAAGTGATTCGATTTGAATCGGCCGGCCAAACGAGCCGAAACTCAGCCACCGTGAACACAGACAAGCAGGATTAATACGGCAGTGCACAGCTCGCTCGTTAAGATTGTTAATCTGTCGAATAGTCAATTCATCGACGAAAAAAAGAATATTTATATCGTCACGTGCAAAATTTTCTAGACTATTTACAAAGTAATTTATCTCGTCAGTGTAAGTAATATTCTTCAGTTAAAGCGTCGCCGATGAGCACCGACATAATTTATTACATTTTGAATAATTTCTTTTATCAGTCGTTTTAAGTTGGTTATACCAAAGACAACTCGCTTGAATGGGTCACAATGCGTAATGAGGACGTTCGCTTTTAGAAAGTAGTATTTTTTCAGAAAGAAGAAGTGCCTATTACTGTGAAGGAAAATTAATAAACATTGCTGGTTGCTAATAATCAAATCGTGCTTCGTTGACGCTAAGACCTGAGGTTACCATGATTAAGCCAAGAACGCTATAATTAATCCGGCCGCACTCAGGTTATTTCAGCTTAACGCCCTCGCTCAAATCATTCAGATGGAATATACTCCCGTATCACACCCAATAGGCACCCATGACACAACTATATACTGGATTTACTTATGTTATGTGTACACATGTTTGCTTTTCAAATCAAAGGTCGCCACTATCCTGAGTAGTTGGTCGTGATTGTGGACATTGGCGAAGCTGTACTGGACTGTGCCATGTGACTTAAGGGTAGGTTCATTACAGAGATTCCCTTTGGCTCGATCAGTTCACGGACCACACTGGCGCAGCCTGCAGGAGTAAGATTTCCGCTGATCCGTAATACAACTAGGGGCTGAAAATATGGGATGTGATAACGAGGAAGCAGGAATCAGCGGCCAGGGGCTGAGAGAATGCTGATCAATCAATAACATGTTATGGCATGAGTACGAATCATTGAAAACGAGCTTGTTCGCCAACTTACGCTTTCACAATAATATTTTTGTCTAGAGTGAGTCATGATTGGTAGCTTCATATGGTTTTGCATCCTCTTTCCTTAAATTTGAAAAGGTATGGGTGTGGAGTTTCTAGTCGTATACACCACAAGTGGCAATGTACACTTCCTATTTATATTGTTTTGTCTATATGTAGGAAATACAAAAGAGTTCTTTAAAAACCGAGCCCAGCTTAAGGCCCACTGCATGAACTTGTCGTCCCTTTCGTTGCTCAGTCATTCGGTTCATGAATATTCTATACTGCGTAAAGTGGATTAAAACGACAGTTGGTGCGCATTTACATCTGATCGGAGTACGCAAAATCGATGACTACGATGAGGTCCGACGGTAATTCTTTTTGCTCTACTAAAATGAGTAAACCGAAAAGGGTGAACAAGTTCATTTTCGCAAATTACGAATGAAACCATTAGTTAATGCTGGCAAACGAACCCATTAGTAAAACGAGTAACGTGATCATTTATGACCCAAAATGCATCCTAGTTGAGGAGAAGCGATGATTTTATCATAGTGTTTTGATGCACTGGTTAGCTAACGTCCACATGCTCCTAACTGCATTCATGGGCATGAGTTCCCTGTGATTAATGTCTTATCCGTTTGTCAATTGCATCTAGTTTTCGAGAACTCACTGGCCGAATAATCGATCATTGGGTCTCATAATTATTGGGTTTGTGATGGATCGGTATCTGATCCGATTCAGAAATCGATGTGAATAACGTTGTTATATGGGTTGGTGTGGAAATCACCGTAATTTGCATTGTTTTATTTGAGTTTCCAAATCTGCCTAGAAAACAGAAAAGCAGTAATAGTCAGGTCCTATGCGGGCTGTTTCTAAGACATGGTTTCCGATCCATTCAAATTTTACTTCTTGAGCAGTAATTCGACTGTTTCCTTTCATCGATCAGTGATGTTGGATTACTGATGCTCTTTGAATCCTTGACAGTCAGCCCAGATAGACTGCTGTGTTTAAGTGTTCATAATCGTTCATTCCTTGACAGAAGCCTCATTTTGGAGGTTCACTGGACATACCGCGTGTCTGAAATTGTTGATAGTTCCTGACGTGCCAGGTGAGTCAGAAGTGAAGAGGGACTGTCATTTTAGTTGATTTTTGGTAAGTCCCTCTATGCATAGAATCCATGTGTTCCGTCGACAAGAGGTTTAAGCAAGTTACATCAGGATGTACTGACTATTGCCACGTAGTTGGTTTATCTATACTAGTTGACATGTGACTCGGCACAAATTAAACGATTGTTGTACTCGTATGATCCAGCCAATTTTTGTCGTTTACTGTCCCCCAAAGTTTACCAGTCGTATATCTGCTTCCGTGGATAACCACTTGGGTCTGATGACTTCCCTTCCCCGATTAGTCAGCCCCACATCGAACTGGAAGCTATTATTTTTTTATTTGTTCTTTTGAGAGGTCACTTATTCGGCCTATCCTGTTTATCTGGTTAGTTAGTCAGTTAGTGGATTAATTAGTTTGTTAATTTGTTGGCTAGTTAGTTAGTTGGTTAGTCAGTCAGCTAATTGGAGTGCACTTTTCTTAACTTACGACTTTACTCATAACCACCCATATGGTTAGATTAAATGCATCACAAAATGAATTTGTCTCGGCCACTGACCCTGGTGTGCTAACTCTTCCATCAGTCGCTTCCTATTGTAAAGCGATCAGGACCATAGACTGGCATTGACGAGGTATCCTATTTCGACATACTCTTCAATTTCAGTACATTTACTGTCCGGGCGACAAGTTTGAACCTATGGGATTTCGCCACCGGTAGAGATGACATCGTTAGTGCATGTGTGCACCTGTTAGTGATCACGCGCACTTATTGTGCTGCTTGTACTAGGAAAGAAATATTCAAAGAAGTTTTGCTATCCGTCAGAATTATGACACATGTCCCGTGGCCTGTTTCGACAGATCTAAATTTTGCAAAGGAGATCGGGAAGTAAACTCAAGCCTTAGGACATTATATAGCGCCGAACTCCAATGGCCTTTCCCCAAATGTATATAAGGTGTAAGGAATGAAACTGACCGGAGAACTTCAGGTATTGCTCCCGAATGCTTCCCAATCTGAGCAGAATTGCTGTTTATGAGGGGGAATCAGTTGTAACATCCTTCTTTAAGAAGGGATCGCGCAATAGTTGCGCTAACCACAGACCACTAGCCTAATTCTAACAGCATCAAAGCTGTTGGTTTCTGTCCTACTCGGGGCCTGGACAACCAGGGAGGATAACAAACTAGCAAGAAGTAGGCTGAGCGTTGCAGCAGTCATGGATATGTCGATCAAGATTTTGTCCTTCAATGGTTGTTAGAGCACCACTGCTTTCCAAAGCCTAACAATCGTTGCTTTATTGTTCATAACTTTAACTTTGGACTTCGCCGATAGGTCTGGGCTATGAAACAGTTTATGGAGGAATGAAGCACTTTAAAGGTATGTGTCCGCCCTCGTCGAGTTGCACCGTCATAAGTCAGATCCGGTTGGGGTTTCTAGCCCACTTTCGCTACCATTCGTTGTCTTCAGCAGAGTACAACAAAAGTGCCCTCCGTCTTTGTCTTTCAATTTTGTACTGAAGAATGTTCTGCAGAAAGCATTGTGCGGTCTGTTTGACAGTGGAGTTGACATTCTCCTGGTAACCGACTTCCTGACTTAGAGTGTATCCATGATATCACGTTGCTCAACAACAAAAGAAAGGCATTTCAACAACTGCTGAATCGTATGGTGACTGAAGTATCTTGGTAGGGTATAGGCTGAGCAAATTCGCAATGACAAATACCCGTTCATGACTTTCGGGGGCCTATGCCTCCATCTGCCCATTGCATTAATCATTTACGGGTAGTCGATAACACTATCTACCTCAGGAACTTGGGTGCGACCGATGCAAGTTTTTTTGATCGGGAGGCGGCGATCAGCAATAGCGACAGCTGGAACAGTTTTGGCGGACTTGCGACCCCCGTGGTTCCGCTGTGACATCCGCAATTCTTTTAACGAAATAGTTTGTTCGTAGTGTTCGATGTTGTTACGACACGCGTACTAATGGTGCTGAAGGTACTTGATGGCTTTCTGTATCCGACCGCCCATTTCTTAAGCGCATTTCTGTGGTCTGGTGAGAAAACTGGGTAAGTCTCTTTGGGCTCAAACAGTTGCCTGCTGGTAGATTTGGGCTTGCCTATGCATCGTTTACTTTTCGCAATCTTTTTGCACATGCTGCTCAAGCCTGGAAGAAGTGACGAGGAAGTCAGTGTGTCTTGGCTTAGAGATGTGACAAAGTTGGCATCGGTACGAAATGGACTACAATATAGAAAATTGAACAACTATTTAGAGAAGAAAACACTTCGGACGCAACGATGCCATTGACTGCGAAATATAGCATTGGGAGGATCTCCCACATTTCATTCAGGTAATGCAATTGTATTTGCAAGAGCTGATCCATCGGTCAAAAATTTCGTGCTTTTGCCTTCTGATCGACTGTTCAACTGAGTCATCTTCATCAGAGAGCAACATACAGCAGGGCAGACGTTTTGTGGGCACGCGTTTTGTCGGCATGCGTAACACGTGACTTAATCAGCTTAACCTACTAATGTTCAGTGCCTTTTCGAAAGACTGAAACCTAGGACTCGTCAATTTTATTTAACCTCTGGATTATTGGGAACATTCTCCTCCCTTATCCTACCAATACTACGAAAACAGTGATTTCCTCGAACATCTTCCACCACAGAAGCCTACGTTAAGACCGATTTAAGTCCCCGAACAATAAACCTTTTCGACTTTACCAAACTGGTTTACCAGTTGCAACCAAAAGTATTCCGGAAACGATGTGCCGTGTGTCACTTTAAATGTCTGCAAAAAGACGGGGTCAGGAATATTTGTCATCAACCGACTTTCTGATTACATTGGGTAATCTTTTTCATAGTAGGTCTACAATGGAATAACTCCAGGGAATACGCACTTGCCCATACCAGTGGAAATTCGCAAAGCATGAGAACTCTTACTCGATCAGACACACAAACATTGATGAAAAAATATTCTGGCTTTGGTCTGTTCTCTCTAATCATTCGATTACAAACATTCCTTGAAAAAGACTACCAGCGGTAATCGAAACATCGGCTCATCGCACATTCCCGACCCCATCGTGTTTCCACATTTCGAACATTTCAAGTGATTCACTAATCCCCCAAGAAAAAGGTTCGAATTCGGATCATTCCAGCCGTATAGGCGAATTTCACAACGAAAGTGTTAAACATACCTAAATCATAGCTACACGGCTGTTCAGATAGTAGGGAAATACTGAAAAATCGCTTGGGTTCCCACTCAATAGCACAATATCGTCTTCATGTTCTCAATCAAACAATTTACTGTCGGTGCAAATTTCATCATTCTCACAATAGGGTAATCGTCTCAGTAGCAAAGTTGTACAGAAATTAAAAGTAGGTAATCCTGACAAACACTACTTCTCTCAGTGGACTCCGGTGAAAGGTCATCCCAAAAATGAATTCCGCTTCAGCAGCTCTCATGCAACTACTGGGAACAGAAATGATTTTTTTGGAACCCCCTTCTGTGAGTGGTACCTCCAGCGAACTGTACGGTCAGCTGTTACTTTCAGAGCGAGAAAGACAGCGTTAGTAGATATGCAGATGATTTCTTTAGGTCCTATCACCTATCGTATAGTGAAGACTTGATCGAAAACCAGCTTGGTCCTCGCTCGTGTACCTTTCACGAATGCTAGATAATCGGGGGAAGATAAGGCCCGCTAGTAGCCTGTATACAATACTTGCCAAACTAATTTAACTGTGGATTTCACGGGTAAATTGCTCACTACACAGATTTATCCCAGTCGTCAGGGGTACACTGATCTACGCACATCGACTGCAGGAGTTGTTAGCTCCAATGCTAAAACTTCGTCAGTGTGATTAAAAAGGGACCGCTACACCCCATCTGATCCAGAAGTAGTGTATCCGTCCCAAGGCCTACCTCTCTGAAGACCTCTGTTTTCGACGTAGGATTCATATCAGTCTGTGTTATTTCAGTTAAGTTTAAAAGTGAGGTCCACCTGTTGAAAAAGGCCAAATGAACTGCTCTATAATGTGCTCTGCCCATCACCCAAGACAATGCTCCTGATGGTGAATCGCATAGAAGCCGGACTCCTTGGTCATCTCACTTAAACTTGGTTGTCCTAGTAGGGTATTTCTTACCACTCAGAAATAGCAATGACCACATCATTTCATTTCCCTGCATCTCCTCATTCACCGAGCTTCTGGTAGGCGGAGATGTCTGAGTTTAGGAGTGCTATTTAATATGGCTTCTGAGGGATGGATCTGCAAGCATCTAGCAGAGCAACTGAGGTCGGAGATGTCCACAGTCTTTGAAACTCACATTGAATGAAGCTTTGCATAGAGTCCATCGCTAGGCACACGCCATTTTTCAATTTGCTAGTGATGTTCATCGGAGTTGGTAAACATTGAATTGAGCTCTATAGAGGGCTGAATATTACAGAATTAGCAAACGCAATAATTTTTTCCCATATATCTTTTAACTTGAACTTCCTTTATTGATGAAATGCTGTGTACACTATTTTTCAGAAGGGGTGTCGCGGCCAACAAAGGACTGCCAATTGAGGTAGTCGACCGACGGTGGGAGGATTCGAACCCGCGACCTTCACACCCAAACGTCACGACCTTTCCCGCTTGGTCACCGCCGAACTGGGGGACGGTTCTGAAACGGAAGTTCCGTTGGTTAAGTGACATCCAGATGGAGGATTTTCTTTTGTCTAGTGGGAACGATGCAAGCCTAGACAAAGTCCCTTAACCCCTCCCATCACCATGGGTTTTCTATAACGTAGGGGTTGAAATCAGTATAGGGAATTCGGCCAGTCACGATAACGAGCGGAAACGAACAGCTGATAGGTACTCAATTGACTTCGATTCAAGGTATACAAACGCAGACAGCAAAAAGACTAAAACAAATGGGAAACACGTTCAACTTTTATTTACAGCTCATGTGTTTATACATAAAGCTGGAGACATCCTGATTGGTGGAATATATTCCATCCAATGGCCTTCACATGAAGTTTGGAGTTCATGACCTTCTATTACCACGGTTCTAATGGGTCAGTTGACTAGGCAGGCTATCACGAAGCTGCACCGAAGTGTATCACGTGACTCGCTCGTGGACCCATCATAGGTATGCGTCAAAATCAAACAAATGAACTGGCGACAAACGGTGTCACGTTATTTTAGATTCGCCCATCCTTCAGTCACGATGTGTGCTGCCTGCTAGAAACTGTTCAACAGGGAATGTTTTGCGACTTTTACTCGAAATAGCGATCCTACTGGTGCAAGGACACGAATCTCCACCGCATACTGGAATAGCACTAACTCCCGTCCTTCTGCCCCAAACTATGCAGCTAAGGCCAACCAGGAGAATGCCAGCAACCGGAGAACAAGTTAGAATTTATTTTCTACATATTCGTAATCACAGTAACTGTAGATACAGACAAGACTGGCAGAACACCTCTGGAGGATTGACTTTGGCGGGGTGTTCGCCTTTTACTTTCGCGGATCACCACCCCGTTGGTTGATCAGCTTTAGTTTTAGGCCACAGCGAAGCTGTATCATGCACTGCCAACCGGCTTTTCTCTTATCTTTTAATCATTTATTTTCTTTATTAGTCAACCAACAATCTACAACATTTGCATGAAGAGTCTTGGCCAACAGAGTCACCAAGTGGGGAAGTTGCCGGCTAGAAGAGGATTCTGACCTGTGACCTTCAGCGAAAATTCCTACACCATTGACGGCATGGCCATTCCGGTAGTTATCAATGAGGTAAAGAAAATTTTAGTAGAATACTAAAGTACGATGTCACATGTTGGCAGCTGCTATGTGAAAAGAGGTCAAAGATGGTCATTGCACTGTTCTCTTGTTAAGCATAAGTGGGCAACAGTTTTTAGTTAGGATTTTGAACAATGCCAAGGACGTTCTAATCCTCTCGCGGCAACAGCAGCAGGAACAGCAGAAGAACAGGGAGGCAGGGGAGAGGCAGCAGCAGAAGCAGCAGAAGAAACGACAAACAAAAAGGATAACAACATCGGCAACCAGCTGCTCGTTGGTCCAGATATCCGTCCATTGTTTTGCTTGAAGAAAAAAGCTTATCTTTCCCTAAGGACACCAAGCAACAACAAAAAGTTGCTGCAAAATCTATTGTGAACAATTCTGCCCAAAGTCAAGAACGGGAAATTCCTGAGGAAAGTGGGGCTATTGATTACCAGTGGGGTAATTTCACATTTGAGCACATCGGTTGATCCGACCTTCTCTCCAATTCACAAAAGGTTCGAAGTACAGCTTTAGCCAAGTGCATTGAAGAACATCGTGAAAAGGTGCAGTTTCCAGAGTAAAAGTGAAGTAAAGTTGTGAAACTCAGTCGAGTTACTCAGTTAACATTATATCAGCAAAATAGTTATTCTAACCAGCTTATTATTTTCAAGCTGGCATATGCAATTTTCAGACTGCCATTTGTCGTGAATTTCACTTGGGGAAAAGTTATTAGCATGCAACGCACTACGTGACCATACTTACTGTCTTGGCTTCCTCGTATTTAACATTTGTTGACAGGTTGGTTCAATTTTGTTTTATCTTATATCTCCTTCAGAAAGATGGCAGCAGCCAACTGAGGGCTGCCAGCGTTGAGAGAATTTGAAACAGAGATTATTTGAACTGCAATGTTGACCGCTTGATCATCGCAGGTCAACGTCCTTTTGGCATCGCGATTGCTCATCGACCGGTCACACAAACGAACGTAGAGGGCCGGCGATCACGACATGGAAAATCTGGAGTGAAATCACATTTGATAATGCATAAGCCGTGCGACAATGGATCGCAATGAGCTAGCTACGGTGACGTCAGGCCACAAAGCTTGCAGACCTTTCGGCCACCACAACCACCACCACCACCACCGATTAAGTTTCGGGTGTAAAAAAAAACGATAATGGCAATACAAGAACAAAAAAGTAAATAACATTTTCAGGTTTGAACAAGTCGACTTATCGACCCGAAACCGACCCAAATGGCGCATGTTGAGAAACAGTTTTATTCGCGCTGGTCAGTGTGTCTGAATGTGTCCTTAGGTCCGTGTGGAAACCCCGCTGCGAACGGTGTTGACAGGTTTTCGACCGTCGAATAATTAAGTCGATGCACATGTGTGGACCGTGTGTTCACACCAAACGTGGAACAAGTGCAGAAGCGTATGTGTTCGTGGTCCAAAAGCCAACTGATTGTCTACCTTCGATCAACTGACTCACCCACGCGAAAGGTGAACTTACACAGAGAGATATGGAAAATGC
This sequence comes from Fasciolopsis buskii, assembly GCA_008360955.1. Lineage (NCBI taxonomy): Eukaryota > Metazoa > Platyhelminthes > Trematoda > Plagiorchiida > Fasciolidae > Fasciolopsis > Fasciolopsis buskii. The sequence goes on from LUCM01001246.1 coordinate 52,737, forward strand.
GACGTCGTCTGAGCTGTTGAACACTTGCTTCCACACAAGAGCCTGGGGAAGGATTGAAGTTTATGCGATTTTCGCTGCAGGAAAACATTGAGCTGACGGCACAGGAAAAGTCTAGCCTACGCAAACTAGGCAACCCTCGAACTGGCTGACTGCGACCAGCATACAAGGGTTTTAGTCAGACACCAAACTGAAAGGCCAGCATCGGCTAGTCCTTTTTAAGTGAATGATACTAGTACTCACGGTCTCGTCGGGACAGGTTAGCTATTCCAGCCGTGCACCTCATTCACACGTAGTGCAAGCACTAAGGCTTCGGTAGATTCAGCAACCTATCGTTGATGTGGTATACCATAGATGATACAAACTGCTTGAAGGGTTGTGCTCTCTTTCACATCCCAGTTTGACGGTTTATCAAACACTTCCTAAAGTTGCATAGAGACCATGCTCAAATGGGAGCATTAATCTCCACGGGTACTTCACTATTGCCGATTTCATTGCTTACAACATTCGATTTCAGCCGGCTTAATTTGCATTCAGTCACTTGATGCACTACACTTGAAGCATTCGTTTCGGGTTATCTGATTAACAAGCAGACCTAAGTGGATAGTCAGAATGAATGGCAAATCCGGAACAAAGTACGGTAATCAACAGCACCCAAACGAAGCGGAAAGGTCCAATGGCACCATACACGTTGCGGTCTAAAATAGACTGCATAAAGCCTCGGTAAAACAAAAGGTGACGGTCGGTTTCACGCTAGTGCGGTAAAACAAACGGGTGAGCCAACGCGTCCCCTAGAGAAAATTGGAGAGATAAGTAAATTCTGAGAAGCGCAAATGCAAATCAGAAGATGAGAGGGTAAGTATCTATGCCAACGAATGAGCATCCAAGGAACGTCTGTTAATTTTCGACTATCTATCAAAATCTCTAGGTAACAGATAGACGGTGCTTTGGGAAATGTACACAGGCTAGGGGTCGTTACGCGACATCGGCACTTGCTCTCAAAAATGAGAATGAAACAACAGTACAAATCATTGTCTGCAAGATGGCAGTCACCAACAGAACGCTACCATTTGGAGACGTTGATCAACGGTGGGAGTATTTGAACCCGTGACCTTCACGTCCCAACGTTACAACTTCATCCGCTTGACCACGGTAATCATGACTTACCCGTTAGATGGAAGTGATGCGGAAATGTGATCAGTCCACGAGCGAGTCACGTGATACACTTCGGTGCAGCTTCGTGATAGCCTGCCTAGTCAACTGACCCATTAGAACCGTGGTAATAGAAGGTCATGAACTCCAAACTTCATGTGAAGGCCATTGGATGGAATATATTCCACCAATCAGGATGTCTCCAGCTTTATGTATAAACACATGAGCTGTAAATAAAAGTTGAACGTGTTTCCCATTTGTTTTAGTCTTTTTGCTGTCTGCGTTTGTATACCTTGAATCGAAGCCAATTGAGTACCTATCAGCTGTTCGTTTCCGCTCGTTATCGTGACTGGCCGAGTTCCCTATACTTTATTCGGGTCCAAATGCTGGAATACCGTTGACGATTTTATCCTCAAGTATAAGGACAAGGAAAAACCTGGCGCATTTGGTTGACAGTGTAACAGTTAAGGAATTTAGTTTTTAATGCGCCGTATTATTACACTAAACATCCAGTTTTTGTACAGTTTTGTTTAAGTTGCAGGAAGGAACTTGGAACTCCGTTGGATATGCAATTAAGTTCTGAGTCATATCCAAGAATAGGACGTTGAAACATAGACTTGGTAAAAAATTCTCGATTTTTCAAGCGCTTTCCATATTCATATGTGGTTTACTCGTTGATTTACTGCACTATTTTCATCGGGCATCACTAGCGAATTTTGTTGCGGTGAAATGCTTCTTCAAATTCAAGTGCGATGAGTTCAACTGCAAATCCCGTGACGCAGTCCGTTACAGTTTTGCTGAAACCTTCATGCACAACCACCCAACCAGAAACGCGGCTGGTAAGATTAAAACGTGCGTCAAAAACCATTGACATGAATATATTCTACCAACTATGGTTTCTCCTATTTTGCACGGAAAAGCATGATTTGTAGAGAACCGAGCGTGTTTTGCAACGGTTTTGTGTGCAGTTGGGTAGTTATAGTCAGAGTCACTCTGGTGCGCACTGGCATTCCGTATCTCTACCATGTTTTTAAGGGCCAAATTCCATATCACCATTTCGAATACGAACACTAAATGAATGCATTCACCTGGGCAACTGGGTTTCTCTTATGGCTAGTTCTGGTCGACAGGTCTGGTTTTATCTATTCTGTGCACAAATTAAAAAAACAGGTACTTCTGTAGACGTCAGATTAAGATGAAAATCCGATAGATCCTAAAACGAATGAAATACTAGCGGACATGCATATGTCATTGTATCTCAGTGATTGTGATGTAAGTCGGATAGGCATTCTGTTTTAGATGTGTAACTGTCATTCCTCTGTACCTCTGAAAAGGAAAAGCGAAGGTATTCCGGCAAAAGCAGTAACACCAAGTTGAAAGAATGACAGGTCGATGGTTCAGAGCCATGCGTATATTGTAACCAGATCAATGATCTGATCGACTCCATTAGTAAATTTTGAAGGTATCGGATACTGAATCTCCATATATAGTGCCTTGGCCAAGGGTCAATCCAAATGCGATAACACCTTAAAATTCACACGAGAAAATCAGTTGTTAGTACCTGACCAGACTAGCAATTGGGCTAATCGACTCATGAGCTTTGACCATAAAAATGGATATACATGATATTTAAGCGACAGACGAAATTCTGTTTTGGTCTGACTTATTTGTTCCCACTGAAGCTGGGGGGAATGGGTGATTGCTGATTAAGAATTAAAATCGTTAACTAACTTCCTATCGGATGTCCGAACACATAATTTCAATCTAACTACACAGTTCAGTAATCACTGCGCAGCGTTTAGCTACCAACAGGAGTGTGTTATTAAAATCCAGGAACCATGCACCCCATATAGTTTCTTTTTTTAGTGTTCAGGGGACACTCTGAAAATGTGACAAGTCGGCGTCCCATACACAATACGATTAGTTAATTCGTTGAACATTAAACTACATCCGTATACCGAGCGGACTGGGCTGATAATCCCATTGGTCTTCGGCGTTTGCTTCATTAATTTAAGGTATTCTGAAGTCGCACGAGAAGTCGATTGGAGTCCTACTTGTGGCTTAGCTGTTAAATGTATTTTCCATTTGGTAGCACAGTGGGCTTCTCATGGCAATTCAATTACAATTTCCTTGGAATCCTCCGTTTCGCTATGCTGTCCGCTTTCAAAGCAAATAAACCGATAGTACTAGCCAAATGAGTACAACCAGGAACCTCCTTATCCCACGGATACAATGGTTTGTACAACGTCGAATAGTCATTTAGGTAACTCCCACTGGATAGCCGTGTCAACAGTAACTTCTGCCCGTAAGCCGAAACCTGTCGGTACGCTTACGGGTTTTGACGTCAGTTTTCAGAAACGCTGTGTGAAGTGCATGTTTTCCATTCTGTCTTTCATCATCATTGTGCTTTTTCTCGTGGGTTATTCACCGATGCAAGCGCTTTCATTCATTGAACCATGAGTTGGTTTCCCGAGTGGTGGTATTCTGTAACTGTCGTTTATGCTAACCGCGCAACATATCGATTATGAAAAATCAGACAGCAGTAACAGTAAGTGCCTTTGTTGAAGTACACACGTGCACCTTTCACTCATCAATCATTGGGGTACTATGGTGTTTTTAAGATCAACTGCTTTCCGTCAGAATACCGAATTATATGCACCAAGGCACCAGTGCTTGGACGATTTTATTAGTCCAGGTCATGTGGGTTATTTGATGCATTTCAGTCATGCACCAGACTGCAGCGAATTTTGGATAAGCCCTTTCGATAAGTGACAATTCTAACAAGGACGAAGCAGCTGTAAAGTGCTCCCTTGGTTTCTTAATGGCGAGTTGAGCGGTGATATCACGTGGTGAATTATTTCATGAAATCGGACAATTAGGTGTGCGAAACATTTGTCCTTTTGGATAGCCAAGGCAAATGGATCTTAATCTGACACCCGAAGCCCTTCCACTAGAGGGAAATAGCTCATTATTTCTCCACGAAAATCGATACCTGGTAAGTTTGCTCCTTCTTACAATGTCTTGTTGTTCACTCGGGCTGGCTCAAGTGTTGACTGCGAAACAGTTGAGCGCCGCAATGTGTCGGTCACCCACTTTCTCAATGCACTACTTGATGTGCCAGTCTATTGGACGGTCGGCAAGTTGATCCTCTGCTACTCTGTTTATTTCGCTCTCAATCTCTAAATTCGTGAACTGGGATCTGTCAACTAGGGTCCATCAACAGGTGCTAGCGAATCTTTTAGTTGTGGACCGATTGCAATTTGTGCTGTCGGTGTCGCTGCCGGTGTCGCTGCCGGCATGGACTGACAACGAGCAGTAAATACACCGAAGAATTGTGTGAAGACGGCACTTGAACGATTGCGGAAAAAACAAAACCCTTAAACAGGTCTAAGGTTGAATTGATTCAGTGATTTTGATTGACCATAGATCGTGTAAGTTGTTTTCTCCGACTTCGATGCCATGGAAACACGTAAAGCGGTTAGTAAATGGAAGGCAAAGCGTACTACTAACTCACTAATACAACCAATTTTTACTAAGATTAACAAATATCGATTAATTACGAAAAATGTCTTTAAACAAGGAGATATGGCATTAGAAACTCCCTGGACGGGTACTGAAATATCTGCGTGATGCATAAAAACACGGACAATCACTGTAAAATTAAGTTGTTATGTGATGAAAAATTTCCATTTTTTTGTTATTCCCAAAGGATAGTTGCATTCACTTCATGAAAAAGCGGCATTCGGTCAAAATCTGACTCACTTGCCGATCCCTGATATTTGCGATCGGATCAAGATCGATGGGCTGTGACTTACAAAGCACAACGGCCGTTTTGTCGTCAATCTCTGTAGCCGTGACTGATTATTATCACTCCAATACTGGATGACTGGAGTGTTTTTTTGGTGTATCGTCTTCACCCGGAGAAAACTTTCAACTACCGACTTGAACAACCAGTGGCCTAATCTGTCTGTAAGGACCGCCTGGTGATTATTCGCTGCAGATCAGGTTTCTAACCAAACCACATCAAATGGCACCCTCGAATTTTTACCACTGTCTGCGAGCGTTGTTCTCTCTTCCTCACAAACAGACTTCATTGCGGATCGCTTCACGAAGTCTGCAAAATGCTCGAAGATAGAGAGCAGCGGCTGCTTGTTGTGAAAATGTGCAGAATTCACTTGAGCAATAGGCAAAAAATTGACGCCACTGGCGCCACCTGAGTTAGTCAACCATGATGGGAGAGACGGGAGATTAAATGCCCAAATGTATCGTGTTGGTTGTCCAGTCAACGGCCAATTTGACTTTAATTTCGTGTTATTTTCTAATAAGCTAGGTTCGTTACAAATTGCTGCACATGTTCTCATTATCCCCTGGCTGACTGACATTTGACAGCACGTCACACAACAGGAGATACCAGCCATGTGGAACCACTTTACATGATGCATTCAAGTCTGTCAAATGTAGTGCCCTCAAAAAGAGGCAATTCGCGACGTTTCCAAAATTCTCGAAACCTAACGCCGACAGGCAATTTCCCATTATTTGCCAACCTTGAAAGATAGAACCATCGGAAAGTAGCAATCTTTGAAAGGTTCGCATGTTCACTGAAAATAGCTTCACTGACTTACTGTGGAAACGGATTCTTAACAGATAACACCTGAATGGTTGCGCGTTCTTGCATCTGATTTTTCAAATCCATTCTAAGAATTGATTTCGCTTCTGAAGCCAACGATGTGGACCGAAATCCCAAATTAAGTCGGAGTTCCTCCTATGCACTTTTATTATTATTTCTAATAATTGGTTGGGGGCAAGAGGGCGTGGTCAACAGTTAAGACAGGGATAGCTTTTTAATGATTTGGGAAGACTCGAACAGTCGGATTCGGATCGCAGTGCTTTCAGTACTGATGAAACTACATTGGGTCACTGTGCCTGACCGAAAATTAAGAGGACATCATTTTTAAGCAACCAGAATGAAAGTCCTGGAACCCAGGAAGACTGTTCTATTTTGTAATAGTGTCTCTGGTGACTAACTGCTTTCAGCTGTTATCGGGATGAATGCATACTCTCACTGGTCCATCGATTCCGACAGGAAGTGTCTGTCTCGTAAATATTGTAACCCTCTGGATGCTTGGATAACTTCTTCGCTGTGATGCGACTGGCCGAGGGGTTTCAGTTGCTTAATGAATTGAAAGAATTGCAAACCTCTGCTCATTGTGAGTGATTCGGCGGTTCGTCGAGTGTCGACTTCATTCCCTAACGAAAAAGTAGTTTCTTACTTCCAATTTGTACATCAGTCGGCCAACTTGTGGATCAGGCAGTAATTTGGCCCCTCAAATGGACTTTTCTAGGAATCCCGCTCGATTCCAGGGTGATGGGAAGAGGGACAGAAGAAATGGAAGGAACGAATATTTTGAAAGCAATGCACTTTGGTCAGAGCTGCATTGTGACATCGCAATCAAGGCCTTTTGTAATGCATGAGTGAGAAATGCAGACACCGAAAGTGTTCCAAAAGTTTCACCCGGCTTCTTCAATGCCGTCAATGACTGCGTCGCGATCAGTGCTTAACCTTAGGAAGAACAGATCACAAACATCTCATATGAACACCGATAAGTTAGCGCGGAAACTAGTGAAATTATTTTCCTTTATTGCTCGGATTTGGCAAGAGCAAATAATGAACCATAACAGACGCCGAAAGCGAACCAAACAGAGCAATCCAGGTAAAAAAAAGAATCAACCGACGTCTGAAGAATTGACAAATAGTTTTCAATGAGTACGACTGAGTTCATTCCAAAGTGAAACAAAGTGCATTTTATGACTTTCACTTTAATCAAATTTAAATTACTGGCACCCCTACTTTCGATTTTCCCCAAGGATAATACTCGCCTTAATTGTGAGTGATATAATGTTAATGACACAGCATTGTTGGTAGATGTAATGCGCTAACGTTTGGACTACCGTGGGTAGTCTTTCTCAGGGCAACTTTTGCAATCGAATGCTTGCTTGATTGTAAGACTTGCCTTGAGAAAGACTACCCACGGTAGTCCAAACGTTAGCGCAATATGTCTATCAACAACGCTGTGTTATTAACATTTTATCATTCACAATAAGAATCAATACATTGCGCATCGATTTTTCGGTACACTCCTTACATCATTTGGTCCTGACATAAAACTCGTCTGTTTGGCTTCTCGTAACAAGAAGTCTCATGTTTAACAAAACTGTGCTCTTAAAAGTACCGTTACATGGTATTGCTTTCGCGATTTGTTTGACAAACCGATCAGTTACGCGAAAGCTGACAGAAGAGATGACAGGCCAGTTGGCCAGTTTCTGCCTGATCTTAAACTAGTTGCTGTTCATGTGAGATTCGTCTGCTTCAGTGGCTTCAGCGTAAACCGATAGTGCACAGCCGATGACCATCGACCACTAATCAACAATCGATTGTATAATAGTCAAAGACAGAAGGGGAGTATTTCTCTGAACACGTCCTGACCCACAGCGAGCGAAGTTCAACGAGGCTGATCAAACATCATTTTACTGACTTAAATGGCCGACAGGAAAGAGAACATCAACTGGATTGTTGTGCCGGAATACATGGGGTAAACAAGTTAACAAAAATAAACGAAGCTAAATTGATCGGCCAAAATTTGCCAGTAATCTATATGCCAAAAGATGCAGTATTGGAAAATTCAGTAACTAACTCCGAGGGAGATGACAGAGCCTATGGGTTACAGACGTTCGAACAGTGCTCTGAGTAAAACAAGAAAAGCCGTCAGCATTAGAGGTCCCGATAATTCGAATGTTCCGTTCAGTGTTACCAATCGAATCAAAAAAGGAAACTCTCAGTGCGGTTTAGGAACAGACTCGAATTGTGTGATTGTTAAACCTCAGAAGTTATAGGTTTAATAAACGAAGATGGTAATGGGTCATGTAATGAAAACCAATCGGGGAAGAAGGGGAATGGTAATTTTTGTCTCCACATACATAATCCAAGTTCTAATAGACATAGTTTCCATTGTCGAGTACAGAATTGTTTTTGGTTGTCTTACTTAACATATACTGAAACTCAACTAACTTTGCCTATGACTGTTGTTTGACGGTTGTCGTTAGCGTTCGGCTACCGAAGATGAATAAAGCAAAGAGCCTTATTTTTGCATGACGCCTATTTAGTCACCGGGGTTCAGTTATTTCTCCTCGGTGGAACATATCCACTTAATAAATACTTAGTAACACTCACTGTACTTTGGCAAAAAATAACTGCTTATATTTATAGTCAGAAGCCGGACGAAATTATCGATAAAAACAAGGAACTGTCAATGGCACATGCAAAAGGGTCTTCGACTGCGCAAAGCAATTTCGCTGAAACATTCACAGGTAGATTATCACACTCTTATTCGAGCCACTTATTCACTTTCCTTCTCAGTATCTTGTTTCGCATACGGATGGATGAACAAAGTTTCCTCGAAAACATACCACCGGCTTTGCGGTCATTGTCTTTTTTCTTTTTCCGAAGGTTAGTCTCCGACGGATCACCATGTGGTTCTTAAATAGACTTATCATCATTCACGCTCCTAAAAATTCAAATGGGTTACAAGTGAGTCACTCTTCACTTATAGTAAGCTTTAGGGCTCATTTTGACGCACTTTTTCAAGTAGAGTACCCATGGTGCACTAACTATCAAATGAACAGGTGTGTATCCCAGTTCGGATGTCTTCCGTGGAGAATGCTACTAATATGCAAGCAGTAGCACAGAACACCGAAATTTTGAAAAGTTGAATTCTAAAAAGTGGCATTATTTCCTTGCTAAGGGAGTGGGTCCGTTTTGAGACTTGGATGCATTGTTAATCATTCGCCGGGTTTATCACAATCTTTGATGCTTAAAGCCTCCTCACTCCCCAACTTCCACAAAAATGGGGTCGTTGATATCCTGAATGATTGTCTGTCAGTTGGAGTGTATCTGCACTGACCACCTGTCTACTTCTCCTAAACGCTCTTCAGAAACTGTTAACTTAGATCATTTTGTTTACCTCAGGGGAACCGTCATTCCGTATGAATCCTTCCACCCTGGATCTGACTTAGTTTATTTGGCGAACTAAAGGGAATGATCTCGACATGATCGGGGCACATGGGTGGTAGTTTAGAATTCTGTTTTCTCCATTGCCATGCAGTTATTTTGTTGGCACCTCCATATTTTCCTGACTGATTGCCTTTCGAATTTTACTCTGGACTAGCAAACCTCAGGCTATCCGGTCGGCCTTGCAATCGGGATTCTTCATACTCGGATTCTGTACTGATTAGGGTCCAATTTTTAACATAGGCTTCTGTTTTCCTTCTGATTATCCTTTGTTTTGTGTCTTGAAGATTGTTTAAAAATGTTTTCATGATCAGCAATGACAAAACATTACCAAACGAGATTGAGGAGATCGGTGAAACATGCGGACTGGAATTTCCACGGTGCACATAGAAATGTCAGAGATTTTTCCCTGCATAAACTGAGTTGTGGCTGTTTCATATGGAAGTACAGTTTCGCCTCTTCCGTATCACTTATTAGAACACCTGCCACCTGCCCTGGTTCCCATAATCCGGGACATAGTGTGCAGTTCTGCTGAGGATTGCAGCATGATTGCAACAAGAAGGCAAGAGTGTGGTTCACAAGTTCATTGCACAGCAAAACAAGTTACCTTTCCCAAATCTTGTTCGGTCGTGTATATTATTCTAGTCTGAACCACCCTCAGGCATGATACATTTTCTGACTGGCTGAGCATTCTCGGGCCGATTCGATTGCTTTCTGAACACTTGCTTTCGTTCTTTTGCGCTTCCCCCTCAGTGCTGGTCCGACTGTCCTAAGTGACGAAGTATAGTTATTAGCTGAGAGAATCCTGTTGTCTACCTGGATTTTTGCTGTGCTGTGCTTATTTGTTGATAACGTGACTTGTATTTGTTGGGAGAAGCTTCTGATACAGTTGCTGTTATTTCTTTAGACGATTGCTTCTGATTCGGTCTTGTGATTGAATCAATTATCCTCTCTATTTGTTACCATCTCATCCTCCGCTACATAAGCAGTGTTCATTGCACTTCCACCGTTCCATTTAGCTGATGAGTTCCGGCAAAGAAGAACGAAGTCGTGCGAGAGCTCCGTTCTAGTCTTTGTGGCTGAACATGTTTCCTCCATTTTCTGCTCTGCATCTGCTTCCACTTCGATAGTTAGCTCCGACCATTTAAAAAAATCTAAAATGATTTTATGAAATCATAAAGATCTGCCGTAAACTACAATGCAATGAAACAATACGCCACAGTTCTATTTGGTACAATACAACACAATGCAATATAGTGAACTTCGATACAATTGCTCACCCCAATTGCATGAGCATGTGCCATCGATCACAGTGAACTTTTTCATAATTTGATTGCCACAACAGTTTACCACTCAGCACCTACCAATTCGAAATCACGGGTATGATTGATTTCAGAGATTGATTTTGACATATTTGGCGATTGTATAGCTGATCCGAAAGTTGGAAGTCTGCGATCCGGTCGACTGCACCTGCATGCAACTTAGGCTGGCAATCAATCATTCTTAGTTGAAACTCTCAAGTACACCTCGTATCTCGGTTGATGCCCTCTCCAAGTACTTTTGCAACGTAGTGAAGTATTTCCCAATGTTAAACATTTGATTGAACTTCACTAGGTTATCGGCAGCCAAGGTAACTCGAACCGGTCCCACGTGGTGGAATCAAGGAAAGTTTCGACTGGCAAAACGTCATGTTGATCGATACTAGCGGAGTAGTTGACATGCTAACCGGTCACGTGCGGCTTGTTGAGAATTCAAATTCACGCTAAAGGAATGCACCTAAGTAAGGACGATAGAAGTGGGGCAAATGCTCTCATCCTATACCATAACTGGTATGCGGGCTTTGTTCTTTGGAATTTATATATTGTCGCCGGATGATTTACCTACACGTGACACTCAGAGCACTTGGTTCAGATTTCAATGGCACTAAAAGCGAGAACAGTGCTGAAGCACATTTAGCAAGATTGCTTTGTTAGGGGGTTGGGGGGTGGAGAGTGTACTTTCTGGAACTGCTTGAAAAAATGCCTGATAGAATTTATGGAAGCCGATAATGGGGACAGAAAAGGATGAAAACCCAATAATGGCTGTTGGCAGTACAATTTTCCGAACGACGTGAGTGAGTCCTTTTACTGAATCAACTTTCCATTGAGTTTTGTCATTTAACAGATGGAAAAAGGTTAGACAAAAGTGAACGTCATCAGCGACGGTTAGAGATCGCAGCTGACAAGCCACAGAAAAGCGATCTCATTGCATGCGGCACCACAACTCGAGGACTGATTTTAGGAGATAAAATGGAGTGCGACAAGCCTTTCCAAACGTTGGGACTGCAAATTCCCTATGCTTATATAACACTCGCTACTAGTTGTTCGAGGTTATCCCATTTTCCGGCTTTGTCGAAGTGATCCAGGACCAAGCCTTTTGGCACCAGAATCGCATTTGGATCGCTGGGTGGTGATTTAATTTATGAACCACAAAGGTGATTTGTGGACAGTTTTTCATAGGTTTGTCAAGGAACACCTTCCGAAAGAGGACACACGCTCACAAGATTTGACTTTTCTTTCGAGTGGTATTGATTCTGGATGACAGAATAAAACTTATTCGCAGAAGCACACAGCTAGCTTCATGCTTATTGTCTATCCGGCGCTTGCTCTCCTGACCAACCAACCTCTACACTGACTGCAGCTTGACTGTGTGTGACACGCTGCTCCCCTCCATCATCCAGCGAGCTGTACGGGATGGCTCAACTCAAGCCACGTGTGGAAGGTCAATGGGTATTCTCCTGGTCTTCCAGACTGGGGTTGATTCAAGCTGCCAACTCAGTGGGAAAAATGAGTGGGAGAATAATTGATCCTAATAGATGGGCTCTTATTTAACCACTCTCTGCTGTCCTGTGTACAGATTCTTGTCAGAATCCTAGTCTTTGTATGAAAACTTTCCGTTCTCTTACTCCCTGACAGTATTCGCCCACCATCCTGCATGAGTTGCTAGATTACAATGAATTCCATTTGCATCGATCGTTGCGCAAGACCGTCAGGATCACGATGACCACTGCTTCGAACTGGATGATGTATTGATAATCATGTCATTCTTTAGAGTTCTCATGTTGGGTTATAGCACCACTAATTTGTAGGTGAGGCTTTTGAGATGAAGGCTTGGTTAGGGTTCCCAAAGGAAGGTGCAGGCTGTTCTGGAGTATCGTTTGTCCAAACAACTTTGGCATCAGAATCTCATTGAGCCGTAAATGGACTTCCATACTGATTCAAATGAAATTCCGTCGCTACAACCAATATCACAATATAAGTGTTGGAATAAGTACATAGAGAACCACCTGGATCCTACTTCTGATTGACGGCCATAATCTCGAAATCGGTCGTGTGCTTCAGTGAAGATTTTATCCTCTTTTCCCAATACCATTCTAGTTACAAAAAATTAAGTGTTCCCGTTTTAACTTCTGCTTCATTAAGTTGCAGGCAACTAAGGGTAGACCAAAGTATATGGAAAATGATAGTTTTTCTAGTTGTACGGCTACTTGTGCTCAACAAGTTTCATTTCTATCTTTTGGGTTTGTTGTAAGGTCATCGTCGAAACAGGGGTTCAATGAATTGATAATTTAAGGTCTCGAATTTCGGTTCGCCAAGCAACAGTGCGAAAGGCTTCGAACAAGTACACTGCGCCAAAAATATCCACCATTAAGTCACTGTACTTTTGTCTTTCTTTCCGCTTGTTCTCGAAGGCTGTTATCTCACTCCTTGTCAGGTGACTTGGAGAGTTGCCCTGTGTCACATGTTAGTGAGTTAGCAGTTCACTTGGCACTATGTGTACAAGGGAGATGAATCAGCTAAGTGGAGTATTGGTGCACGCTAGTGATTGTTCCTGCCCAAAATCGGAATTCCAAACTTAATCGTGGTGATCTTCCGGCATGCCGGAATGACACCTACTACAAATTACACTAAGCTGGTGAGCATGCAATTAAAATTAAATGCTGGCCCATTCGCCCGAAAATGGAACTGCAGGAAGGTCACTGGAATGAGTGGCGAAACCACTTTCAAAATGTGCCCGGACGATTTTTCGCGAAGGCAAATGATTCCGTTCATGACGTAAACCGACCGGTCTAGATACCAGCCATATGTGAGTGTGGATGCATGCGTAATCGAACCGTAAACCTAAATATCGTGTATGCGTGTGCTTGTATATGTGAATGAGCTCGGAGGGAAACAGTTGCAGAGACCCCGATTAATACTGATTGCGTGCGCGCGTCTGTCTGTTTGTATGTATCGGTCTGATAGGCAAACTGGTCCAATAAGTCGATGCAGACGTGAGCGGCGTATCGATCGAGATTGGCAAATAGAAAACACGCTGATTGAACCGCAGGAATCCGGTTGTTCGGACAAAAGCCAAAAGCAATGCTGCAACGTTTTGTGTCCTTGAGTGAGTGTGCCGGAAATTTGAAACCCCTACTAGTAGTACAAGTTTAACGAGAACCATAAACAGACAAATAAAATTGATTACCTTGTTATTAAAATCACCATTTGCAATACCTCCAAGGCGGGGATTCCGATCGCTTACAGACCCAAACAAGTGACCTTTGTTAGTCACATCACTCTCTCCCGTTCCCCAAGTGTCATTGTTTTCCGAATGGCTTTCGTTTACTGTTTTTTCATGTTTGTGGCCTGTATGTAAATCCACTGTCATCTCACGTTGCATCTTCCGATTGACCTTCATCTTTGGGCTCTCCCGTGGTCATGATTTGTGCGCACATCCATATGACCCCCTGTCCCACCTATACTAGTTTGCTAATTTCTACCACTCCCAGTTTGCTACCTTAAAGCCTATCCACTGATCCACTACAGTTTTTATATTCATCTCTCCTGAACGATCGAGTCGGCTGACAGGCTCTTTTGGCTGTCACTTGTAATCTGACTTGTCGTCATCAAACCCTGAGGCCGAAGTACCCATAATTGAGGTTTGCGCGTGCTTTAATTGATTTACTTATTGATTACTACATGTAGGCTTTGGATGTCTCGTCTACTGGACTAAACAGATCGTCAGTTTCTTGCAAGTCAATCAATACCGGGCAGCGTTACGATATGAAGCGTGTTAATATATGTAAAATGAACCTCAATGTTGAGGTCAAGTAAACATGGCGACAAAATAAATTCTCCCTCCTTTGCTGTGCAAACTGTAATTGCATCCATCCGTTTAGTGAATAACGAACAACACGAAATATGTATAGTGGAAACGAAAAACTGCTGATTTGAGACGGCTTATTATCCCCAATTTCTGTGAAGTTCCATTTACATGTTGTTGCCTTGGCACGATGCTTGTTTTCAAGTGAGTGTATTATGTTCATATATATATATATTATGTATATATATATTATATTATATATATATATATATATGTAATCGCTCACCCTTTGACTGGTTGTGCTATATTTCCCCTAAGCCTGCGGTCGGCTCATCAATTTAAAGGATTTTTTTTCACTATGAGTATTGCTGGTCTCTATCCACGGTCAGATTTACTCTTACACAAAAACTCCCGAAATTTCTCCCCCTTGGACCTAACTACCCATGTACATCACGGATATCCCAATAATCCAAAAAGACGCACTCGTGCCTATCTGTTCAGTGTCATCCTAAATTTTCTCAGTATAGGAACACGATTATAACGAACCGGTACGTTGCCCCTTTTTCTACACAAGTTGATATTTCGTCTTTTTTCGCTTCTTTTCTGCCTTTCCTGGTCCCGTTTCTAGATGACAACTTGCGCATCACCGTAAGTGATTTTACTCACGACTCGAAGCCCCCCCCCTTATTGTGTTTGATTTGACTGATCCATCAATCTCCCCAATCAGAGATAAATCCACTCTAGATAGAGTTATTACCATTCTCACGTTTTAAATTACGTAGTCTCTTTCCAAACAGTGATCACTGTCTTTTTCTTTGAAGATCCAAAGTGTATTCCCGGAGAGCTTTCCAAACTTCCAGGGAGTTCAACCAAATCAAAATACGACTACGCAATTTTTCTAGGGAAGGTATTCTTCTTCAAAGATCTCTTTTCGCCCAAGCTGGTAGTTCTCTTTTTAATTTCTAAATAGTAATATCAACCGCTGTGCAGATATAGTCAATCGAATTTTTGATACATATTCTTGTCTGAAAAAATTTTTTTTCCAACAGACATTTTGCTTCACCCACGCTGAAAGTCTTGATGAGATGAAAGGAACACTACTATAACTTACGGGATTCTCAGAACGTCGGTTTACTTTTATCATTAATGTCAAAGTAAGTAAAACGAATCAAATTTGAAATCATAACGAATCATTCCGTGTGCTTGATTGACTCGGATTTTAGCTCTCACCACCAAATTCATTCTTAATATCAAAGGAAAACCAGTCTGATGGTCCTATGCAAAGCAAATCCTGAATAGTTACAACAGCAGATGCCTCTGACTATGAATTCGGCTTTTGTGTGGAAAGAAAACAAAACCAATAAGCCAAAGTACAGATGAAGGAAGTATCAGTAGTGTTTCTTAATCCATGTACTGACTCTGCAGATCCTTGGTTGCCGGATGAATTTCAGATGTCTGCAAACTCCTTCGCTCGGCCAAAATAATCACAGATATAGGTCTTGATGGTATATCCTCACTTCTAAAATGCGATGCGGCTTAAGTCAGTGGCGCATTTACTTCTCTTCTTAGTACATGCATATGCACGCAGTCCATTCCGGATTGGTGGAGATTAGTCACTATCGTACCCAAACCCGAGTCTATTAATTCCAGTTCTCCAACGTTCTCGTCTCATCGCTCTTGAATTCTGCGGTCTTAAGCTAACAGAATACACCATCCCGAGACGTCTAACATTCTCTATCAGTACGCCTGATGACTCCTTTTGGTTTGCCTACACACCAAACAGCTCCTCTTTGGATACTATGGCTTCCCTGGTTCAGTATATTACCAAATCCTTGGATGCGCTCGCTAGATCTGTTCCAGGCGCTTTATTAGATTTCCCCCCTAAATTCGACTCTGTTGCACGGTTTTAATTCGTTGCAAACAACAACAGTTCCATTGTACAGGTGTCTCTTGGCATGGCTATCGGGCTACTTAATCAGCGGAACTCAGTGCATGAAAATTTGCCCCGTTGGCAAATAATTCTGGAGCCCTCAATGAACTATTCTTTCCTTTTATTTTTTTTTTCAAAATTGAGTAGCGATCTACATGTTAGTTGCTGTGGTCAATTATTCAAGTACGCTGATGACGTTGCTCTCAGTCGGTCTATATTGGAAACCAAAGATTTTCCCAACTTTTCCAACAACTAGCCTCTCATTCGTGATTCTTCTGTTCTCTGTGGTCTTCATCTTAATATGTCAAAATATGACGAATGTTTGTTTACTCCTTCTCGGTCTGCTTACCCCGTTGGCCCTTCCTTCATCAAGACAGAACCACTCACTAGGGTAGATGCTGTCAACTAATAAGGAATTATTATCGACAAAACCTTGAGTTGGCCCTCTTGCATTCCCAGTTGTTTAAAAAACCTTAGGAGACTATCATTTTACATAAAAAGAATGCGGCATTTCCAGGTTAGGCAAAACACTATCCCCCATTTGTTTACCAGTGTTTTTCCGCTATCTATTGTCCCTCTGCTACTTCTTCTGGTCTACTAACAAAAGACTTCAGAACTCACTGAAAGAACTCTTCACCAAATTGTGTTTCATATATCTATCCATGTGCGCAAAATTTGCACAAATTCAACGGATCCGTCCCATCCTTTACACAATGATCTTTCTAAGTACCGTTCTCATAGCAGGACAGGTGTTATCGCCCGCTCCTTGCCCTCCTATATAAATATCTATGGGAACTCAAAGGATTCCTCCCCAACCCTAATTCACACTAATGGAAAACAGATAATGACTGATTTTCTTTACATTCCCTCGTGAATTTCAAATATTTATTCCTTGCTACGCTCTGTTGCATCTCTATATTCTGATGAGGCGGCGAACGCATCCTTTTTTAACTAAAATGCGGACGCATATGTACCCGAAAGTCCGTATATATACTGCCCACCAGCCGTCAGCTCCTAAATTGAAAGCCTTCTGTTGGCCGCGCCTCATTTCTTGAAAGTGGTGTACACTGTTGTTTCAATAATAAAAGATATAAACAGATAAAATGAGGTGAGAGTGCGACAAGATGATGAGGTGGGCATTCAACACTAGCCTAACTATTGTTTGAGCCGATAAACTGGACAGTAGTCGTTCATCTATGGGTGACCACATGCAGATGTTGACATTTTCGCAAAGAGAGAAAACGTAAAAATCAAGACTGGATTCTTCTATGACGATAATACTGACAGGAAAGCAGTCGTGTCTGCATGGATTGGGGATGTGGAAAATTCTCTCCTAGAATGCATAACCTATTTTACGGCTGCGGTGCTCATCGGACTCACTTCTCCGCTGCACGCTGGTTTAATCATCGCAATATATGTAAACTGCATGGTGCTATTCGTGACGAAATCTTAAGCAAGGGGTCGGAAGTGTGGATAAATAGTCTTCGTTAAACAGTTCGTAAAACACTGCTGATTAGTGAGTGACTCCCGGTCTGCTAATCAAGGTCCGTCTGAGGAACAATCATGCATAAACAGTAGTTTAGATGCCAAAACGAAATAGTATGTTATTATCACATAGCGGACTCCTCTTCAACGAAGACCATGTACATGCAGAATGACTGACTGAGGTACTGTTACGATTGAAAACCAGTTACCATAGGTCTCACCTTATTGCATATGCTCATCCGGTAACCAACCTCGAACGGCAACTGTAGCTTTCATGCATAAAATTCCTTCAAATTTATTGACAAGCACCGATGTGGATCGAACTTTCCATCATTAAAAATGTCTCAAAATCGAATCAGAGAGCCTGGACAATGGTAATCACGATTTCTTTCGCCATCTATTTCCACGAACAGCAAGTTCGCATGGGACAATCGCATCTCATTCACGCTCCGCATCACGTGTCACTTAACGTCTGCTAAAGAAATAACGAGCGAAAACTTTACGCTTTTAAAAGCCAATACGCACAAGAACACACACGCATACAGCGGGCTTAATAGCAAAATTGACTTCACTTAAAGCCCTGGATTGAAACATCAAAGATGGCCATAACTAACTTGAATTACTGTAATGTATAAACCTGTAATCAGCTGACGGAATTCGGTCAGCCAGGATAACCAGCCAATACGAATTACCTGTAAGTACGGAATTGGCTTCGATCCAATCTACGCAAATGAAGCCAACAAGAAGACCACAGCTGAACAGGAAAAAGTTCACGTTCTATTTACAACTCATGGATTTACATACAAAATTGGAAGTATCCCGGTTGATGGAATACGTTCCGTCCAATCGTCTTCACGGAATGTTTGGATTTCACGTTCGTTTGTTGTCGCGGTTCTCATTGATCAGAGGTCCACACAGACTAGTGTGATGCTGTACAGGTCTGNAATAGTGAAGATTGCTATATTATTAATGAAGTAGGTAAAGAGGTAAAATCTGTTACAGTCGTTAAATCTAAAAATGTATAGAATTAGCTGTCATTTTCGGATACGACGCACTTAGGCATACTCGTTCCTAACTATACCACTAGCCGCACACCAGTTTCCATTGTGACATGTAAAGGTTAGAGGACGAATTATTGCGATCGGTTAATTGCTTCCGTGCCATTGCTCCCATATCACAATGGACACAGTTCGGAAACTTCTCTCCTCTTTAAATCATTTTTATATTCTATTTTTCGCTGTATATTTATGTGCTTTTACAGTTCCTGGTCCGTCCTGTGTTTTTGATTACATGCGATTCTGCGCGGGTTGATGATTACTCGATCGGTTTTGCTGTTTCTTGTAACCGATTACTGACGTTTCCTCTGCTTGCTGAGTATTACCGGATCATCACAGATCCCAGACTTTGGAGATTCTTCTTTCAACTAGCTGTCGGAATCGGCTAGATGGGTCTGTAAATAAGTGGCTACGAACTGTGCGATCCATGGAGAGTATGTCATAATGAGGAAAGTGACACGAAATGATTTGTGCGTGTATTCAGAATCGAAATGGATCAACTACCATTCAGACTGGGGAATCAGAGAGTGAAGTGCCATGATAGTATTGGTGCTTCTGCAAACTGATCGATGCAAAACAGCATTGTGTAGAGCGTGATCAAGCTGGCGGTGGCCAAGCGGATGAGGTCGTGGCGTTTGGAAGTGAAGTTCGCGGGTTCGAATCCTCCCACCGTCGGTCAACTTCCCACTTGGCAGCCGTCTGTTGGCCGCAGACTCCTTCCTGAGAAATGATATCCCTTATTATTTCGTTGACGAAGTCAAAAATAAAAGAAGAAATACTATCGAACTTAACTCCGCAACTCCGATTAGCCTGAACTGCATCTGATGGCGTATTGGTGCCACGGTGACTTTCCACCTGGAGGGCCCAGATTCAAACTGTGGTTGTGCTGAAGGGTGTGCGCCACCCATAAGCTCCGCCGAAAACGAAACGAGTCTGGTACTTCACGGGTGGAAGATTCGCCGGATTGCTGGAGGTTTGTGCTTGAACGGTGAAATCCATAAGACAGTCGGCGAAAACGGATCCCTTTATTTTTCTGGTTACAGATCGTCCTTCATCCCAGTTTACACACCGGTATGTTGCAAAGTGAACACCAACACTCTCAGTTTTGCAGTATACAATGACCCAACGCAGACTTGAAAACGGACTTGCTGCGAACATTCCAACAACGGAATCACATTAATGCTGTACGATGGTCTGATTCATACGCATGCGACACCGCTGAGAGCAGCTTGCCTCAATCACATGGTGAGAGGTCCCATTCTAGGTGGGGGCATTAGCGAAGAAAGTGATATGAATTCACGGCTTTAATGGAGGAGGGGTGGATTTCTGACCCTGTTTAACGGAACCCAAGTGATGGGCGGTCGATCAAATTCAGCAGTGTGGTAAACCACTTAAACGTTGTTTTATTTTTATTGTAAAGGACTAATGTTAGGCGTGCCCAAATCACTGATTCTCTCATATCCCAGTGAACACTGTGATTGGCGAAAACGAGTTCTAATCTTGTGAATAGCATGAGTCTGTTCTACTTTCAAGTTCGTCTTTAAAGTGTTCGTATTTGGAAAGTTTTTCGGGAAGGGATGATTCAGGTGCCAACACAGTATTGACGTAGTTTCCTTCACGGATGCAATTCCACAAAACAATGAAGAGAGAAGATTCAGAAAAGCCGACTGAAAACAAAACAAAAAAGTAGCATTAATCAGTTAGAGAGCAATGAATTTAAATTAGGAGGTGAAGGAATTCGTTTCGGAAGTAAGTCCTAAATCATTTTACTTCATTCGGACTCGTTAGTAGAACACTCAGTGCGTGGGAATCGTGGATCGTGAACAGTCATATCTAATATCCTGGTGCAAGGTCGACATTGCTTATGTAAATCGATACAATGAGCAGAAATGTTGCATGGGACGAACTAGAGAGCGGACTGATCTATCACTGTGTGTGCTGACAAGAGAAAACCAATGTAAGTGATTTACCTTGATACAATAAACGAAGACCTGTGTTTGCTCAACTTGGTTGCTCGCACTAGAACTGTCGAGAACGGAGATGGAAGCAATTGTTGATTGACGAGTCAAAGCCAGAACAGAAATCCCTTCGAACTTTTTCACATTTTAAAAGAGATGACTGTTTTGGGGTAAATTTGTACCGGTTTCAGCGAGCAGCAAAATAGTCTTCGTCGCCTTGTGCGAACCGGTGCGCTTGACTTTTTCATTGAAGGTATTTGTCTCCAAGTTATCCGCAGACCTTTCCACCGAGGACCGTGTCGCAGGTGACAGGGAGCATTCGGTAGCCACTTTGTAGTAACCCCCCATGAGCGGGCTCGACTGATGCCACCAAGCCTGGTGATTCGTCTCATCCGAACCGGTTAGCATTTAACTAAATTCGCCGTCCAGATCAGAGTGTGTTCACGCAATAGGATCTCACATGCACAATGTAGTACAGAAAAGGTCAGTTATCACCCGATGAGTGAGAAGTATGCGGTGAGCTAGCACTCACCAAATTCGGTAGCACGAGGGACAGGGAAGTTCATTGTATAGACAAAAATGCGAGTAATGTATATGATGTGTGTCAGGTTCAGTGCAGACTTAAACATTGTTCTTCAAAGCGCAGTGCATAGTAAGAATAGTCTGAGACATCCCATTTCTGTTAGTGCAAACGGAAACAAGGTAACCAGTTCATTCCCGACAGTCAACGTTACTTTCGTTTATATATTACCAACCAAATTTAACCAATATGTCAACGATTTCACGTAATCGATCAATCATTAGGAATAGCAGTTATAGAGTAATGATAGAAGAATATGGCTGTTGTTTCTTGCTTATCCGGAAAAGATCTGATAGGTTTCTTGGAGTCATATAGCTCACAGAAATCAGCAAATGACAATCCATTCTAACATTAATAACAAAACTTGTGTTTTAAAACCAGGTCAGTAGGACAAGAAATCCAGTTCTTTACACACATGTCGTGGGAGCTTTCTACTCAAATTTCAAGTCATGTTCGGTTCGGCTCACTCGGATACCCATTACTGGTCTTCGTATCCATAAATTAACAGCCTCTACTACTCCTATTGGCAGTATCGACACAAGGACAGGAATCGCCAGAATGTTACGGAATAGCTCTGACAACAAGCTGTGGAAACGAAGATAGCAACGAGAATCCGACTACTGGAAATCACGTTTGAGTTTATTTACAAGGCATTCATATGCCACTGAATAGAATGAAACACTATAAAGTGAAACATCTTTCGGCCAACGAGGGTCGTCGAATGTTTGGTTTTCATCCTCATGAATCGTCACGATTCTGACTGTTTGGTTGTGGTTTTTGGCGATGACGATGGCGAAGCTGTTGCAAACTGTAGTTCCGTTAGTTCCGTTTAAATTCAATGCACTGAAACTGAAATAATGTAAGTGGAATACCTTCGACACATGTTACTCATGAATTTCCCACCGACAACCAAGAACAACCTTAAAGCATGGTCAAGAAATCTACACATATCTGAAGACGGTTTCACAAAATTGGTGGATTCTTTATCGTTTTGGGTGAACAAAATCAAGTTC
The DNA here is from genome assembly GCA_008360955.1 of Fasciolopsis buskii. Lineage (NCBI taxonomy): Eukaryota > Metazoa > Platyhelminthes > Trematoda > Plagiorchiida > Fasciolidae > Fasciolopsis > Fasciolopsis buskii. Next base: position 75,096 of record LUCM01001246.1, read on the forward strand.
AGTAAGTCACACCAGCTGTATTTCTCATCTCCTCAGGCGTTTTCTCCCAAATGACAAAAATCAACAATTTCAAGTTGATCACACGTTTCGTGAAAGCAGTACGGTGAATGTTTCCCTGGGATTAGCACTGGTACTTCGTGACGAATTATCGAAAACCCCATAAAACATAAAAAGTACCATGCATTCAACTTGGTAGTTAATCCCCTTCAATGGTATTGGAAACGGTACTACTTTCTTTGTGATTTCCAGATTGAACTTAAAAAATAGCTCGGAAGTAAGAAGGAGTAGAGTGAAACCGGCGGTGGGCAACCGAATAAGGTTGTGGCGTATGGGGGTGAAGTTCGCGGGTTCGAATCCCACCGTCGGTCAACTTCCCACTTGGCAGCCCTCTGTTGGCCGCGGACCCCTTCTTGAGAAATTATGTACATCATTATTTCATTAATAAAGGAAGTCAATGACAAAAGAAACGATTAAGTGGCAATTCAGCTGGTTTGGCTCGTATGTAACACGTTAACAGGTTAACCGAGTGAAATGATGATTGATTGGAGGTCTGAAGTGACATCATTGCAAGCCTGCCCCATAACAGATCACTATAAAATTTCGAGATTGAATTCAGAATAAATGGCACTGAGATGAGAAACTAAAAGTTTATTCTGAAAACAGACAGCCACATTAAATCTCATGGATCGTACAAGCCACCATCCCAGGATTGTTTGCTCAACTCACATTTTCCATGAAAAGAACTAAAACAGGCGTCAGCCCTGCGCCCTTGTCCGTCATCAAAGAAGTCGGTTGAAGTGCCGGACAAATCATTGGCAGTTCTTCCTTCCGTGGTGCTTAAGTTTAACTTTTAAAGTGTTGCATAAATATGATTTGTAGTATTTGAACTTTTAATTAGTAGACGGAATTCGGTCAGCCAGGATAACCAGCCAATACGAATTACCTGTAAGTACGGAATTGGCTTCGATCCAATCTACGCAAATGAAGCCAACAAGAAGACCACAGCTGAACAGGAAAAAGTTCACGTTCTATTTACAACTCATGGATTTACATACAAAATTGGAAGTATCCCGGTTGATGGAATACGTTCCGTCCAATCGTCTTCACGGAATGTTTGGATTTCACGTTCGTTTGTTGTCGCGGTTCTCATTGATCAGAGGTCCACACAGACTAGTGTGATGCTGTACAGGTCTGCATCACGTGACTTGAGCTTAAACTCACCTCAATCTTCCTCAGTAATTCCTCATCGATCTGGCTTGCTTGTCGAAGTGACTTCCAGATTGGTACTGCAACCGGTGGTGTTGACCGAGACTCTGCAGCCTTCTTGTTTGTTAGTAGATCACTTGGATTCTCGTTCTCCGTCTGGCTGTCATCCTAGCCGAGATTCGGGACAATGGGTTCTCTCAAGTGGATCTGACTGAAATGCCTTCGATGAGTAGTTGGGTTACTGAGATCAATATTTCAACTACTGATTGGCCCAATTGCCTCGCAATAATTTCACGAGCTGCGCGGACTTCCTTGCCAGGAAAGTAAGTAACCCGGGTTTCAATAGCATGGAAGGACTTTCCTTTGTGGATGCATGCGCCGGGTTGGGATGTTGTAGGAGGAAGTTTTCTAGGAAGGTCGCCAGGTTCTTCAAAGTTTTGGGATTGGCAGATAGCAGGACTCTCTTCACCGATCGGGCCAAGTTTTCCATTGCGCCATTCGAACACAGGTGGTGTGGGGCTGTACGCAGGTATTGACATCCAATCCGATCGAGCCAACACTTCAACTCAGTTCCACAAAACTGTTACCCGTTGTCAGAGCTGAGGGCTTGTTGGATCCCTTCGCGACCAGATCAACTTCTCAAGACCTGAATCATGAATGACATAGACGGCGTACTTTTCAGAAACGCCTCAAGCCATTTGGAATAAGAATCTAGCCGTAGCAAAGCTTGATATCGGGCCAAAAATGGACCGCGGAAGTTCGCGTGAATATGCTGCCATGAAATGCAGTTTTCTGGACATGGATTCCAATTGTTTGGTTAAGAAAGGACTTTGTGTAAACATGCCTCACAGTTCTTGGCCGTTGTGTGTACGTCCGTGCCCAATTCTGGCCACAAACATATATGTCGAATCAATGACCCGCCCACCTGGGGTTTTGAAACTCACCGTTTCAGGTGTCAGACGCTTAATCGACCTGGCTACCACCGGCGATGAAGGCAGTTCACTGGGATAATGTCATTTATCGGTACGATTGTTGCTCACGTAGCACACACGCAAAACTTTACAAACGTAATTCTTTGAGCTTCATTTTTCACCAAGAAAAACTTCCAAAAGATTAATTCACATCAAATCCAGTGCTTCCATGTCCAAAATCAGCCTGATTACCTTCGACTTCTTTGAAATTGTCGAAACTCCTTCTAAGGACGCAGAATAATGAAAAATTTTATGGCCCCATAGGAAGCCCAGCGATACGCTACGAAAAGGCCCCCGAGTCTTGATAAACGGGAAATCATCAGTCCGTTTAAGTCACATTACTTGGGCTTTCAGGTATGAGAAACGCAAGTTTATTTTTTACTGCCCCAAATCAAGATTACTAAGTATATTTTTGTTCACGGCTTCTTAAGATGTCACTGAGAGTAGGTCAAAGGACTGGTCATTAAATTTTGGTCTGGAAGATGCCACAAACGTGAACTGACTCAACGGCATGTAATTTTCGGCCTACGCGGGATTCCACCTCACGCCTTAGTTTAATCTGTGTATTTAGATCATTTTAACCTTTCCAGTTCTGTCCAACCGTATTTCACGACCAAACATGCTCGGGAATTCAAACCGATGGATGCCATTTAATTCACGAAAGAATCTTAGTGAACTGGTCAAAATACGAAGATTTCACTCTAAGTGAGACTAAGGAATTACTTAATTTGAGCCCTTGATTACAGTTACTATCGGGTAAAATTTTCAATCGTCCTCATGACCCCACATAGATTGAGTAAAGCACATGTAGTAGCAAAACGCTACCCGCCTCTGTGCGTCGGTCGACTCGGTATTGAACGATGAGCAAATATCGTTTTATGGTGTAAGGAAGTACAAAGAGTTATTCCCTAAGTTCACTTTTAAAAATGGTAATCGGTAACTATATCTATCTTGTTCTGACCTCCTGTTTAGACCCAAACAACCCAGAGAGGATGGATGGGATGGTTGAAACCAAAATCGGTGGGTAAGAATAATGGCATCGATTCAAACGGGGATTCATTTTTTGAGCAGAACTAACAAGCCTCTTCATGGCGTAACAATGTTTTCGAACAAAAAGGCTTCTTATCTCAAAAATGCATACATAAGAAATCTGTAATTTTATTGTTTCCTCTATTGTACTTAAATGAATTTTTAACCGTTCAATTTGTTGGCATTCCGGTCCAAGGGGAGGGAACTTTCATGACATCAATGGGTAGGCGCACCCACGAAGAGATGCAAACAAAGCACAAAATGACAAATAACTTTCAAGGTCAAACCATTTTCGTATCCAGCCATATAAGGCAAGTCCGTTGTTCATGTGTTTATCTTATCGGCAATGTGTTCCCCCGGACAAATGTATATGAACCTGTATGTTCGTGTGTCTGTGCGCCTCCGTTTATGTGTGAAACCAACGCGTATTCTACCAGTGGTCCGTATACCGATCGCCATCTATCGATCGCAGTTTGGCAAAAGTTGCCCGACACACGTGCAAGCTGACAACGGTCGGTCGTCTCCGGGACGTAAAATTACCGCGCCTTCTCGCGCCATATGTGGCACATATTGCCAGTATCGCTGATCCCGGAGATCCGTCAGTGATGCAATAAAACCGTGATTCCGTTTAGTTTGTCTTTTCCGCGACTGAAATGACTGTCGGAAAGTGACTACATGTGAATGCATGTATGCACGTGGGCGTTTAAAGAACAGGGTGTCTGCACCTACCGTGGAGCTCGGCCACGTTACTCCCGTTACTCCAGCGTTTCGGCAGAGGAGAGGAGACGCATCAGTGTTGGCCTTGTTTAGGAACCCCTTGAGGTATGTGAACCATCATGGTTTCTTATCATCCACTTTCATGAAGGTACAATCAGACGAAAGGACAAGAACCTAATTGTATACCGCTGTCTTTGCACGTTTCTGTTGAGAAAAAGCTAGACTATGGATGAGTATAATTAACAGACAGTATTTACACCACAGTTGTTTGATTACCCGTTTTTTTCGTCACCTGGAAACCTATGGATAGTCTTTAGTTGCCTCTGGCCATCGGTCAGTAACCGGAGACATTTTAGCAGCCCAGAGGGACCACACGAGAATAAACATTTTTCAACAGTACTTATCGCAAACGGGACAATCACGTGTGAGGTCTATCACCAGTCAGCGTGACTTGCTAGTCTAGCGTGAATCCCACCAACAGCTGCTATTCGTGTTTTTTCTAACCCGGATGATAATTGGCCGCAATATCGCCCAGCCGACGAGAAACCGGGGTTAAAATGAGCGATAACTGATCGGCTGGAGCTGCCACTCAATACTGGGTACTTTCAAACTTATTCTATTGGTTCTCTGAATTTGTTCGAATTCTTAGCATTCACCCGAGGCCACAGCAGAGTTATGCCATCCAGTAGACCAATTAGGCAACACCCCCACTGATGTTGATGTATCTGGACCGTCAACTGTAACTTTCACAAATGGCTGACAGCGGTGGGTCAGTGTTCATATCGAGTAATGGTAACGTGAGATAGGAAAGTACTAAAACTATTAACCGGAACAAGTCTAGTGGTTGTGAACGATGAAAAAACCAAGGTCCAAATCCTACCAATATCGATTTCCTCACACTTGGGACCCTATAATTGGGCCACTTCCTGAAATATTACTGTATATTAAACAGAAATAGAGTTAAACGAATTATCCTATATACATTACTGCGGTACTTATGGTGCAATACATATATGAACGAATGCAGCATACGTAAGCGGTCAATGAGAACCCTATGAAAAGAACATTTAAGCAAGCAAGCACAGTACATGTCATCAGGTGTGGTCACTCATTGCCGGCTAACAGGCTTGGATAGGAAAAGAATCTGACTCAATGCAGAAAGCTGATTCAATGGTTAACTTGGGACTGGTCATGACGAAGGGGAGGCGGTTGTTCAGGTGCGCTTTAGAAGACCGTGGGGATAAATCGATCAGCGTGCTTCCGAGTGGACGCAAATCCAATCGATCGGAAACTCTTATACTGTCAATAACTTGGTCAGATATACTCTGTTCGTTACATGATCACACTTATGCAGATCATCTTTGAGAATCGATTGTAAAGTCCGAATCGATTAGTTTGCTTCCACTGCCTTTCCGACAATGTGTGCAAGTCGCAGTGGTCTCCACAGAAATCTCATCCATCAGCTAGTGACTGTCTCAAATATTGGTCACGTGCGTAGCTCAAGCCAGGAGCTTCTGATAGCCCATTTAGTACGAAGTTCGCAAACATTCGGTGAATAGACGATATTTGATGCTTTCGAGATCCGTTAATTTTTTTTCCATGTCTAGTAGTGAAGTGTTGCTGATGAGACAATCTGGGGAAGCGTTGGTATAAATACAACCGAACGGAGAGGACTATGCACTTATGATGTCCCGTCGGTTGGTGATGAAACGTTTGCTATCTAAACGCCAAGCTCAGCGATCACAAAACTTTGAAAATTTCAAACCTGAGCTACAAAACAGACCAATATTCGCAATCGTTGAAAAAGGCAATAACATCCGTTAACTCACAACTTTTTTCATCTTAATGATTTTGTGTTTGTGTTTTCTTTCAAAGGTAATTAGTCCTTCTATTGTCACTGAGTTTGTTTATAATGTGGCATTACCGTTAAAAGACAGCAGAAAGTTTAAGCTCAAGTCACGTGATACAGACCTGTACAGCATCACACTAGTCTGTGTGGACCTCTGATCAATGAGAACCGCGACAACAAACGAACGTGAAATCCAAACATTCCGTGAAGACGATTGGACGGAACGTATTCCATCAACCGGGATACTTCCAATTTTGTATGTAAATCCATGAGTTGTAAATAGAACGTGAACTTTTTCCTGTTCAGCTGTGGTCTTCTTGTTGGCTTCATTTGCGTAGATTGGATCGAAGCCAATTCCGTACTTACAGGTAATTCGTATTGGCTGGTTATCCTGGCTGACCGAATTCCGTCTACTAATTAAAAGTTCAAATACTACAAATCATATTTATGCAACACTTTAAAAGTTAAACTTAAGCACCACGGAAGGAAGAACTGCCAATGATTTGTCCGGCACTTCAACCGACTTCTTTGATGACGGACAAGGGCGCAGGGCTGACGCCTGTTTTAGTTCTTTTCATGGAAAATGTGAGTTGAGCAAACAATCCTGGGATGGTGGCTTGTACGATCCATGAGATTTAATGTGGCTGTCTGTTTTCAGAATAAACTTTTAGTTTCTCATCTCAGTGCCATTTATTCTGAATTCAATCTCGAAATTTTATAGTGATCTGTTATGGGGCAGGCTTGCAATGATGTCACTTCAGACCTCCAATCAATCATCATTTCACTCGGTTAACCTGTTAACGTGTTACATACGAGCCAAACCAGCTGAATTGCCACTTAATCGTTTCTTTTGTCATTGACTTCCTTTATTAATGAAATAATGATGTACATAATTTCTCAAGAAGGGGTCCGCGGCCAACAGAGGGCTGCCAAGTGGGAAGTTGACCGACGGTGGGATTCGAACCCGCGAACTTCACCCCCATACGCCACAACCTTATTCGGTTGCCCACCGCCGGTTTCACTCTACTCCTTCTTACTTCCGAGCTATTTTTTAAGTTCAATCTGGAAATCACAAAGAAAGTAGTACCGTTTCCAATACCATTGAAGGGGATTAACTACCAAGTTGAATGCATGGTACTTTTTATGTTTTATGGGGTTTTCGATAATTCGTCACGAAGTACCAGTGCTAATCCCAGGGAAACATTCACCGTACTGCTTTCACGAAACGTGTGATCAACTTGAAATTGTTGATTTTTGTCATTTGGGAGAAAACGCCTGAGGAGATGAGAAATACAGCTGGTGTGACTTACTGAACTTGATTTTGTTCACCCAAAACGATAAAGAATCCACCAATTTTGTGAAACCGTCTTCAGATATGTGTAGATTTCTTGACCATGCTTTAAGGTTGTTCTTGGTTGTCGGTGGGAAATTCATGAGTAACATGTGTCGAAGGTATTCCACTTACATTATTTCAGTTTCAGTGCATTGAATTTAAACGGAACTAACGGAACTACAGTTTGCAACAGCTTCGCCATCGTCATCGCCAAAAACCACAACCAAACAGTCAGAATCGTGACGATTCATGAGGATGAAAACCAAACATTCGACGACCCTCGTTGGCCGAAAGATGTTTCACTTTATAGTGTTTCATTCTATTCAGTGGCATATGAATGCCTTGTAAATAAACTCAAACGTGATTTCCAGTAGTCGGATTCTCGTTGCTATCTTCGTTTCCACAGCTTGTTGTCAGAGCTATTCCGTAACATTCTGGCGATTCCTGTCCTTGTGTCGATACTGCCAATAGGAGTAGTAGAGGCTGTTAATTTATGGATACGAAGACCAGTAATGGGTATCCGAGTGAGCCGAACCGAACATGACTTGAAATTTGAGTAGAAAGCTCCCACGACATGTGTGTAAAGAACTGGATTTCTTGTCCTACTGACCTGGTTTTAAAACACAAGTTTTGTTATTAATGTTAGAATGGATTGTCATTTGCTGATTTCTGTGAGCTATATGACTCCAAGAAACCTATCAGATCTTTTCCGGATAAGCAAGAAACAACAGCCATATTCTTCTATCATTACTCTATAACTGCTATTCCTAATGATTGATCGATTACGTGAAATCGTTGACATATTGGTTAAATTTGGTTGGTAATATATAAACGAAAGTAACGTTGACTGTCGGGAATGAACTGGTTACCTTGTTTCCGTTTGCACTAACAGAAATGGGATGTCTCAGACTATTCTTACTATGCACTGCGCTTTGAAGAACAATGTTTAAGTCTGCACTGAACCTGACACACATCATATACATTACTCGCATTTTTGTCTATACAATGAACTTCCCTGTCCCTCGTGCTACCGAATTTGGTGAGTGCTAGCTCACCGCATACTTCTCACTCATCGGGTGATAACTGACCTTTTCTGTACTACATTGTGCATGTGAGATCCTATTGCGTGAACACACTCTGATCTGGACGGCGAATTTAGTTAAATGCTAACCGGTTCGGATGAGACGAATCACCAGGCTTGGTGGCATCAGTCGAGCCCGCTCATGGGGGGTTACTACAAAGTGGCTACCGAATGCTCCCTGTCACCTGCGACACGGTCCTCGGTGGAAAGGTCTGCGGATAACTTGGAGACAAATACCTTCAATGAAAAAGTCAAGCGCACCGGTTCGCACAAGGCGACGAAGACTATTTTGCTGCTCGCTGAAACCGGTACAAATTTACCCCAAAACAGTCATCTCTTTTAAAATGTGAAAAAGTTCGAAGGGATTTCTGTTCTGGCTTTGACTCGTCAATCAACAATTGCTTCCATCTCCGTTCTCGACAGTTCTAGTGCGAGCAACCAAGTTGAGCAAACACAGGTCTTCGTTTATTGTATCAAGGTAAATCACTTACATTGGTTTTCTCTTGTCAGCACACACAGTGATAGATCAGTCCGCTCTCTAGTTCGTCCCATGCAACATTTCTGCTCATTGTATCGATTTACATAAGCAATGTCGACCTTGCACCAGGATATTAGATATGACTGTTCACGATCCACGATTCCCACGCACTGAGTGTTCTACTAACGAGTCCGAATGAAGTAAAATGATTTAGGACTTACTTCCGAAACGAATTCCTTCACCTCCTAATTTAAATTCATTGCTCTCTAACTGATTAATGCTACTTTTTTGTTTTGTTTTCAGTCGGCTTTTCTGAATCTTCTCTCTTCATTGTTTTGTGGAATTGCATCCGTGAAGGAAACTACGTCAATACTGTGTTGGCACCTGAATCATCCCTTCCCGAAAAACTTTCCAAATACGAACACTTTAAAGACGAACTTGAAAGTAGAACAGACTCATGCTATTCACAAGATTAGAACTCGTTTTCGCCAATCACAGTGTTCACTGGGATATGAGAGAATCAGTGATTTGGGCACGCCTAACATTAGTCCTTTACAATAAAAATAAAACAACGTTTAAGTGGTTTACCACACTGCTGAATTTGATCGACCGCCCATCACTTGGGTTCCGTTAAACAGGGTCAGAAATCCACCCCTCCTCCATTAAAGCCGTGAATTCATATCACTTTCTTCGCTAATGCCCCCACCTAGAATGGGACCTCTCACCATGTGATTGAGGCAAGCTGCTCTCAGCGGTGTCGCATGCGTATGAATCAGACCATCGTACAGCATTAATGTGATTCCGTTGTTGGAATGTTCGCAGCAAGTCCGTTTTCAAGTCTGCGTTGGGTCATTGTATACTGCAAAACTGAGAGTGTTGGTGTTCACTTTGCAACATACCGGTGTGTAAACTGGGATGAAGGACGATCTGTAACCAGAAAAATAAAGGGATCCGTTTTCGCCGACTGTCTTATGGATTTCACCGTTCAAGCACAAACCTCCAGCAATCCGGCGAATCTTCCACCCGTGAAGTACCAGACTCGTTTCGTTTTCGGCGGAGCTTATGGGTGGCGCACACCCTTCAGCACAACCACAGTTTGAATCTGGGCCCTCCAGGTGGAAAGTCACCGTGGCACCAATACGCCATCAGATGCAGTTCAGGCTAATCGGAGTTGCGGAGTTAAGTTCGATAGTATTTCTTCTTTTATTTTTGACTTCGTCAACGAAATAATAAGGGATATCATTTCTCAGGAAGGAGTCTGCGGCCAACAGACGGCTGCCAAGTGGGAAGTTGACCGACGGTGGGAGGATTCGAACCCGCGAACTTCACTTCCAAACGCCACGACCTCATCCGCTTGGCCACCGCCAGCTTGATCACGCTCTACACAATGCTGTTTTGCATCGATCAGTTTGCAGAAGCACCAATACTATCATGGCACTTCACTCTCTGATTCCCCAGTCTGAATGGTAGTTGATCCATTTCGATTCTGAATACACGCACAAATCATTTCGTGTCACTTTCCTCATTATGACATACTCTCCATGGATCGCACAGTTCGTAGCCACTTATTTACAGACCCATCTAGCCGATTCCGACAGCTAGTTGAAAGAAGAATCTCCAAAGTCTGGGATCTGTGATGATCCGGTAATACTCAGCAAGCAGAGGAAACGTCAGTAATCGGTTACAAGAAACAGCAAAACCGATCGAGTAATCATCAACCCGCGCAGAATCGCATGTAATCAAAAACACAAGACGGACCAGGAACTGTGAAAGCACATAAATATACAGCGAAAAATAGAATATAAAAATGATTTAAGGAGGAGAGAAGTTTCCGAACTGTGTCCATTGTGATATGGGAGCAA
>LUCM01001248.1:0-14746 GCA_008360955.1 Fasciolopsis buskii
GAAATCAGTCCCGTAACTGTACTGTTCATGGCCCACTTTTCTTTAGTTTTGTTGAAAACAAACGCGGTTGAACAGAAAAACAAAAAACATCGGAAAGTGAGAGTTGTATTAATCAGCGAAACGCACTTCAACACTGTTAATTAACAGTTAATTAATAGCATAAGCTGTCGGGATAGTCAATGAGTGTAGATAGATTCGTGACTTAATCGACTACATGGACGCGTAAACTGTTTCACTCAATGGTCTAAAAGCCATAGCAAAGTGCAACTATTGAATGGTCGAATATTGTGGGTCATTGTTTCTTAGAATTTCCAAGCGACAGTTTGATTCAATCTAATTTAGAAGCCGTCCACCAGATTAATTTACCGGCCTATTTTGGATAATATGTTCGGCAGAAAGCGGTATTGGTAACAGGCTTATATTGTTTATTCTCTGATAAATCATTGGGCATAAATATCAAACTCACCATTGACCTATTTGAAGTCTACAATATCATTGCATTTTCATCAAATGTTGACTCTTTAGCGACCCCGAAACATGTAGCTTTGGTCTGACCGATACGTAACAATCGGTGTAAGTTAGATTCAAAGGGTATATAACGCACAGTCTGTAGGTTGCAAGGACACAGATTAGGGGCCGTTCATTGCTCATTTTAATGTCCGCTGCTCACCACTTACTTCGCAGTTATATCCACTTTTGGTAACATTTTCTATCCATAATAGGGTAAACATTTTGGAGTTGAAAACATGCTAGAAATTACATAGTGGTAATATAAAAAGCCTAATCCGGACCGGACGATCGAGCACTATGATAGTCCACGGCACGAATAGCCATGAACGGTTCTGATCTTGCATTTGACGCTTCGCACTATTCGCCCATTCATAGAAGTGATCCTGCACCGTATATGATCGTTTGTTTATGAAGGCTCATTTTAATCGCAAGTAATTTTGATACGATAATATCAAACGCAAGGCAGGCTAGTAAGAATATTTCCCTATCCTGCGGAGAACACCAGATCTGAACCAACGAAACATTTGCCGTATCCCGCTTCGAATCTCTTGGACACTGCTGGCTGTCACTGAAGACGCTCTCTAAACACATGTGACTCGGTAATCCAAGCTAGACTGGAACGAAGCTGATGGTGTCTGATAACACGACTTCCAGCTGAGAAGCCTGGGCTCCAACTCTGGGTGCCATGGGGGATATGCACCACTAGTGTGCTCTAATGAGAGTGAAACTCGAGTCTGATGCCTCCCGAATGTAAGGTTGGCGAAATAATCTGAGATTTGGATGTGAAAGATTTAGTCCGAAAGGAAACCAGTCAAGCGTAATAGCTCGTTTTACCCTTTTTTACCCAGTATCGGGAAATTCAGCCAACCGTACCAGTACTGGTGTCGCCGGAAGAAGTTGTTTCCATATTCTCTCGCATCATCCTTCAGCTATCGCCTAAGTCCCACACAATCCGCTTCCTCCGGGTGATTCTCTTCTTCATCCCTAATACCCTTTTAAGCTATCCGCGTTTAGTCCCAACGCTGAAGCGTATCAAACAAGCATTTTTATTTCATATGCTAAAGACCCTAGTCACCGACAAGCTGTGTCAAGACCCCTATTTAAAGCCCTATAGTTTTATCGGCAGTTCCACCCAGTCACTCAGTGAAGTTTTATCTGCACCTTCCTGGGGACCGTGAGGCTCCCGGTTCAGGTAGTGCTTGCTTTGATGTGGCTTTCAGCGAAGAGGCTTGGGATGCATATCTTGACTGCATCCCAGTCGACGCCAGACTGTGCTCTGGAACTTAGAAGTTCATGCAAAGTAAACAGTCGTTGCTCTGGTAAACGCAATTTACTTGTCAAATCATCGTATATGCCCACAGATTGCAGCCCACATGCTATTAAACGCATTTACTATAAAAGCACTGCCTCATCTTACGAGCAGCAAAGTGCACTGTCATTGCGAATTTAACAAGGGACACGAGTGCTTGAGTATGTCGGTTATCCTCGAACGAGGCATATTTATGAGGTCCTTTTGGTCTCGATTGCCATCGTCCAGAAAATGAGAGACGGTTTTGGGCGCTGTGTTTAGATCATCCATTGTTTCTCACTATCACGAATTTCAAACGCTTCAATCTCCGGTGTGCCACCTGCTATCCGTCCACTTGGAACCAGCGATGAACTCAGATGGCCCACAACGCAATTAGTTACAAAATCACGGAGCTGTTTACAAGATTGGTAGCCGTGCCAAAGCATTCCCGTTGATTCCGATAACACGTTAGCCTTCACCAAGCTGTTCATGTGCCTTGGTAGGTAATGCAGATATTAAATGAATCTTTTATTGCGTATGCACAATCGTAAAATGAATCGAGCTCCATGTCTATGTAAACTTGATCTCAGCAAGCCAGTTAAACGGCATTTCCGAAACGATTTGACATAATTGCAAATTAATGGTGCGAACAGTCATCATGTAAATGTTGAGCCATTAACGGAAGTTGTGACTGGCCTAGAAACAGACAGAAATGCTAAAGGAGTCTTTAAGTTCAGGGTATATTTTTCTTTAATTCATACCATAACCTAGACCTTAGAGATCAGTTCACACTTCCATTGCTTACCGCCAGTGACATCTTGCCCTTTACGAACTCTTTGCATCAACATAGAAGGTAATACATATCTTAAAATTGAAGCGTAAAATCGTTCTCTTTGCAAAGTGAAATCTGTGGTTTATTGGCTGACAGCGGTGTTTAGACACCGAAAGTCTTCGCATATGTTCTGCCCTCAGCGGCCATGTTTGGGAACTGTAAGGCAACACCGATCTCATTGGTGTCATGTATTTTCGACCTTTGATGGATAGACGGATGTCGCGCCGACGCAACCGATGCTTCAAGTTAGCAGATGTCAGTCGGGCCTACTGTATGCGAGAAGGCACCTCATCTGATATACGACCCAAGCGGTTAAGTATGTCCACATTACCCAGCTGTTCCTCGACAAGAACATGGTCCGACTTCCAACCAGTCCAGTTCTGCAACAGCATTTTACACTTCAGAAGTGCAAAAGTATATCAAACATGCATACACTACCGTTCAGATGGTTGAGAAAACCTGCAATGCAGTTCAATTTTCAGTCACCAGTACAACCTTGTCCGCATATTCTAAGTCAGATATGTTCTGTCCCGAGAAAATATCACATGAGGAATGAACTATCCTCATGACCATCTTAATAAGACAATTGAAAAGAGAAAGGGTAAAAGAGGCAACCAAGAGGAACACTTTTCATGGTGAACTCGGGTGAAACAGGCGTAAGCGCGAACTCAGCTGTGGCTTTTGCATACAGAGATTGGAAAGATGAAACAAATTTCTATGGCACACCCTTCAGTGAGAGACGCAGACAAAAAATCACACGGTCGACTGAGTTGAACGCTGCTTTCAAACCAAGGAAGGGAAAAGGACAGATTACTGTCGTATGTTCTAGGATCAGTCGCAAAATGGAGATTTCATCAATGCACTCCCTAGCGGGATGGAAATCGGATTGATTCTCACGCATACACCTTTTGCGAGTACTAGTTAGTCGGCGGAGAATAATACAGCGAGTAAGTTGGATGCGACGCTTGCTAAACTAATTCATCTATGGCTTTTACATGAAGATCTACCACCTTTTTTGTAAATCGGCACAATCACTGATTCAAATCAGTATTTGAAATCTTTACACTATTCCAGGTTGATCACCGGAGTTTTATTAACTCCGATATCAACAATTCGTCACCGATCTTTAAAAACGATGGCGACAGTTCACCTGGTCCAGCTACCTTATACATTTTGAGAAGGCTTATCTCCTTGACCACCTCCATTTCGGATGGAGGACTGGTATCCACCAAGATTGGCTCACTTGCAGGCATTAGTGTAAGGCCCACTGTGGCTGTAGGGCAACTAAACTGTTCTCTAGAGTTGTTTTCCCAACGCGCCAGTCGACGGTCCTGAGAGCAAGTCAGTGTGCCGTCGGAGTCCTGAATCACCTGGCTTACGCTCGGCTTCCGTGGGCCAGTATTCCTAATCAGTCGGTAAAAGTTATGGCCATTTCCGACGGCCATAGCTCTCTCCGTTAGCCTACACTTATCTATCCACCACTGTTCATGGCCATTTTCTATACATCTGGTCAGTTAATGCTTCAGAGATCTACGAGTCTCATTGTATATGGCACCCTGGGAGGAGGATCTGCAAGCATTCATCAAAGCAACTAAAGTCGACGATATCCATCGTTTCTGAGGTTTATGCGACAAGGAGTCCTGCGTGGCGGTCGCCAGTGGGTGTATGACATTTTTGATCTGCTCCCATTGCTTGTTCGAACCCATCTTGTTGAGACGACGAGGCATTGAAAGTTTCTACGTGAACTAAATTCAGCGATTATCGCCTGGGAACAGCTGTGCAGGACGCGTGGTTTTCGTGCTGGTGTGACCACAGATTAGGTGCAAACAAAAGTGAGCTCGGACCAGCGAATGATCTGAGTCTGCAGGTATGGATCAGGGTGGTCGACAATCCTCACTTGATCCAAGCCACCGGTGACCGATGACAATATGATCGATCTGAGTTCAACACTGTGTAGGCGAGGGAAGGCACGAGGTAAGCCTTTTTTACCAAAAAAATGTGTTCGCCGGGGACAGCCTGCAGTGCGAACAAACCTGGGTAAAATCGATATCCCATGTGCTGTTCCATCTCTGCGATGTACCCAAGTTGGGAGTTGAAAGTATCACCAACGCCCACAGCGCCCGTTGAACGTGCACCAAGATAACCCCCGGTAGAACTAATACTTGGCCTCAGGGGAGCTGTGATCAGTGGAGGCATGCACATACGACAAACAAACAATGACGCTTCAGTCGACTGCTGCTGGCACATAAATAACCATTCAACCGAACTGCACTCAAGCATTTGTTGACTGGGGTGCAATCTAACAGTGCACACTCCGCTCCCATGCTCAGAGCGATCCCAATGCCAGCCTGACCACGAACAACTGAAGTCGGATCATCGGACATGCGTAGAGTGAAGTTGGAGAATGAGGTTGCATCTGGGATAGGAATAGTGATCAGAGAATTAGGATTCTGTATGCATATCTCGGAGACAGTATAAGTATTTTAAAATTTTCAAGAGTTTGCTGTCCTATTTTATCGAGCGTTCGGATGTCGAAACAGCTGCGTGAGGTGGACGCTTGGGTTTGCGTAATGTTTGCGAACTATTTCTCCCTCTTCCCTTAACGCTGCCCCTAGATAAATCCACCGAGCTCCACTTGTTCGTGAAAACTTGCGTGGTCCCTGCCTCGGAATAACGGAAATTATAAAGGTTCTCTGCAGAAAGGATGTTAGATGTGGTCGAGATATCGGTAGTTCGTACTGCCCACTCCTCAGAAAGGGTTTTACTCTAGGAACCCCAACCGGCGCCTTTGACCTAAAATTCTCACCTACAGGACGCAGCACAGAAACTCGGAGCAGGCGCACACGTATCATTACTGACCCTACTCGAAGCAATTGATAGTGCAATCCTGATTATCCTGAGCGACGACTAATGCAGTACGGAATTGATTGTGTGCTATATATTCAGGTTTTTTGGACTGGGATGGACTGGAGTGTGTGAAGAAAGTGCATCGGTTCAGCCGAAATTCAGGATGCCACGATTATCAGCGAGCAAGCTGCGAAAAAATGACAAGCGAATCAGGTTAGGAGGATTGCCGCAATCTAATAGATGCTGTATGGGGCGTTTGGAGAACATACCAAAGCAAATGAACAACTTGGTGAAGGCTAACGTGTTATCGGAATCAACGGGAATGCTTTGGCACGGCTACCAATCTTGTAAACAGCTCCGTGATTTTGTAACTAATTGCGTTGTGGGCCATCTGAGTTCATCGCTGGTTCCAAGTGGACGGATAGCAGGTGGCACACCGGAGATTGAAGCGTTTGAAATTCGTGATAGTGAGAAACAATGGATGATCTAAACACAGCGCCCAAAACCGTCTCTCATTTTCTGGACGATGGCAATCGAGACCAAAAGGACCTCATAAATATGCCTCGTTCGAGGATAACCGACATACTCAAGCACTCGTGTCCCTTGTTAAAATCACGATCTCACGCTGCTCTGGGCTAACGCCACGATGTTCTTCGCATTGCATTTTCTATGATGGTCATTTTTCCTTGGCTCGTCAAACTTGAGTTCCATTCATTACACTCGTCCATTCACTTTGTCCTTTCTGAATATTTTCTTGTATTTTTAGGATCACGCCTTTCCATTTTATTTAATTTTGTTATGGACAGCTCTTCTTTGTCAAGTCCAGTGTCCAAAATGAAATATCGCACTTAGTTTCCACCACGTTCTCCAGTTTCACTTTCCTTTCCATGTTGAAACCGGAATGTGCTCTTGTTTTTCTTCTGAATAACATTCAACAGGGATTATTCGGAGTTGCCTCGTGTTGGCACTCCCCATCGTCAATTAAAGTAAATGCACGAGACTTTCATGTTTACGCGGGTCGAAGGAAAATAGTAACCGCTAATCTGTTCGATGGGTAACTTTTGTTTGGATTTTAATTAGATCCAATCTCACATACTATGACGTCATGTGTTTACTTGAAAAACGAGTATTCATCAAGCAACTGTGGAATCCCAAAGCTCGGGAGATTATGTTGGAATAAAAACTGCCTTCAACGCAATACTGTTTCTCATATATTGTGAATGTTTTAAATATCAGAACACAGCCTCGTCGGTTGAGGGTGCAATTTTTCCGACGTTTCCATTACCTTGGGTAACCTTTCTCAGGGCAAGTTTTGCGACTAAATGAATATGAGTTAAAAGCCAACGGATGCCTTTGTGTGTCCAAATGCCTATATGTGTGAGTACTTACACATTGTTCTTGTGGTGTGGTTGGAGGGAATTGGGTGTCACTCGGACCTGCTCATATTTTCTGTGTTGCCTGTCCCGGGGTCAACTGAGGTCAAACTCAATTTGTGATTATTAGGGTGCTTGATTGGCCGTGATGTTCGTGTAACCCATATAGCGAATACCGCTGCTCCTTCGTTTCGATTGATGCAATTGGAGCGGGTGTTTATCGCCAACGGCTCAGCATACAGCCGCTCAGTGTGTGTCCGAAAGCCCGTTTGAGCGACTTTTTTCGTATTCAGTTTTGTGTCCTTCCGCTAGCGCGAGGGCAACGATCGCAGCGTCTTGTTCTAGCTTTTCTGAAGCTGTTTTGTTTGTGGGTCTTGTTTTATTTCTTTGTTTATGCTCTAATGCTTACTTCAAGTTGTATGCTTGTTTGCCTTATGTATTCGGTTAAGCATTCTTTAAAACTGATTTTGTAAATGCAATTGTTTTTTCGTGTGGTTGAACTGGATCTTTGACCTTCACTAAATGGTGTCTTAGTGTGTTATCAGTAAAGAAGAATGCGCGGACAGTGCAATCCCCAAGGACTGTTCTGATTGCCTCCGAAGTCCCTTGTCGGTACGGAATCCCGACGGAAGCTGATCAGTGCTTCTATTCATCTGCGCATCCGCACACCTTTTTCCTTTTACTCTCATGTTGTATGAAACTGTGGATGATGATTGTCCTGAAGAACACAGTCTAAGCGTCTCATTTATTTTCTGCGGACAGTGTGACAGAATGAGTACTTGTTTCGTCTGATTTTAAAACTTACCCTGATTGAGGTTACCCAAGGTAATCGAACTGTCGGCAAACGTGCGCTCTCAACCGATACTGAAAACATTCACATTGAACCTAACACACGGCGCATCGAATTCTAGATAAACTCCGAATTCAATTTGAATGCGATACTTTTTCTCATATTGTTAATCAGATTTCAACCAAAAAGGTAGAAACCTGCTTAGAAATCAGATAATTTAAATTTTCTGGTGATTTGATAAATACAAATTCTGGGTTGATGGAACATATTGACTTATGCAAATGCTAGTTGTCATTGAAAGCGAAAAAGGATCATACGTAAAATGTAAGCTGCATGACGCATGTTCTACCAACATGAAAATCATGGGTGTATTCTAAAGTACGGTGTCGAAATTTTATGATCGCATTTCGGTTTTACCGCGCCATTTTTAAGCCTGCCCAAAATTGATTTTGTCGTCATTTTTCTTGCCTCGTGCAATTAGATGTTTTTGTTGCTCATTCTCGATTTAAGGATTCCGAAAAATTAACCCATCCATGTATCCGTCTCTTGGTTCATGTATTCACTTTTTACATTGCTTTGGAATTGATGTCCTGAATGACTCGTTTACATTTTGGCGTGTCTTGCTTGAAAATGAAAAAGAAAACAGTATGCACCTTTAACTGTCACTGGGAGCAAACAAATGGATGCGAATTTGTTTACCTAGTCTCATTTTATAAGTAAATAGAAATTTATTTTTCATCTTTTGTAGTCTGAGGGGCAAGTGAATCTACTACCATCCACTGAGAAATTAATTCGTATCTACCCATCTGTGTTGGACGCATAAAATGAAAGTCAAGACGAAGTTTGCAACAAGTGGTAATGTGGAATACTATAGGCTTACAACATAGTTCTCCGGAATTGATTGAAAATACGTCTTCATTCTGATATAACATACCAGCACAGTTTTTGTTTAATCTGCCAAGAAAGTTAGCTATGCTAAGTGAAATAAGCTAGGCAGACGGCATATGCACAAATGGTTAAGTTTTCAGGTAACGTTCTTTGTTAGAAAATCTTACTTTTAAAAGTCCGATGAAATTATTTGAATGCGCACCCTCATTTGTGTTTTCCGTTGTTCATCCGACATGGAATTCAGGTACATGCATCTGAAACGTGCTATTGTTTTGAATCGATGTCAAGCCTGGCTGAATTACTGCTACATCTGATTTTTTAGAATTTTCATGAAAAACGTTACTGTTAAGTCAGATTCCAAAAGATCGCACGTAGTTTATTAGTTCCGGCGAAGCACGTTTACTCCGTAGATGAATTCATGAGAAAAGGAGTAAATGACCCTTTTTATTTAGTCACGAAACTTTTTAGTATTAACAGTGCCCCAATAAGGCTGTGACAGCGTCTCATATATTGAAGTTAACCGTCTTCTCAGTATTCTTTGTATCCTTCTTCCCTACTTAATTTCTGATCAGTCGTTCCGTCACACCCTATTTGATTTAATTATCATATTAGCTCCGAAAACGTCATATTTGGCATCCTTGTTTGGATGGTTCAATAGAAGAAACTCCCAATACGTCCAACATTATAGTCGAACCTATATGCATGATGTTTCAGGAGTTAAACAATACAAGTCGGAGTAAAAACGATTGAAGTGCAATGCGTAAGCAATTCAATTTAGCTAATCTGGGTAAAATGGCAAAACATACTTACAACTAACAAGCTAATTTATCTAACGAGTAGTCTGTTTACCCGCTGACCAAGATTTAGCTTCTTCGTCGTGATCTCCTGTTGGTCACGACAACGATTTACGAGTTTGAGATTTTTAAAAGCAATACATCATAAATTTACCAAGCAGTGACCGACAGGTTTCCAATTTTCGCCCAGCGATTCCACTTTGAAAAAAACTGTCATTTGAGAATTAATATTTTTACTGTTCGCAGATCAAAATGGACTTACCGATTCTGCGGGTGCACAGACGATTTATTGAATGAATTAATTTGTGGATTGTCATTAGACGCAGTTCAATTCAGCTGTAAACAGATGACAGATGAATTGTTTTCACTCCGCAATGTAATCCCTGGTAGATGGTCGATGTCACTCGCTGTTGATGTAACCTCCATAACTTTTAGCTTATCAATTCAAGTTAATGAATGATCTTACGCGGTACAAATGTGTAACCGTTCAATATTTACAAGGATTTCTTGAGGTATAGCATTAAATAAGAGCAGCATAATTCAGACTGTACCCTTTATCTTAGACTCCCAATGGGAAGCAACGATTTCCTTATTCAATCAGTTGAGTGCATAAATCAATGAACTTTTGGTTGGTATCCTGAAAAAACAAGTAGCTGTTCTTATTCTTATATGTGGCCGAAATGGAAATAAATCATGGACCAGGATCCACACATCTTGACCATGCGCATTTCCCGCAAGTCTATCAGCAAGGCTGAATTCTAAAATCAATGATTGGGTTTTCACGGGAAATAATAGAACAAAACGTATCGTTTGATGTTAGTTCTGTCTGGAGGCGTCAAAAGGAGCCACCTCAGTTCTTATTTCAGGTTAGGAATGATAAACGGATTGGGAGAAAATGTGACGAAAACTTTAATTTGTGCCCAACAACAATGATCTACTAGCAAATTTCTCGTAAGCATCAAAACGCTTCCTGATTGCCAAGTCAGATATGACGCCTCTCTTAATGATACCTTCACAAACGAATGGCTTTTTTGATCTAGAGATAAAAATTCAAAGCTGTTTCGTTTAAGCCGGAATGCACTACGAAAAAACAGTAAGAAAAGTGAGTTAGAATGTAAACGGTGACGGATCGAAGCACGAGCTTGTAAGGCATTAGTATCAGCTTACGTAGCCTAAGTGATAATTTCCGGATTTTGGGCAGTGTCGATTGAACTTGGGCTGATACACAAATAGAATAACTTCAGAGAATAACCATTAAGGGGTTACTTTATATTCACCGAAAAAGGCTAGGTATTATCCAATTTGTTTGTTGGTGCTAGGATGTACAAGTTTAGTAGGTCCATTTCCTGTCCATTTTGAATATTAATTTTTCCTACTGAAACGTGTAACACGGTGAGGTAGGCATTTGTCAGTAGGGCTTGCGCTGCCCCTTAACGCCGGACTATAATGGTGATGATGTTTGGTCTTTAACACAGCATGAATCTGTGCAATCACGACTCTTCAAGTAATACTCCAGGCATTTCGTATTTCTGCCTTTCATTTTTTTCAGCTTCCCTTGGAGCATACAACCTCTACGCCAAACGAGCAAGCTTCAAAGATGATGTTATTTTCCAACAGATTTTGGTTGATAAAACTGAAGAACCTGTAGTTGCTCCTCCTGTCATTCAACAAGTAAGTCCCTTTGTTCTTACATTCTGCGGAACGGAAGGACGGGTGGCTAAATGATGGGGGGACTACAAGATTTTATATATTTCACTAGCCTCATCTGCCGAGTTTCATAACCCGTATTTTGAGTTTCGTGAACATCATTTCCTAACAACTCAGCTGGGAAAATCAATGCTGCCTCGTAACTGCGCAGTTTTCTAGAAACTGCTGTTTTAAGAGCACCGGTTGATCCTTAGTTCCAACAATATTTGCAGTTTGATAATCGTACAAACCCAGCAGTTAGGATCAGTCTGACTAGTTTATCTGTACTCAGTATATCACTGCTTTAAAATGTTCTTGGAACCCGGCCCATTGATTTAAAACACGATTATTCTTTTAATTTAGTACACCGTACTTTTTAAATTTTTCCTGTTCCATAAAGAGACATTTTATTAGTATGGAAATGTCAGAAAAATGTAACCAATACTATTCCAGTTACAGTTAGCGTTCTATCTGGCTTTCAGCTTGGCTTCCATTTTTGATTCCGCTGTGTGTATGTGTGTGTGTGTGTGTGTGCATGTATGAATGTACGTGTGTCCATAAGTATGCTTATGCGCATGTATATATTTATGCGAATATCCGTGTACATATATGTATGAATGTGTGACCCGTAATTACATGATTCCGCTTTGTCCGCAATCTAATTCACTTGCAAATACAGTAAGTTTGAATTCTTTTTCTGATGACCACATCTGGGCAATATTAAGATGGATAATGGACAGCCAACAGAGGAAAAAGTCAGCAGCTATATTTAAAATCCTCATGCTGATACTGAATTCCAGGTGCAACCGTTCTTACCTCAATTTTGAAACTTATCGTTTAGTCATCTTCGATTTATTTTACTCGCTGACGTACATTCATCACAGACAAAAAAAATTCTATATTCCCTAAATTTCTGTTTGGTATGCCACTCCAGTACATGCCGGGTCGATGCACACGTCTCATTTGTAGATGGCTATAAATCAGACAGATCAGTGACAATTGAAGAAATTACACTAATTCTTTATCAAAACGAACTTTTGAGCCACTTACAGTGCAGTATGTTAACTATTTGTCCATGGCCAGTCCCTTTCCTATTTGGCCACCTTTTCATAGATACCAATTTCTTCTGAAAGTCACAAAAGTTTAAAAATGCGTTTTTCTGTCCTAAATATTTATCTAGAACTCAGAAACAAACCTCTTCAGCGTATGCGACATCTTTTTGTTGTCTCTATGCGCATGTATTCCACAGTCAGTTGAACTTCTCATGCGAGTTTGTATGATTTCTACTCATTTACAAATCGGACTCGCGGTTCTCACTCATCAACGTGGAAATCTGGCAAATTGACGATGTGATGTCCGAGGCTCACTAGGTAGAGGTATGGTTGGTTATCTAGGCAGCAAGCGATAAAGTGATTTCTGGTCTTGTGCTTTATCTTCACTACACCGAGGACATATTTATCCTTATCACTAAGACGGGCGATACACACAAATCATCAGTTATCTCAACAGCATCCACTCGAGCACCCATAGACCTCGTCTCATGGCAGGATACAATCGCAGACCTCCTGGACCTATACTGATGGCTCGATGGGTCATTTAGAAAATCTATTTATCCGAAAGATGAGCGGTCTGAGTGAAATTTATACTTCACAGTTGAACCTTATTGTAATTCCTACTCAAGTGGCCCAAGAAATATCAAAAATTGACAAAAGAGAAGGAATGCAAAATGACAGTCACAATACTAGATTCGAATATGTGCTCGAATAAGCTCATTTGTAAGCATCGCCTCAGTCGCAAGTTGGTTGAAGGCTCCTCGAAGTAGTTTTCACAAATGACGATCGTAGGAGGCTAATTAGTTATGCATTTGAATCCAGTCTTCAACTGCACTTACGACCAGCGGTAGTCAAGTCGACTAAATGTCCGTCACAGAAAGGTCAGAGGTTCGAATCTGAGACTCCACGGGTCACTGACAGTGGACGGTAATTCTCCGTGGCTCGGCTCGTTAATACACTTCGCTTATTGAAACCTTATGTGGTTCTTCTCTTTTGACTCGCCCATTAAAACGTCCGAATTTTTTCCACATTCATTCCGCCGCTAACATCAGAATTTTAGGCAAATTTTCATATAGCTAAGTAAGCAGTGTTCACGATGAAAATAGACACGGTCTTTCAGGGATTACATGGTTAGGACCGGCTGATTGACCTAAATCATTTAGCCGGATAGTACTTTTTCGTAACCTAACTGTTGAGACTGCACAGCATGTATGTCTATTTGTCTTCGAACAAAATGGAAATTTTAAGCTTCTGATAACCACGGGGATGATTTCAGGCCGATTGCACATCTTGTAGAAATGTGTGATTTTTGTCAATCGATCACCTCAGACTGTTTCGGCTATTATTTTCATTTGTGGACCTCTTATCAGATGTGATCTTTGCAACTGATCTCCCCCGTCACCTCCCCCTTCTTAAGCTCAACGTCATATTCAGTCAAACGGACAAACTAGGGAGCTGGGAACTGAACAGAGTGCAAGTAGGTTTGTTGCTGAGACCAGAATCTTAGCTTGACGACTGTACAGAAACCAAGTAAGAAGACCAAAAGCTAATCTGTTTTCAAAATTGTCGCCTAAATTCGAGATAGCGTAATTGCTGTCATAGCTAAAACTCCAGTGATGTGTTTGATGAATTGATAACTGCTGTACAACAATTGGTTAATTAACTTATTAATGGCATGTGACCTTCCTGGTAGACGGCAACTCGCTGTCGCCCCGTTCTTCATTACGCCTTTCTTAAGGAAATCTCATGTGAATCTAAATAACGGGGTCACGGTTGCTGGTTCTCCTTCTCCTCCCCCCTTACTGCGTAGTAGGCCCTAGTGGCTGAGGTATGCCCGTTTCACTATCTCATACGTGGAGCATGTCATAGAAAAACTGGCTGTTGACCCGTCTGTTTTGCCAGAATTAAACTTTCTATCACTCATTTCAGTAAGCGGAACTCGGACCTGTTTGCTCACTACAAGATAATTTAGGCACTACATCAGATAAAACTTAGTAATTCTAACGTTTGACAATTTCCCTGCCATTTGAATGATAAACACCAAGCAATCTTTATTGGGAGACATTTCGGATTCCCATCACTTCCTCTTGTAAATTAATAAGGCGAAATAGTCAACTTCCCGTTGCTACGCAAAATTGTTGAAAAGTAAGAAAGTAACAAACTCCACCAATTTCAAATGCTTTCGATCTGCTATCAGCAGATGGACATTATCGGTTCACCCGGTTCGACCAAACTATCGAAATCTGGTGATAAGATGAAACTCCATTTAGGTCTCTGGGGGTATACGAATATCAGATTTGGCTAGTTTTTTAGTTGCTGTTTTCAATTTATCGACAACTGAAAGTTTAGCCAAATTAGTTTCCCTTTGAGATATGATATGAAATAATTCATTTTTGTTGTACTGGTGTGCTCACTTTTTCCGCATACTGGTTTGAACCAATACGCTCGAATGGATTTACTTCGTTTCTCTTTACATAGTGACTTTTAATGTCACGCTGTGTGAGCTCGGTTGTGAAAGTTGCTCTCAGGTAAAATCAAGAATAAAACTCCGGACTTTTTAATTGCTCATCCCTGAGTCACCCAATTTTCTGAAAACCAATAGTCAGAAAAATGTTACGCGTTGCCCTGTCGCGAGAGGAATGTGTGGGTGTGATTTAGCTACTATAATATATATATATATATATAT
>LUCM01001249.1:0-80864 GCA_008360955.1 Fasciolopsis buskii
TCTACCCACTGACCTTCCAGGCATGATTGGATCTTCGGCTTGAGATAAGCCACCCTGTGTAGGTCGTTGGATCATGGAAGCATGCAAGCCGTCACACCACGTCAAGGTATAGTCTCGTTTTGACAGCTGCGCGAACGTATAACGGGGAAAGACTTTTCCAGTTTTGTATAGATAATAACTTATTCCTGTCTAGTACGAATTCCCGACACAGTTTGAGTTGCATAGCGATATGGCGCTCTGATTGGACTGGTAGTCTGAGTCAGTTCGACCATATTGCAGTAAGCTACCGTTGGCACGGTTCTCTCCAGAACTGTAGATCGTACTTTGAATCGTACCATGCGTTAGTTTTAATGCAACTTTAGCTGCAGCTCAACGGCCATCGACCCAAGCTACGAACCCGATTGGCCGTCGAACGTTTGTCTGATTCGGCTGTTCGCAATATCTGTGAATAAAATCTATCCGCGGCACTAAGAACTTCGACGAGCAGCAAGATGAACGAGCGCTGGGACGAAATCAAACAGGTGCTGCCTTTGGCGGCATGTTTCGCCTGTAGTCTTGGATCTTTCGTTTACCAAAGTCGCCGAATCTCTCAAGGGTCGCTGGTTCAAATGGGCAATAAACACCAACTTCCTAACTGCAAGGAGATGAATAAGATGCGTCGATAACTGCGGAGTCAACTGACGATAAGTCCTAAGAATGACCTTGAATACTGGTGGGTTAAGGTGGCTGAAGAGTTGGAAGTGGCTGCCGCTTCAGGTAACAGTCAAAGGTTGTTTAGGCCTATACGGACGGGCGGCGATCGTCGTTTAGTTAAACCGTATGCGATAGGAATGGAGGGTTTCGATAATGCTGTCTCGTTTGACACCGATTCGCGAGAATACTATCCGCCAGCAGCAGGATTTCGTCCAGATCGAGGCTGCGTCGATCACCTATTCAGTCTTCGGTAAATACTCGAAAGACGCTACACACCGCCACACTGCGATCGTAATCTTTCTGGGCTTGAAAGACGCGTTCGAGTCACTGGATCGGACAACGGTGTTCAGTGCTTTCCACCGGAAGGGCATGCTAGTGAACTCCGTGAACCTGTTGCCAGTGTTGCACTTGCATACCTATGGTGGCCTTAGGTTCATTCGAAACGGCTAACGGCGTTGGACAAGGGTATCCCATCTCCCCATTCCTGTTCAACTTCGTCATGGACGAGGTGATGGAGCAGGTTTTAGAAGGTCTCCGGGATGTAGGAGTCGAACTGGGAAATGGAGGGAAGTTATGTGGCCTAGACTGTACAGATGACGTTGTGTTCCTGTTCACATCCGCGGACCATGCACAACGGGCACTAGATAGAATGTCGAGATCGGTTGCTCGGTTTGGCATGTGCTTTGCACCTTCAAAATGCAAAGTACTGTTACAGGACTGGACGACACTAGTGCCGAACTTGGTACTGAGGGGAGAGGAACTAATGACTGTGGATCGTTTCGCCTACCTTGGTAGCTGCGTGTCGAATGATGGTGGCTCGGCAGTGGAGGTAAACACGCGTATATCGAAGACTAGAGCAGCTTACGCTGGTCTGAAGCACTTGTGCCGTCGGCCTGATATTTCACTGAAGTTGAAAGGTCGTGTGTACTGTGCCGCAGTGCGCTCAGTTCTGTTGTACGGTTGCGAGACGTGGAGTATGCGTGTGGGCGATGTTCGTCGGTTGGAGGTTTTCGACAACCGATGTCTACATAGTATGGCTAGGATTAGATGGAGTGACCGGGTGACGTTGAGGTCAGGAATCTAGTACCAGGTGCCGGTTTTCAGAATAACTTGTTTCAGCGTATGAAACTTAGTGGACTACACTGGTTGGGCCACGTGCCGCGTATGACAAACACTCATCTACCATATCATGCCCTCTTTTTTCCTCCCTTCAAGTGGAGAAAACGTTTAGATGAGCAGATGACGTGGAAACGTGGAATGGGAAAATATACAGCGAAGTTAGGTAAAGTAGGTGTCTCACGCCTTCGTGATTGGGGTCCGAAAGACCCGTGAATTGGCTGGCTGTAGGCGCCAAAGGATATGGCAGTGAACCGCGAACAGTGGCGATCGTGTTGCCATTTTCTATCGGATCAGAATGATTGAAAGCGTGTGTTTGTACAGTTAGACTGTTCCGCGTTTTGACTACCGCAGCAGTCGAATCTTTTCCCACTTGTGTAGGTTCACTTGGATTCAGTTTTTATAGAAACTTGCAACCCTGGGGAAAAGGCAGCGGTCATTGAGGCTTGCCTTACTGTTTAACGCTGAATGGTGATAATGGTGATGATTCAGGCTATTTCTTGCTCTTCTAATAACGTTATCATCAGATGATTCTATCAGTCCACAGCTTTTTGCGGCATCTTGCCTAGTTCCTGGATCGGAAAAACGGAGGTTTGTAAGATTGTCCGTAGAAAGGATGCTGTAGGTATTTGGACGAATGATACTTCGCGACTTTTCATACCACAGAAAGGAAGCTCAGCTGTTGCCTTTCATCCAAAAATTTAACTTGTGAGGCAGTGTTTACTCAGCGAGGGAACGTGACCGATGCGCCTGTGAGGGAGTTTTTAATTCGTTCATGAGATATCTATTTGTCATTTTCCCTGCATTTTGTTCTCTGCTGCATGGCTTTACGTTCTGCGACCGGTTATAATCCTTTGTTTCATGTATTCAATGGAGCAGGCGGTGCCGGACTGGGTTGCGTCCTTTGGAGTGGGGATTGCTCAGCTTAGGCGGGAAATAACTTTCAAATGCATTGGAATAACTCTCCACCCTCGAGGAAGTGAACCCAGGTGAACCTCGAGGTGAACCCCAGATACTCCAGCTCACGTCCATCCGGTAGAAGTTTCTCGGTTGCTAAACTCTTCTCCGCTTTGTTTGCCAGAGGGGATATCGTGGTAGCTAATTAGTTGGTCATCCAGTCAGAGGTTGCTCAAACAAGCGGTTCTATGATATGTTGTCTGATCGTTGATGTTCAAGATTCTCTGCTCGTCGCTTCATTATCACTCATTTGATGTTTTATTGTAATTAGGGATTCTCCACCTGTCAACCCAACCACTAGTAGTTATCTACAGATGTTATATTTACTTTTAGCATTGCTGCGGTCAGCTTATTAAGTGGATGTTCAAGACACACTCGTCAAAGTGTTGCCCGCATTGATGGCCTGAAGTTTTTTCCATGTTAAATCCGGTACGTGATCCTGTCGCGGAACTCAAGAAGAAATCCGCATTAACACCCACGAAATCCGAACCATTGATTCGGGCTGAATGGGCTCGTTTCATCTGTGGTGGTATCGCGGGGACCGTCTCCCGTACTTTGACTGCTCCTATCGACCGTTTGAAAGTTCTCCGTCAGATGAGTGTCCCCGAGGTAGCTGGCAAGAACGTAATCCAAAGTAAGCAATAAATCCGTTTATCTTGGTCTCTGGCTAAAATCTCTTCTCGTCATTCGTAGACATTTGTATGGAATACATATCCGTGCAAATCTCTTGATTTCCAGTTGTCAAATGATAATCATTCCAGGTTTTTCAACTTCAGGTAGGTCTCCAGATGGTATTTTTGCTAGTTTGGTTTATCATGTATGTGATGAGCGCCGTGGAACCAGCAGTCGCGATTTGGTCCGCACCTATGCACGTTGCACAGTGACCTCACCATTCTGTTGCAGAACTGCCGAGTAATATTACAACATAAGTGTACAAGCTATATATATATATATATGTATGTATATATATATATCCGTATTCACACCCGTCTGGCTTCAGTCTGTGCCAGCTAGGGAGGAGACGGTAGAGGAAGTCAGAGTGAGGAACTAGAGGAAATCCAGTGAAGTCTTTGTTATTTTGGAAGCGCGTTTTATTTGTCTCGAGGGAGGGACAGAAGAAAAGATAATTACAGGAGCGTTATCTACGCAACGGAGGGTGAACAGAATATTTTCGTGAACACATTATCGAAGAAGAGATCCAATCAAGTGGATCCACAATTTACTTGTGGGCGCAATACTGCCAGGTTGTCCAGGTCATGCAGATGGCTTTCTTCGGGAGCCCGCAACCGGAGCCTTTAGCTTCCTAATCTTTAGCCCACAACGGGACGAAGCATGGGACCCACTGATAGTTGGTAACTGATTGGTTAGTTCATATGCCATTTGGATGAAGTTGAAAATCCTGGGCGCCTAGTGTACTCGTCCGTCACAGACTCCAACGAGTACACTGCTGCATGCTTCGCACGCTCACCAGGATTGGTCTGAAATCCGGGTTTGAACATTTCCCTTAAAATGAACACCAAAGGTCAGTCAAATCGGGGCGAATGTTGCACATTCTTTTTCATCCTCGCACTTCAGTGGGAGTGCCTCCGTAAGAGCTGACATGGAGTAGGACAAGAGCTGGTGTTGCCAACGTGGTGTACTCGCAGCCTGAATGACCCTCGAAATATTTCCGAAAGTTCATGCTCCTCAAACATCCACTGCTGAAAAAGACCCAAACTACCTTCTCGTAGCGAGGGTGTTCCCACCAAATTGCTTGGACGAAGGCCAACACCTGACGCCTTCTGTTAGCCTAATTGATCTTTGTTAGTCAGTTTGGGAGAGATGGCTAATTCCTGATACTAAACTTACCACAGGTTGCCTACCAAGCACATGGCTATATACATATGGTATTGGTTTGTTCGTTGAGCTGGACAATTTGATTGCAGACGTTTCAACACTAGCCGAGGTGACATCGTCAGTGCTATGATACTGTGGCGAGCGTCTTGTTGCCATCATCCGCCTAAATGGGTCACTTAGTCTTTAGTCAGTGTTGATTGGCTGGTCCTGGTGAAGTGGTAGGGTAGAGATGTTGTCCAATTGCTTTGTTCATCTTCATCTATTGTTGACATGTAGGCTGAATCAGCTTCCGTTTCGACTGGCTGGTGCTGACTGGTCCTTTATTCAGATCGACAGGTATACGTGGTCCAGGTCGACGTGTCTGCTTACCGATCTTTCCGAGGAGTGCCAAGTTTCGAGAAATTCCCTCGAATGCTTTGTTCTACCCTGGGCGACGATCCTCACGTTTTCGAAGTTAAACTTGTAACCTTCCCGGTTTTCGTTAACTGATATTCGAGTGGATCGTGCCTTTTTTGTTGCCAATTGGTGCTCATGAATCCGTGTCTCGAGTTGCTTTCTGGTTTGACCCGCGATTGTCTCCTATCTCTTATCCGACTCATTCGAGAAAGCAGTAACTGTACGAGACTGGATATCTAACCCCACCTCAAAAATACTTTTACGATAGTGTTTTGTCTCTGATAGTCAAGCGAAGTTCACCTTTTCGTTCGTTCACTTATCTTTCGCTCTTTTTTCGCGTTTATTCTCCCTCGTATAGGCTGGCGCTGCATGATTTTCGAGGGCGGAATTTTTTCTCTCTGGCGAGGAAACGGAGTGAATGTTCTGAAGAACTGTCCTGAAAGTGCGATCCGTTTTGGGATGCATGGTTGGCTCAAATCCGTTCTGTTTCCCGAGGTGCAGGGCCAGCTGAGGCCTGAACAAAGGCTCCTGGTAGCAGCTCTGGCCGGTGCCACCTCACTCACGTGTACATATCCAGCCGAAGTAAGTGAGTTCCACCTTGCTTTTCTCTATTCGCTGCCCATGGATTCCATTTCATTAATATTCCATAAACAGATGTCAAGTCTTTTGCTTCGTACGAATTCTGGTAGTTTTCAATAGCTTTTAACATCAGTCCCTTTCTTAGCTGAGATCGATGTGGGGACATTACCACCTCGGCCGATAATGGAGGGTCGGCGGTCTAAAAACCATCCAGAGCGATTGCACGTGGAAACGATTTTCTAAGTAAATGTAGACATTAATTATTTTCTTGTTTGCGATCCGTTAGGAACATCTGCGAACGGTCGATGTAGATCAATATTTTTCGAACGGTCTACTCGTAAAATAAACACCCGAGTACCATCCATGTTCGAGCTTCATTTGATGGAACTCCACATTCAAACGCACACACATGCGGTGGTGAAATATTGAATCTACGAAGCATGCAGCCCAACGGCATCACACATATGTACATCTGTTTGGACTAAAAATTTTGTTACCAACCACGTGTTTTCCTGTACAGCGCAAAAAACAATGCAGTGGATACTGTGACTAATCCAGTATGGATCGTGAACGATCTATTTACCACTGGAGTCGAACTGAAGTGATCTACGATCGATTTATATCTGCGAAACCATCGGCAATGTATGGCTTTCAACTCTCAACTGTACAATTACGAGCCCTGGACCTCAGGAACCACTCATTTCAGTTTGCTCTTTTGTACAGTTTCACAACCTTAAAGTGGTTTTCAAATGGGAATATGCATCTTAAGGAAGAATTAGATCCTTTTCTATCTTTTTCAGCTCTGCTTCACACCTGGTTAGTAGGTTGTTTTCCCGACAATAAATAACAGCTCAAGTTGAGGACAGTTTAAAGGCGAAAATGGATGGTTTATCATGTGATTTTTGACGTGCACACAGACCGTTAAAGCCAGTAGACAGATGCTGTTTCTTAGTTGCTTCATCAAGTCACGTGGTTAAACCGGAAAGGTTGCGTATCGCCCAACGCATTTGTTTTTGAAGCACCGGGTGTTATTTCACGTGTTCATGCGTGAATGAGGTCATTCGTGTGGTTCCTTGAGTCAGGTGATCAGAAAATTCATTTTATGAAGACTCCAAGCTTGGTAATGTTTCCCTCGGTTTTTTCATAATGTGATCAACTGCCTTGAACCCCGTCTTTCTTACTCCTGTACCCCAAAATATATATCCCACCAGATTTTAAAGACTCGGATGGCCTTGCGAAAGTCCTCTGACCCCAAATCGATCGCTTCTTGTGTTCGACGCGTGTACAAGCAAGGCGGTCTTCTCGGTTTCTATCGGGGATATAAAATCAGCATGCTTAGCTACGTGCCGTATTCGGGCATGGAATTAGCTATTTACGAAGTATGTTGAGTGCTCATGAATTATGTCCTATTTTAAGCTGTAACCACTGTCTCCTGAATCGTTCAGTGTAGAATTATGATTGAAGTCTGTATAATAATTATTGTGCTTCTGTAGAAATGTATTGTTTAAAAACAAGGTGTACACTGAATTTCGTGCGCTTTACAAGCTTCACTCCAACAACTTTTTGTCATCCTCTGGTTATTTGGATGATGGCTTTTTAATTTGTATCATAGGGACTAATTTTTTGATGACCATTAATTAATGCCAAAAGGATCAACCTCCATAGGGAAATGAGATACTGATACGATGAGTTAGAAGAAACGGTCACGATTGAACCAATTTCTTACATGATACTCTTGAGGAGAGACAAACTATGGGGAGACGGAAAAATAGAACGAGAGTAAATGTTCTGGAGCTCATTCACACGGATAAAATCCAGGGTTAGGAGATTTTTGTTTGAGACATGTCAAGGGTAAGCGGCTGCTCGTGTATGAAAGTGACCGGTTGAATTTACAGGAAAGGAAACTTGAAGAAAACTCCGAAAAGTCCAAAGTATTGTCGTTAGAAAGGAGGCAGGGTAACAGTCATTCGTCTAACAGACAGTGGCTAGAGATAGTTTAGGGATGGTTTTTCGATCAATCATTGGGTTGTGTTTATTAACAGCGCAATACACCACTCCCAGTTGCAATCTTTCACTGTTGGGTGGATTTTATCTTTAGAGATGCGAATAATTGTTTTGCATTAGGTGAAACTCCGACCGTGGAACTCAGAATGTGAGGAGGGACCATTACGTTGGAGAGACGGTGTTTGGTGCAGACAAGGTGTTGATTCAAAAAATGAATAAAGACGAGGTAAATTTTAATCAAGATTGCTTTGGTGAAGTGTTTTCTGGAATAGTAAGATCAACGTGATTGTATGCAACGTACGGTTTGAAAATCTAGTGTTTAACTGACAAACAAAGCAAATGGTGACACAACAAGGTTAGAAAAGCAACAATGTTGAGTTTCGTTGTCGGTCATTTAGTGTGTTGGATTTGACGTCTCAGTAAGCCCAGCCGTTTGGACAGAAGCCTTTTTATCCTTCCCGTGATATTTGAATAAAACCGGGAAATAGGTTTTGCTAGCAAATCTTCATGATGAAGCCGGGCAAATAGTTTTGAAGAATGTTTTTCCGTAATCATCAATCGGAGCCAACCCGGGAGGATTTTCTTATTTTATTACCAGCAAAGCACTAGAAGGTTTACTGTAAAATGATGGATTGTTTTTATCTCTACTTCTTTATGTAGTTTTAATAAACTGTGCAATTTCTCCTCTGGTTACCTTAAATGTATAGTAGTAACATGTTTCATTGGCTTGATGACCAAAGGTATACTTTTTGGCCATTGAATATGACATGGAAGGACATAGACTAGCACTTCCACCGCGTTTTCATAAAGCTTAACAAAATCAAATTCAGTGACGACAAATGCAACAATCGCAACGATATCGCTACTGCCGAATTCGCGATTTTGTTTGAATATATCCCCCCGGCTGTTGGTCAGCCTTGATTAGAACTGGGTTTCTGAACAAATACTATAAGCAGGAAATACCTTGGAAACGAAATCTTGAGCACATTCCGATCGAGTCCAAAGCCGTACCCAAACGAGGAATTTGTTTTGTTACCAAAGTAGTTTAGATTCAGTTGAGACGAAACAATGAGGAATTTCCATTACCGTTACCACTGGCACAAGCCGAAGCCTGCACACGACAGCTTTGTGTACACGTCTTCATCCTCATAAAAATCTCTTGAGAAAAAATGATGAAGATTATCTCCTTTTCGCCACGTAACCTTAAATGTCTCATGCTAACTGAATACCCGATATTTTTTAACATCAACCACTAGTGTTCGGATTATTTATTGGCCCTTCTCACACCAGATCTGCACGCGAATTAAGCGCATCCGAGATGGTGCGATGTGACTCGTTGGCTAGTACGAGATGAATTGTTTTTCGTCCTGATTACAATTGTTATCACAGCTGCACTGATAACGTGAAGGGTTGATGGAGGATGTAATACCATAAAGCTGTTCATTAACGAGACGGAATGTTTCGTTCCACGATCCACTACACTAATGATCTTCATCGATTGGTACCATGTGGTTAACATGTATTTAGGACTATTTTTTGAAAATTTCGTTAGAGCATAACCTGTCCGGCAGAAACTTAACAAATCGAAGTTAAGCGAAGAGTTCATCCGAATTGTGATAAAAACAAAAGACCACTGTCCAGTTGGACTTTACGTTGTTCCGATCCCCATTTATGCCGTGGAATGGCGAAACGAGGTATGCTGGTTGAATCGCCTTTCGGCTTATCTCAGGCCGAAACTAGGCATGCAGCAAAAGTGGATGCATTCTTTTACATGCTTAAAGCATGAGTGCAGGGAGAGAATTTCCCATAGTCACTAAGGCTCACTACACGGAGAAGGGAGCCAGCAATCTTGACCCTGAAACTTTGAGTGACATAAAACCACATAAGGTCAGACTAGGTTAGGTTTGGTAACGAGCCGGATGACAGCGAGTTGCCATCTACCACCATGTTAAAATTCAGTCTTTTCTGAGCTTCGCAGAGGCCATAAAAGCGATATTCGTTGTGGGAAATTCCTCATTTTTCTAGCCTTGAAAATTTGTGTTCGACTTGGTTTTTCCTTTTCATCGATTGTAATTGTTTCGTTCTTGTGAA
This sequence comes from Fasciolopsis buskii, assembly GCA_008360955.1. Classification (NCBI taxonomy): domain Eukaryota; kingdom Metazoa; phylum Platyhelminthes; class Trematoda; order Plagiorchiida; family Fasciolidae; genus Fasciolopsis; species Fasciolopsis buskii. The sequence continues at coordinate 9,673 of LUCM01001249.1, forward strand.
TAGGTTATTTTGAATTTACAGCCTAAATGAAGGCACAATGCGAGGTTAGTAGTGAACACGATTGTGTCTAACTATGTTTCAATAATTGTGGCAGTTGAAGTTCGACGTCTCCGATTCGGACAACTAACCTTGCACTGATGTGTTCGGATCCTGGTTGCTACCGCAAAGCAGTCTATTAAGAATAGCAAAAGGGAACGAGAAATAGTGGAAGATCGGTTGCAAGATATGTTAAACAACCACCTAGAAAGGGAAGGATTTTGGATAGAAGAGCGTCAGATTGCGGAATTTAGTCGTATCACTAGTTGTCCTCGGCTATCAATTTAGGGTATCTCGAGGACCCCAACCCGATCTGCATGAGCCGGTCAACTGATTAAAGTTTTCATACTTCTTTCCCGGTCATCGACTGGCCATCCCGGTCCATCTTCCGACCGCTCTACACAGTGAGCAAGGCATTTTGTGGACGTGTGCAATTTGGACCAGTCCAATTTCATGGTATTTAGTGTAAGCTTTCGTTCCAATGGTTTTGAATATTTATTTTTGTCGTGGTTCACATTATTGGTTTCCGTGATGTACTACCGTATTGAATTGCGTCATTTGCAGTTGAATTCGAATCAAACGTTCAACTAACTATAAAAGTTGAAATGAAGTCAGAAAACTGAAATCATACACCCCACATTGGTGAATCCGAATTCTTTATACTGGTACATCTTTGAAACTGATTCACTAAACATTCACGAACTCAAAACAGTAACAGCATCACAGCTCTGAGAATCAAACGTCTCAAGCCGTTCTCCAGTCTCCTAGGGATGACGACTGCGTTAGAATAGGTCAGGGTAAAAATAAGCGTCTAGTTTTGGCCTCAAAGTCTTTTCGATAAAACCCAAGATCAAAGTTAGCAATGGCCTATAGATGCAGGTCACTTATAACTGCACACGCACTGGCGAGCTCTAGTATCAGTACCTCATGGAAACCGGATAGAATATTTTGTTTAGAAAGTCTCAAACCCCGCCAACAGACCGTGTTGAAATGTTAATTTTTTTTAAGGTCATATTACCCCTTACTCGACAAACAAGCGGGTAGGTTTACATGTACACAATTCTTGACTTCTCTTTTGTTTTGCCACGTCTCTTCACCTTTGCTAACAGCTACTGAAACGTCGATATTTGGAATATCGGGAACGACTGAGGCGTCTCCATGGCCAACCCCCGGGCGGAAATCTCATCCCACCATACGTGACCATCAGTCTCGTCACCACGTCCTGTTGTATACCTATTCTCATTGTGTACCCCGCCAACTTACTGCGTACACGGTTTCAGGCATCGGAAAAGCCGCGGGCTGGACCAGTTTGGCCTGCACTTTTGGAAATTTGGCAGCAGTCTGGACTTCGCGGCCTCTATCAGGGTTTGGGAGCTAGTTTATCAAAAACTTTGCCTTCTGTATGCATCACTTATGTTGTGTTCGAATTCTGTTCGGATTTGATGCGTGTGCCCGGTCTGGGAGCTCGCTGATATTGATAGTTGTGTCACCATCTCCGACGACAATCTTTTACGTCATGCTCCTGATTGTAAATCCACTCACTTTCGTACGAAAGCACACACGCATACACGAAAGCGGCGAAACAAAAGCACGGCCGAAACATATAACCTCTATGTATGTTCCCTGTTCCTGTGTTTGCTTCAACTTATGCAAGTAACTTGGATCCAAAAAGGATTTTACCGTCAACATTTGCCATCTGGGAATTTATGTTTGCCAGACACACCTTTCCTTTCGATCGTAAACAATGGCATCCAAATTTGTACACAGCTACATCGACCCACATTGGTCATGTTGTTCACTCAGTCAGTTTGATTGTGATCTTGTGCCCACCTAGTGTACTTTAGATGCTATAATGAGAGTTGTAGATAGTATTAAATGGGCTTATACTTTCTTTTGGACGGATCACAGCTTGCGTATCACGAATAAGACAGTTCGGATTATGACGTTTTCAAGCCAAATTAGGACAGGATTCAGTGGTAATGTTTGCGTGTCGTGTATGTGCGGACTTGCCCGTGCAAAATGTTTCTACCTACAATCCATAGTGGCTATCTCCAAGTTCCACCTGTACTTTCAATGGCAAGGCTGGCGTTCCCATTTGCTTTTTCTTAAATCAAACCGACAGATCAAAACAATACAGTTGCACACCCAATGATCAAGTGGTGTGCTCGAGTGCTATCATCCTCTCTGTCTAATATGGGGAGTCCTTTAAATTGACACTTCTGCTTCCCTCTGTCGTAGACATTGATTCACGTCACCTTTCGATGCCGTATTTAACCTTCTTTCGGGATTCCTCTCGTGTGATTATCTCTTCCATTTTTCACAGTCATGAATGTCTGTGGTACTAATTTGATGTCACAAGTTAATTTACTCCACGGTATGTTGGCTTAAGTATGGGTTAGTGTTGATCCAAGAAAGCTGTTTACAGTTTGCTAGAACAAGCTAGTTCGATTTTTCTGGTTCAACTTCATGCGCTTCATGTAAATCCTTCCGAAATCCGGCGCCTTGCTAACACCACAAGTAAAAGGCATAACGGGTGGATACGCGCTGAATAGATCCTTGACGAAGTAAATGTAGCGGTTACAGATTCCCACTGTCAGATAAACAATGACAAACGAATAGGGAGCAATTTAAGCCCATTTGAGGTGCTTATAGCGACCGGCAAAATCTACTTCAGCAGCGAAGAATCAGGACTTACTGGTTTAAAAATACCGTTTACTTTGAGCGGAACACCACGAACATTGTATGCAATGAACTAACCGGCTTAAAACAGTTTTCCCCCGACCGTGTTTTCGAGTCGATCTCATTGGCGTGATGTTGTCTTGTTAATTTTGCTTCCGTTCAAATGTTTCTGTGGACCAAAGCTGAGCAAATCTGTGAGGCGAACTGCTGCGTAAAGAAAAACGAAAAATGACTGACTAACGATTTTAGATTAACAGATACCGTTTTTGATCGCTAATCAATCCCAATTTTCACTGTCCGTTTCATTCGTTGCTCTATTCTTCAGCGCGATGCATTTTCATTCTCGTTGCCCGATGGTGTTAATCAGTCGTGGATCGTCAACAGCGCATACGATAGAGTTGTTTGTCCTTAGGCGAAAGTTGTATAACCCACCCAGTTTCACAAAATATGCTAAGCAATGTTTCCAGGCAAAATCAGGTCTTTCGTTTAATATTCGTCCTCGACTTAAGTTTGATTTTCATTTTTTCACATCTGATAACTTTTCTGGTCCACTTTTCTTCATCTCTACTCCTTTCTAGGTGCCGAACATGCATCCTAGACATCACAACTGTCATTAAAGCAGTTCTATCCACCGACTAATGAATACAGTTGAAATTCCGGAGTCCGGATGAGCCTAGAACCCTAATGTACGAGGTTCCGGTCGACAGTGCTAATGCCTATGAACGCCCGAAAGACGGACATTCGCATAAACGGTAGATCCCTAACTGAACTGTGAATTACGTACAGACCAATCTTTTGGCATACCGTATGTGATCGTCGGACGTGTCTTAGAAATAGACTGATTCTGTAAATAAGAAATGACCGTGAGCAGTCGCAAATAGCGAGTCGTAGAAGATGAGAATTAAAGTGTACACTAGTGAATGACTGCTTTTGTGCATCTACGTAAGTTCACACGTCCGTATCAGATCGAATGGACCTTCTCAGCAATATGTTGTATGGGTCTGACGTCTGTGCCGGAGTAGTTGGCTGGTCTGCTTGCCCCACAAATCTAAATGATCCTTCAATTAACCACATTAGGTCTGCTGACAGTGGTCATTCGGAAACAAAATGTACTATGATCACATTTTTGAGTTCACAGTCGGCCTGTTGACGTCAGTCAATTGGCCTACGGCCTAATATTACCTGTCCTCGTTGAACTTAACACACTCACTCATCATAGTGAACCTCGTGCACGCAAACCGAATGTGTTTACTGATGTGCTGGAGCACCGGAGCTGCTTTCACACCACAATATCTTCTCTCAACAAAACCGTAAACTTGTCTGAAAGTGTATATGTTGCTATCTCGTTCGGTTGGATCGTTGTGCATTCAGTTCTGTGGTGCACGAACAACTTTCCCACGGTTTACCTTGAATTTTTTCACCGTCGATGGCCTACGTGAGCGCAGTGAAGTTTAATTCAATTCCGATAATTTTTTCCGGTAGCCTATCATGAATCTCAGAAAAACCGTTTATACGGATATATATATATATATATATCATCAAAATCTACTTTGTAGCGTCACGAACGTGCATTTAAGCTCTTCGTTGAAGAGTCCACAGAAAAACCATAACTGCGATTCATTGACAAATCTTTGTCAGTTGGGCCGCGCCAACCGTAATGCGGGGGAATGCCACCAGAATGGATTGAAGTTGTGTATTATCTGTTGAGACATACTATTTCGGATTTTACAAGTATAAGGGTGTTTGAGCGAGAGAGTATCGGGTAAGTGGCAATAACCGCGAAATCGATCGTGTGCTCCCGGGGGAATTTCGTTTACTCATCCAGGTACTACTTACATTTCCTATATATATTTGTGTGTTATCGGGACTTCTAGCCACCGAGGTCGTCTCACAGCTTTCGTTTGTATGCTGTTGAGTCGGAGCAATCACGATGTGTGCTGGCATTTGGAGTTCGCAAACTACTGCAGAAAAGTTACACTAAGAATTCCCCTCACTATATTCGCAAAATATTTGGCTGAATCAGATGTGATGCAATTTGGTTTATGCTTCTAATTTCCAGCAATATTTAAATGCAACATCATCGGCTTCCTAGATTTCTATTACTTCGATTTTTTACTTACTTGGGGGGGGGGAGTGGCGCTGATAATAGTTTATTATCGGGCACAGTACACCGTCAGCGGTGAGCTTCGAGTACGTTGCTCACCTTGAGCGCCTCCCGAGATGCTCCCGGAAGACCGTGTATCTCAAATGGTTCTTCAAAATGCGAAAACGGAATTGTTCGGCGCTCTCCAGCACGTTGACTGATTTTTGATGGTCAGTCGAGGAGATGTGGCTAAAACTTTCGTTCAAACTAACCACACTGGAGGCATACGAAGCTTATGACTATTCATCAGAATCTTGCCGAGGGAATGTGCTAGATACTTAGGATGGCTAGCTCTACTCGAGAGGCGTATGAACTGAACAACCAGTTCTCTGACCTACTACCGTGTAGGTCAGAGCATTTAGTCAACGGCTCAGGAGAGGCATTCAAATGGACACTAATTCGATTTGTGCACCCAGCTAGTACTCAGTCCGCTGGCTAACCATAGATCCCAATGGGTAACCGATGACATGGATATGGCTGTAGAGAATGGAGGAGCCATTATACGTGTGGGAAATTCTGAACAGTATTTCATTCTCGCTCATTGTCTTCCTTCTTCCATATGGTCCCAATAGGACGTGATTAATTCAGATTTTCGCAGGTTACATACGTAATAGTATCGGTGGCCGTGCATTATCATTGGCTTTTAGACGACTGATCATGCAGCTCTGATGTTAAATAAGCTGTTGATGGCCATCCCAATTAACATAAGAGCTACAATATTTGCCTCGCAATCGATCTCTTCGTGTTGGTGCCTCATTCGGAATGGAATGGAAATACATAGCTGATGTTCTCTAACGGACAAAATACTTGTGATTTACAATGAACAGTTGACTATTGCTGTTTCCTGATGAATCATTCCATTTACAAGTCCGATCTACCAAATTAATCAGTTGGGTCTCAAATGTTCTTTCCATTGAATCATTTCAAATACAGTTCCCTTTGGAAGATAAGCGTAAAAGTAAACTAATGAATTCCACGAGTGACAAAATAATTACCAAAAATCTCCAATAAGTTTCAAAAGTATTTTCAATTCGAAGAATCTGAAGGGTTTTAACAAAATTGTGGATGTACAGACCGATCCTGAGTGGGCCTCGATCCTTATTATGCCGATTCACGTGGACACCATATCATGCGTGATCTGGAATGCATTTGGTATAAACAAGTTATGAATACTGATTATAAAATGCCCAGGTAAAAGAATAAATTTATTCCGTCATGGTCAACGAATAACGAGGAGTTTTAAAATAAACAAAGGAACTGGTACAATCAAACCATACGGATGCGAAATAGGAACGATAGCTATGAATCACATAAACGCAATGATAACCCACGAATCTAGCAATTTAACTACTCCGAAATCAGCTCAGAAGTGCTTGTGAAGTTTTTCCAAACCATGTCAAGAAAATGCCGTGGAGAACTTGTCGATTGTAGTGGCTGATTAGTGTTGTCTAAATCTTCGTGTTCGACGTCAGCCGAACGAGACGGACGTTGGCATAAATTCTACTGTGCAAGCCGCCCGGTGTTTTGATATTTATCAGATGACTACTCGTGAGTAGACGTTCGCAAATGATGGATATCGTTACGTCAGACGCACAATGTGACGGGAACCGTGGGTTTTGCCTGCAGGTTTTGATTTCTTTAATTCAGCTTTCCGACTAGATAGGTCTAAGTGACATTGGACGGATAATGTTGGTGGCTTTCTACTCGAAAATTACGACTGATCTCTTATTATCCCGATGAATTTGAAAACCTGTCACCTATTACCTAGCTTAGTTGGTCCTCCCATCCACAGTCTGCCATTCAGTTAGTCAATCTGTTCGGCGAAATACTACCGAGCACCAAACCAGTTTTTATACATTGACTTTGTTATTTGATTTCTGTCCATTAATTTGGACGTCATCGGAGGTATTTCACAACAGATTTGAAATTAAAAGTAGTTTTCTAACATTCCGCTGTCCATTATTGGTGGCACGGCTGGCACCACCTGTTATTGCAACCGGTAGTTCAAATGTGATTGTCAGCGACTACCATACGCTACTAGGAGACCAGATGGTACTTGTAAAAGAAAATTCAGGGATCAATATTGATAGTGTTTTCTACCGTCTAATCACTGTTTGCAAGCCTGTCGTTGATACTTCACAATTTCGGACACTTGCATCGCACTACAAGGCTTCTGCATAGATGGTCAAAGTCGTGTGAGATTGCACCTGTTGAAATACATGAACTTGAACACATCGTTTGCATGAAACTAACTGCTGAAAATTAGCTCTGGAATACGAATCAAGGAAACATTTCTGATTCGAAATCGTTCGTTGAGTTCGAACCTCACTGGCAAATCCTTGATTGGATAAAGACTAAGCTTATTGATACAGATAAAGCATTTGAGACACACAATTCACTCTGGTCTCGGGTGAAATGCCAGTCGTGGCTGTCGCCTGATGAACTAATGATCAGAACAGTCACTAATAAACCTAATAAAAGTAGGTGAGATGGCATTTCATTTTTCTCTCTTAAAGTGCTTTCTCGGTCTTACAAAAAAACACCAAACTCAAAATGCGTTCCATGTTAACAGTTTAGCTCATTCCCATCTCAGTTTCATCAACCACTCCTCTGTTTGTAAAAAAAGTTTGATAAAGTATTTCGTCTTCCGCGGCAGGAAGTCGATATCTTATTAACAACAGATAGCATCAAGGAAACTACTCAACGGATTATGCGATCACAAGAATGACAGTCATCACTTTTAACTCCTAGAAACACTGTCATCAAGCTTGTAGTACCTATCAGCGTTTACGATTTCACCTATATGTATTGGAGTGCCGGTTGGGTTTGCCGAAATTACGGGTTTGTGATCTGAGTGACTTTGAAAATCGGTATTGAACGAAGCTCAGGTAAAGGATGTACTGATCCCTGAACCTATCATTTGGATAATGAACGTCTGTTTCAACACAGGTGGTGATACCAAATTATCGTCAGTGGCTATTGAAAAACAACCAGGTGCTAATAACTGCTAGTGAGAGGTCAATAAGGGTTCGGGTAAGCGTGCGGTAATAACTGCTTTGGATCTCAAGTTCACTACCAGCAGATCACCGCAGATTACTGTTAAACATCAGACGAGGCGGATTCACCGGGTCTCAGATAAAATAAAGATATTGGCACAATAGGATGAACTTATGCTTTCCAATAGAAATTTCCCTCATCGTTGTTGACACTTCTAAACTTTTCTCAAGATTTTTACGTGCGACAAATCAGTCGATTGTTGTTTGGTAATTGTTCGGGAACGAGGTGAAACAATCAACCAGATATCGAACATGGTGGTTGATGGGAAACACTGTGGTGGACAATTCCTTAATCCACCATAGGTAGGGAAGAGTTTGACTTAAAAATTGACTCTTTTTGTGCCGCTTCTTGTGGATAACAAATTTCTGTCACAATCGAATTTTGAGGATGACAAGAAGGAACTTGGGTGCACTGATATCCAGTGCCAGATACTACTGCTCAAGAAGTGATACAATAAAAACTATCGACTTATGGTTCGAAAATATGAACTTGCACATGTGTGCACTGTGAACCGTAGCTAAGTGGTCAGTACCCACTTGATAGGCAGAATGTGATCGCTTAGACCTAGGCTCATTGCGTCAAGTCGAATCGGCCGTTGCTTTGTGTACACAAATAGTTATTATTCAACTTTTGCGCTGTACCTGTGAATGTAAAATGACAAAACTGGATAACCTGATCCCGTTCTGCAGAACAAACTCCAAAAGAAAAGCTGACTCTAACACAGTCGGACTGTATCACTAGAAACCGCTCGCCAGGAAGAAAATTCCCTAAGAGGAAACAAACCCAATCGCTCCTGTTGGTAGTTATTTTTGTACATTTAAAAGTCGAATCACGTCTCCGTCAAACAAGCAGAGTATCCAGGATTATACAGTGCTCACTGCAGCGACGGTGCTCGGTTTTATATTCAAGAAAAAAACACCAAATAACAGTAGCGAAACTCATCACATGGCTTATCAAAGGTGCACAGGACAGCTGTTCGCTTATGATCTATCCTTTCAATCATCCACCCACCATAACACCACTGAACTAAATGGTTGACTGTTTTAGTCAAACCGATCAAAAATGCAATCCGCTGGTAAAATTGAAAAACAGTTTTGAAATATGCCTACTTCTGAAAGACGGGTACATTAAGAATCATCGCCTAATAGCCGTGAATGTGAATTTCCTTTTCATAATTCTCCCACTGCGTGAAACGATTGATAGCGAATTCACGGCAACTGACCAATACGAGCTTCGCGCTGGTACACCTGACAGTGAAGCAACAAGACTTCTATTGCATGGTGCATCAAGTGTGAGATTTACATTCTATAAAAATAAACAGATCTCATCGCAAGGAAACAATGAAATATTTCTAGTGGAGATCTCGAGTGATTTATATGGATGGTGCGCTGAACGAAGGAGAGTTGACTTAAAGAAACCGCTTCAAGCAAATTTTTCCGTTACTTTCATTAAGGATGTGGTCCAAACGAACAGTGAGCAAGTCAAAATAGTTGATTTGTTTAGGATATTCGTCAGTCTAGAGTTGCTCTACAAATGCGATTCCACTTTATCTTCTCATGAAACATTTCACTCTCCGTAACACTGGATTATCTTCGAGAACGTATTGCACTAATTGCCAGTAATATTCGATTTCATTGAGAGCGTAGTGTATACGAACAAATCGACGGTGTGACAATGGGCAACTCCTTAGTTTAACGGTCAGCAGGTGTTTTTTTGGGACACAAGGATAAAAAGGAAAAGAATGAAGTTGTCCCTGGGATCCAAATGAGCAATGAATGTCAGCCCGTATATGTGCACATGCTCCTAACTGGACCACTGAGACTGCGAGCTGCGAAAACAAGTTACTTATCGGCAAATGATAACGAATAGCCTTGTGGACAGCAGTTGACGTCGTTCGGGGTGTGGAGGTTAACGGAGTGTGATTTTGCTCGTGAGTTTTTGACACTACCGGCTTTGGGCAAGAGGGAACCCACATGTGCTACGAATTGCTTACAATGCAGTCACCAATGCGCATTTCCTGTGTATCACCGAATAAAGAATCCCTTACTGTTTTTTTCAACGCAACGTTTCCAGTATTGCGTTTTCAGCTGCCTGGTGAGAACAACACAGATGACTGCTTCCCAGTTATTATATGCATGCGGTGTTCTTACTATTTCCTGACGCAAAATGCTTACCAATGTTTTGAATCTCTTCAATGCCGTTCACACCAATCTTCCGGTTTCTTGTGCTAAGTAGCCAAGAGCTGTTTCAAGTTTTAGGCGGCAATCAAATGGGATCGAGCGACGAACAAATAAGAGATGCTGAACGGTCCATACTTAAATCCTGCCAGCTTGACCTTAGTGGCGTACAAATGTAGATCAGTAATGGCTCGTTATCAGTGGTATTTCCGCACTCGACGTTCTCCAAGAGGGCAAATGATTTTGCACTGAAGTTGATAATGCTATACTTCAGGTCCCGCAGGTCACATTGTGAACAACAACCACCTTGCTTCAGTGATTCGTAATCATGTAATCACATTACATTAAATATGAATAATACTAACGGGGACAAGGGAACAGGATGGCTGAATGAAATAAATAAGTCGAGTTGAACATTTATGATCCAGAAATTGCTCTAGAGCCGAATAATGAATGTCACTAACGTAGTTATTCCCTCTTGGTGGGAAGTGAACCAGATAAAATTTAGTGCCTGAATGAAATGTCTCTTAATGCATAAGGGAGGGTCAAAGGATTCAAAATTTTCTAGGGTTACATCGTGTCTACTAAGAGGTAGTTATTAAATCAATGACACCCGTTATTCGGATCACAAGTGCATAACTTTTCCACTCTTGGCTTATTTACCTTGTTCCTTGTCTGCAGCGGCATTTTTCATATTTAATGTGATGTGATGTTAGATTATGAATCATTGAAAACGAGCGTGTTCGCCACTAGCCGTTGCTTTGAATGTACTAAATATGTAATAGATCATTTTGCCTGGATGACTGAAATTATCAATTTGAAATGTTAGAATTCCACAGTACTTGTCTTCTTTTTGTAGTGTTCAAATGGACAAAGGATACTGTCCCCTTCAAGGGCGATTATATCAATCAGTCAAATAGTAAACGCCTAAAAGTGTTAGTCGGGAGCCCCCAGAACGCCAGTGAGTTGGAACCAGCTGGATGCTTTCTGATTTCGAGCGCCAAATCTAACTGTCTGACATTTCAGGTCTCAATGATCGACCGTCTCTATAGGCGGAAAAGGGAGGCAGTTGCGACTCGAGTTATCGCGCATGTCGCGGTATAGGTACACTATGTAATGGAAACCGGTTTCGTATTAATGATGTCACGAAAGAAAAAGAAAGTGAAATACCTTTTGGAAAACGAGCATTGCTTCATTCCACAACCGATATCTAAGTTCATCTGCTAAAGCAAAACGTCGGATAACTCATTTATGCATAAGCACGAGTAATCCGTAATTTAAACTCCTATATTTTTGCCAACGTGTTTCGTTTGTCTCCCTACTACTAAGTTGGTTGAAAACATTCCAGCCAACTTCATCCACATTTACTGCCGAACTGTTTGAAATTTTGCCAACTGGTGTTTACTTTTCTTGGCCATAAAAACAATCATTGTAACCCCGGCAAACACCGTAAGAAAATGTAATGGATTGATACTGGACAGGTTGTGTAAACCAATGCTTTTGGTTGGGAACAAAATGTTTTCAGCCAATTAGTCTGAAAAATCGTTCGAACGATCAATGGATGGATGAGATGTGAAAAAATGGATTACAACATGCACATAAATCACATCGAACAATATTTTGGAATTATCTCGAAGCTATAACGAGATGCTATCTGACTGGCTTATCGAGATCTCTTGCATCTTAAAAGGGGACATTTGCACGCATTTAGCATAGGGTGCATTGATTGTTTGGACGTTAGATCGTAATTACGTAACAGTCGTACATTTGGCGGGTCTTGTGAAAAGAGAAAAGGCTGTTACCTAATACTCAATTTGTTGACGTGATTCAGAATAATTTCCGAGTAGTCTAGGAAATCCCGTATGAGTCTCAAATTTCGACTGGTGCTGGTATTAAAACTGAGAACTGGGATGTTAGAACAAAAACAGCACTCGGAATCAATTTCTCAAATCTGACAAGTTCAATTCAAGTCTTTGCCTTAGCACACGTTTGCAACACATGACTGGTCAGTTAAGGACCGATTAGAACACAACATAAATTAGTAAATATCGTTCGCCTTGTGGCTAATGTAGGACAAAGATAACGGGGAATCAGTCAACAACAAAGCACCGTTTGTTCACGGTTTGATGACTAATCGGATATAACCGTTACTTTGCGAGCTCATTTAGTGGACGATGACCTGTATTTACGAGTGTTTCCAAACGAAAAATTCACAAACAATAAGATGTCTGTATCGGTAAACGTTTGCAAGTTCACATTTGGCTAAACCACTACGTGCATACATACCATGAACCTAGTTACCAGTTTAAAGTCTTTCTTTACCAGACTAGAAGAAATAACTGATGAATTGAGCCATCACTTTGGGGCGAAAACATCCATTTGGAAATTTAAAGTCTGCCGTCCGGTTAATTAGGATTAGTTTGAATCTTAAGAGGTATTTTGGTATCCCAGCTTCTCCAAAATGTCTAGTTGGGTGCAAAATTCCAAATGGAATTCCCGTTACCTGTAACATGTAAATCTCAAGTCCGCAAATGATAAATTTAACAAGTTAACTCAAATTGGGACCAAATAAATAGACGAGAACGAATTACGAGGACGTACCCACATTGTATCCCGCGTGGCATCTTGTTCGGAGTGGTGGTATGCGGTTGGGTTGTGGAGCAACGCATTGATAACGATGTCATTTTGCATCGTATGTTAATATTATTTATACCGAAATCACGCCACGGATAATGCGATTCGGATGACCTTTGTTCGTGCTCAAATTGACAAGGACATCGATACATGTGTATGCGAGTGCTTATTTTGAGGTCAAAGACTGCAGTGACATCACCATCAACCGGCACGATTCAGCCGTTCCCTTAAGCTTCCTGAGGTGAGAAAATTGGTTCCATGACCGAAGTTCGTGTAATGTTTGCACCGTCTGTGACTGCCACCACTTAAGAGCAGTCAAGCTCATCGGGTGCATTAATCGATAGTCAGAAAGTAGTCAATGAACCAACACATTTATGAGTTCAAACACACTTGTTTATTCGCATGTTTGTATGCTTGTATGCCATCAAGTGGACCTGTGACTTAGGAGCTCATATAACCTTTCCCTCCTCCTAGATACAATGAGTCGTATTGGCTTCAAGGTACCACTGACAAAAATCCAGTGATACCGCAGTGTTGTTGGATTTTGAATAAAATATCTGTCAACCCTGTTAGCTACCGACTGAGATCACGTAATAAGCATTCGCAAGTAGATGGTGGAAAAAATGGTTTTAATGCGTTTAGGTATCCACTATAACAGCCAACGACTTTCTCAGCCAGGAAAGCGTCATCACAAGTGTTAGCAACGGGACGACCGGGGTGACCACAACGCCTGGAACTTTCATAGTGACTTTAAAAATTTCGTCTACCTATTTGTGTTCTTTTTTTGCCCCTGGTGGGGAAGGCCGGAAGGATCGATTTGACGATCAGGCTGCCACTTGGCGTGTAGGTATGACGAATCTAACTTCGGCTTCGGTTTTGACTGACGCTTCTCGTCTTACTGACTTGAATCTCAGGTTTAGTTGTGTATGCGCTGATGCTGGCTCTATGCCTTCAATCAAAGTAACCAGACGCAAACTGATCGCCATCGCTTTTTAAAGACAACAAAATTCTTCTTTATAAAAGTTTTCCGTGCCTCTTCATGCGTATCTTTGGAGCCTTCTTGAAGGAACGATGACGGACTTTTACATAGGTGATCAGTGTGACTTTCCATGTGTGCTATGCCCTCGAATCTGTTGCAATGACGGCATTTCTTTCCAATCGCCAAAATCCCAAAGAAAGAGCATTTTACGTACTCCGCGATTACTCGCGGATAAGTTTCTTGCTCGCACAAATAGAAGAACAGAATAAAGGCGCTGATAAGCATTTTGTCGATAAAGCTACAAGTTAACAGCGGAAAATCCCTATGCCAGGACACTCTACTATCGTGGGAATGCTGCTAATACCATTTGCATCTTTGGTGCCTTCAGTCAAATTATCCACAGACATTCCAGCTGCAAATGTCGGGAAGATGATAGGCTTACTGTATTTAAGACCCTATGTTCAAATGACTACATAAGCGTGCGTCTCGTCGGTGTATCTTCGTCTGTCCGTAAGCATGATGCTTTGACTTTAGCTGATGGTTACGCCTCTCGAATCACTTAGCACACCTTTTGCTTCCGACTGGTGAAGACCTGCCACTGTGGTACTAATTTCCAAACCTTGCAACTATACTATTTGAGCCCAGCTTTTTCAACCCCATTGTCCTAGGGTTTCTTGGTCTTAAGATAATGAAGTATGCCGTTGCTTAAGCGCTGACATTCCCCTCAAATCATCCTGATGACCCCGTTTAATTTGTTCATGAACCTAACAGACCAACTTTGGACTTTCTTGCCTTCCTTGTTTGCTATAAATCTGAGATTTGAAATGTTTCAACGAAAACTGTAAATCGGGCTTTCCTAGACTATTCGACTACATTTAACTCTGTTGCACGTTCTCTCTTGGTGCACAAACTGCAACATTTGCTCGTTTACATGGCAATTTGATTATTCTGCCAGAGACATTCAGTGGATAAGACTCAGCAGAAAAAAACTAAACTGTTAATTAACTGTTCACGAATGCATCAAAAAGTGTCCTTTACTATTCGATAAACGAAGAAAACCGCCCTGTAATGAAACACTGTCGACAATGGCGGCATCTGATACGTGATAATATTGTCTAATTTTGATCATGGAGTGCAGATATTAGTGGACGCTTTACAGCCTGGTTTCGCATACATACAGAAGAACTGAGCCTACAACAACCATTTAGATGTACAGCTTCGTTTGTAGGCTTATTTTATCCCAGAGTCAAAATGGTCTGTAAACGGTCTACCAAAAACTAAACGCCTGTGGTCTGACTGTGTGGTCGAGTAGTAAAATCTAGGTGCGTAAAAAGGTGCACCTTTCCTTGAGTCCTGCTATTAACGTAGATGGATTGTGTTTGGCATCTCTAAGTAGTGAGGAATTTCGTTTGCATGTGCTTATCGCCACAGCACAGGACCCGGCAATTGCATACAGCATACCGAGAAGTAGCGAATTCGAGGTCCATAATCAAAGTTTCATAGCCGAAAGTGGCTAAGGTTGCGAGACATTGTGCAGTCTATAGCTTAGTTAAATAATACTGATGATACAAGTCAAACCTGATGGACTTCGGATTTGAATGAGGGCTCCGGATCCCCTACCCATGAACACCGGCAGGTGCTTGTGTTGCCCTAGCAAACTGATATACGATTTATTCATTTGATCACTGGATTACGCAGCTAATGCACTAGAATGGTGGGCAAAAAGCAATGGAACACTATGGTGAGCTGCTGGAATTCACCACAATGTTTTTGTGCAATTTTTCGTCCAGTGAAGATCTAATCAACAAATCTTCTTCCTTGACGTAGGGGAACTGGCTAGACTCTGTTTGTGTTTTTCAGCTAGCAGAATGATCGCAAAACCCCTAGCCGGCATATCGGTGCTGTCCTCGTAGATAGTCGCACGGCGTCTTTTGGCAACTAAGGTAGGACAGAAGTCGCACAGTCTTTGGAAACAGTTCGTCTTAAATATGGAGGAATGACCTATTTAATGGATCTAGCGGGGTCGGAAAACAGGAGTTAGATATTTCGAGTGAGCTGTCTGCTTTGTCAGGTGATTTCTTGTTTTTCACTGTCTAAAGAGTAGATGTGATTTATGATTAGATGAAAGGCTTGTGGTCGACTTCAATTTGCTCTCTAGCCCCTGGTAGCGTTACACGGATAGGCTGGATGGGTGGCGTTGAGTACCTGACTGGATTGCTCGATCCATCTTGGAAGCCAGTGTTTATATGCTGATACAAAGTGACCAAACGGTCAGATAGAACGATAGGATAAGCTTGCGCCTTCCTCGGAGAGAAGCCTGAGTTAGATTGGCTCCCCAAAATCTGTGATAGTGGTTGTGGTCTCTATTTAGTTTGCGATTTTAGACCAATGTCGTTTTTGGTCTCTCTGCACGGGGCGAATTGCTTCGCTCAGTTTGTGATATCCTGGTTTTCCACTTGTATCAGTGACTTATCAAATTGATCCCGTGTCATTTACTTAAGTATGCTAGCGAAGTCGTTGCCTACCTGATCATGTCTGGAAATAAGCATTTTTACGGCTTTTCAAGAAAATTAATTATGGCCATCAAGCCAATTAACCATAGTCCCTCCAAAAATGCCAAACGTTCGAATCGCAGACCCACTAGTCAGTTAGCCGGTGGACGACCATTTCCTGTCGCCTGGCTCGATTCCACATCTGACCCACTGGTGCCATGTGCGGTTCAATGACACTCAAAGGTTCGGGGTCGGGGTTATCGATCCCCCTTTTAGCAGACTATGGCGGCTCTGGGACGTGCCCATCTCATCGCATTCAGGCATGGAGAACGCAACAGAAAGCTCACCCTCATTTCCTATTTTTCGATTCGGCCTCAGTAAACTCCTAATTTAAACAAGTGTTTCCAGTATATATTGACACGGTTTCCAGGTCGTCCTACAAACCGATCCATCGCGCATTAACACAGAATCATTTCCAACGTTAAGATCCGTTTTTGTCCGCATGACTCTAAGGTGGTCCTTTGAAATTTTCACTTATGTGAAGAAGTTTCCCGTGATATCACTGCGCCAGAAGGCTGTGGGACTTCAAAATGAAGCTGAGTCTCATCTCCGGATCTATCCACAATGCGTTTCTTTTGTTTTTTGTTGACCTACTGTCATGTTTACTGGTGTTCAAAATAAGGAGCCTAACATCCTTCGGCAGGCTTGCCAATCAGCAGCCATCAGTTTCAAACCACTGAATGATTCCGAAATCGAACTGTTTGATCTATGTTTTTTCGCCTAAATAATTTGCATAACATGCTTTCTGATTCCATTAACCTTTTGCGCGATGATCTATCCGTGTAACTCTGATGCACGTATCCAATTAATATTTCTTCCTGTGTGCCCTGAAGTTAATAAGGATGGAAATTCCACGGTTACACATTTTTCCCCACTCATGGTCATATATTTTGACGAGGTGAACAGTCCTGTTTTTTGACCGAAATGTGGGCATCCAACTAACCAAAAGTTTGTCCAAATAAAATGAACAATACAAATTCAAACAATGTACGAAATCAGACACTCTTCTCAATGCCATTAACTGTCCGTCGGTTTCAGGATAGACAGTGGCTTGAATCTTTTTCTGTAAAAGCAGCTTTGCTGTTGCGTGTGTGCACAACCAACCAGTTAGAAGCGTGGCTTCACACGGGCCAGAAATTCATACATCTCCCAAGTGCCATTGATCCAAATACGGCCCACCAATCAGGATTCCTCGTATTTTCCATATAAACGCACGATTTATGAACAAATCTGATCTAACGTGCCTTCCACTTGTCGGGGCCTTCTCGGTGTCTTCTTACACAGCTCGGGTCACAGTCAGTTCAGTGCGCACTGACGGTCCGCATCCGTATCTTATTGCAGTAGTCGAATTCCATGTTACTAGTTCATAGACTACAAGCTTCAAAAATTTACACCATTCTATCGAATTAATCTAGCCCAGTCGCCTTTATCCACCTATATTTACCGCATTTGTAGATCCCAAAAGCAACTTCGAAATCATGCGTCTCCTAGTAACTGAGTTCCAAACGGACTATTCCGTACTACTTATACGGTGGGTAAGGATAGGACTGAGGAATCTCAGTGTGAGTGGCATATGTCCAACAAACCCTCCGAGTTCTTCAAAATATAATGTCTGCTTGCAGCTGCTGAGATATAGATGAAAATCATTACCTGAATCGACAATGATCAGCAAACCGGAGCCCAAGCTAATTCGAACAGACCAGGGTGGGCTACTTATGGTGAAACCTTGGAGATGCACTCTTCATTACATGAACCACGTAGCATCACATAACCGAAGCACCGAGTGGCTGAATTATACATGCATCTGATGGAATGAGAACCTCATAGACCAAAATGTTACAAAAAATGGTGAGTCGAAACATGATCTGAACAAATTTTGCAACTTTAAGAAAATAAAACGGTTAAAATTGCTGTCTTTTGTATGCGTAGCTCACAAGTGGATTTTCCTTTCCACAATACCCAGTTCATCGTGTTAAACACATGAAAATCTATGCTGTTTGCTTTTCTTGGAAAGTAAGTAACGAAACCAATCCAGCGGTTAAGACTAGGTTCGTTGATATGCTTCGTTGTTACAGTGGTTCTCGCAATACTGGATGGTCATCTAAATAGCGCGCCCGAAAGCAGTGTCGGTCAAATGAGCGGGAGGTTTCTGGTTCGCTCCGGGTTGCTGGTGTCGATTTGGAGTGCGTAACTGGGTGTTCTATTGCATAAGAAATTTTGTTTATCATGCGCCCAGACGAATGGCGGACTGATACAAAAGTCAAAAATATCACTGGATTTTTTCTAGTTTACAGGGCGCAAAATATGCGGCACACAATCCCTCAATGAGTATTGTCTGTGGTTCTCCAAATTAACTCCTACAATGCATGAAGTAAGAAGAATCAAAGTGGTCAAGAATGTGCGCTCAAGGAATTCACCTGAGTCTAAATCACGCTTCATGGCGCATGCACTCATTCGCTTCAAGCAGTGAGCGTCATGGGCTTGATTCCTTTTGATTCATGCGTGATCAGGAGTCTCAGTGCATTACTGGTGTAAAAATTCACAAGGATTTCTTGTTCCCCTTAATACACGAAGAAATACAGTGGAATAAATGTTATTTCTCCATAACATGTGGTAAATTGAAAAAAGCAGATTGGTCGAAGCCATTTGTATAGCCGAATATATCTACAAAAATAACAGAAAGACAGTAAATGAGGCTCCGAAAAGTCCTAGTTTCCAGCCATTCCCATCAATCCAACATGATGTTCCATAACTTGAGGATGAATTTGCAAATCTCATTGTTCAGTGCATGCCTTTTTTGGTGCTAACCCCTAGATATTTATGGTCAGGTTCGTATCGTGATTTCGACCTGACCATTTTGTAACCTAGACCTTTACATAAAATAGTCCCATCTTAGCACTTATCAACCATTTCTCAAGACAAGAATTTGTCTAGGAGCTCCACCTTGCCTTACCAAAAATCGATCAGTCGGTGTATTAGTATGACACGGTTGTAAGCATGTTTCTGCCTTCTACAGCTTTTGATCAACATTTAAAGCATTGCTATGTCATGGCCGACTGATTCTCCTTATCCTCCTCCTCCGCCTCCTCATCACCATCCTCATTCTAACCACTATAGTCATAGTAAGAATGGCTTGCGTCATTGCTTATATCATCATTTGATGGGATAAATACAAATGTGATTTGCTCTTTCCCCATCAGCATCTGTAAGACTTAGTTCGTGTAAACTTCTAAATCGGTTTCAGTCGGATTCTTTTAATCAAGCTCCAAGAAATGGCGCGTTAAAGTTTGCTGTTCTCTGTCAAAGCGCTGTTCACCACTGAGAAAATGCTGAAAGAGGTGGTCAGCGGAGGAAGAGAGGAAGTTACATTGGAAAGTCACATGGATGAAAAACGCGTCATAAGTAACGGCTTTACCAACCTTTCCATGTTGTCGTACCGTCCAACTCCTCTAGCCTTTCCAATAGGGGATCAAGTCACCTTCATTTCGGAAGTCAGACACGTCCTGCATGGCCAAAAAGACTGAGTTAAGTCATTATGTCTGTTTTCTGTACTTCACAGTGATCACAATCTAGTCCTGAAATACGGTCTAATCTTGAGAATAGTGTGCATCAAATAAGCTTATGTATGAATGTACTATTCAACAAACACTGAAAGGCCTAATTTGATTGCGACCAATACTTGGTCCAGAGAACAACTTTAAAGTCCCAGCGTCCTATGTCCGACCTCAGTACTATTATTTTTTTCTCCCCGTGGACCAACCATCAACATCAAGGAATTCGACGGTTAGACAAGATAGTGAACATTCAGTTCCCATATCTAAAGGCCATGTTTCCGACCAGCTTGAAAGGATGGATTCAGCAACTCCGGTGATCATCAGATTCTTGGGAGAAAATCGTGTTCTACAACGAGGCCGTTAAACTGCCAAGTGATCTTTTTGTATTTGAAAGCAGTAAAATTTGTCTACCCCGTGAAATGATACTAACATTTTGACATTTGACATTTGACATTTTCAAAGTTTCCGCTGTTCGGCCATTTTTTGATAGTTAGCAAACCCAAACCTGCAGCAACATTTTGGGACGAAAAGACTTGAAACTAATTTAAACATAGCCAAACGGTTGTCTGAGCTATACCAGAAAATTGTTACCCAACCGGACGTGACGTAGAAGCACAATAGCTTGCTGGCAATTCTATACAGTGTTCTTTCGTAATAGACATCAACATATTAAATAAAGAGTTCGGAAGTAATGTCGATTCAACCTGCTTGATGAATACCAATCCCCGTGGAGAATGCCACTGAACGAAAACCATAAACACGGACACAATCAGAACTTCTCGCATACGATGGCTGAAAGTGCTGTGATTTGCTATGCAATACACATTAGTCACTTCTTAGTTCCGAAGAAATCTACGACCAATTGAGTGAAACGATACATTTTGATAAGCAGAAAGGCAATTTGTCTTGCACAAAAATACTTTAGGGTTGAGGCAACACAGACCGGGTAGGTAGTCACGTTAACTGATCCGATCTCCGGTAATCATTTTGAGCAATCAATTGAATTCAGTCAAGCAAGATTTTAATGTGAAAATTCCACAGTTCCTTTTCACTGTTCTTGTGAGCCACGAATGCCAAAGTGATTTGACCGATCTATTCTGCGTCAAGCCTGACACAGCTACGATTCATACATGCACCGATTATGCAAAATGTCCTATTTTACCAGCCTATCGCATTCACAGTCTCAGTGCATACTTATTTGTTTACTTCTGCTACACTTTGCTTTGGAGTGCAACGCGCCGGTTAAAAGCACATCAGCTTACGCAACTTTAGATACTGATGAAAGTTTTGCAATCTAGGATTACTTTCGGCCACTGAGCGGACAAAAACAGAGTAAAAATTTTGCGTCCGTTTCAGTCCAGAAAGAGCACCAACAAAATGGCAGTGCAAAAAATTTGTACTTCATAAACCCCGGGGTGGTAAAAAGTCGTTGGGAAATGAAAATATTAGCCACTCCACTATTTCCCCCTTCATCACGCGATTTCCTGAGTCGACGCATGCGTAAATGCCCATGGGTCATGAAAAGTTATAAAAGGTATTTATTGATAACTATGATGAACACTGAATTGAACTGTATTCAGTAGTGCAAGAAGTTGAGAGCAATGCAACGTCCCCGTAGCTCATGTCGCCGTAAAGACAAAGTTGTTAAGATTTACGATTAAATTTATCAACATTAAATCATTCACAACAAAGTTGTTAACATGAAGTAAATCACCAAGTGATATCATCGCTCAACTCACCATAAAGAAACCATGGAAGCACTGTACAGCTGTTTCATCCTTGTTAGGAATCATCAGTAGTGCATATCCACCGCGCCCCAACTGGGACGCGAACCCGGGACGAACGATTGTGAGTCGAACGCCTTAGCCATTACGCTACCGGGCAGGCTCTGAACGGTTTGTTGAACTTCACCACATGATGTTGCACCTATCCGTCACTGGTTTGCACGGTTACTGTCCGTTAGCTCACAGCGATCGACCCCTACTGATAAATGACTTCTCTGCAGGTAGCCTAAGTACGACGAAGGCTTTGGATATGCATTACAGAACTTGATTACTTGGTACATATTAGTAGTAGGGCCTATTTGCATACCCGAATTGCCACAGCGTTTCTCGTGGTTATTCGGCTCTAATTCGTTATTTCAAGCCGCTTCCCTCGACGGTTTTTTTACTTTCGCTCAGAGACTTACCGCCGTCGATCATAGTTTTTAGCCTTGTTGTTAACCTGTTAACCGAACTGCACAAACATATCGAAATCCTACTTGTACCTTGTTCGGGTTCGCAGAAGGAGAGTGCGGTGCCCACTGGCATGATGTTTCACCCTTCTGTCCTGTTCTAGAGCCTCAAACTCTATTAAGAGTGATTGGTTTAATGAAGCCGAGAAGACACAATCGTACAGCGACTAACCGAGACAGAAAATGCATTTGTTAGAATTGGTAGCTCGCAGGTAAGACCGCTAGTGGCACTCTGAACCGACTTCTCATATGCTGGCATATTCAGGTATTCAGTGAGGGCACCTGATGGTTTATTTACCGATCAACCCAAACACATTCCGGGTAGCTCGGCATATGGCTAATCTAAATCAAGGGTAGTAGAGAACCGGTCAAAAGAGCGCCGTGTGTTGAGTATTTATATAGTTGTCTTCCTACTACCATCATCATCGCCCTTTCACTAGAAATCGCGAAATCCGTCAAAAGTAGCTCATAACGACCGGTAGACTGTCCAGTGCTCTAGAATACTAGGTCAGGCAACAATTCCACATTTGTGGTCGTTTCTTTCTGCTCTTAGTATACCATAAGCGATTAATAAAGTATATTTCTTCTGATGTGCTGTCTCCACTAGATGGATCGTGGCTAGTAGTTAACACGATAATCTGCTATAGTAGATTCATAGAGACACGAGAATTACCGGTGTGCAAAAGAAACTGGTGACTTTTTCGCCCATAGCGCTCACTTCCACCCTCCTAAAGGTATTTGAAAGGTGGAATCTTACACGTGTTAAGTCAGGCATTATTACCCTTGATGATTATAATTTTGTTTATCACAAGTAAACAACAACACTACGCACACTATCCTACTTATCTGATCTCATCGTTTTCTTTCTTGGACCAACTAGCAAATACTTTCTTGTGTTACTGACCACAGGAATACATTTTTTGTCCACAGGACATATGGTGATTGGTCTTTTACACAAAACCACGACAATTATTTCCGGACCGCAGGAACTTCCAACTAGGAAAAAAAAACGGAAAACAATATGATGCTGGCAGTGCGGTTCATAAGTTGTAACCCTACTTGTGGAAGATCCGTCTGTGTATTAAGCGGTTTCAGAAGAGTACAATTAATGTGGAAGCAGTTTTAAAAACCGAAAACCAGGTGAAAGATTTCGCTTGCCAATAAGGTGCTGCTGAAAAAATCAATATGCTCAGATTATCGTTGTCATGGCAAAAAATCCTTCAATCAGGTGTTTTTTTACAAAGTCCAGATCTACAAAGTTTAAATACTCAAGCAACACGATTGTCCCTCTGAGTATACCTTTTAAAATCATTTGAATACCCCTTTTACCGCCCCCTGGATGACTCCTAACTTAAAAACGAAGAGACACTTAGAATACAGTTAGTCGATAATTTGACTAGGCTAATAAACAAGGATACACTAGTTACTTAGCTTCCCATTAGTCAGTTACCACCATTTCACATATCTCCACACGGATTCTTAAGTTACGCAAATCGATAGGCAACTGGAGGGCTGGACTCGCAGTTCGGAGCAAAATACTAAGTAGCTTTACCCTTTCTTTCCCCGCCCTCACGAACGGTTTACTTATTCTCCCGTTTCTTAGCTAACACAAATCGATATAACCAGTCACGAACAAAGATTACATTAAAACGCACCCATATAACGCTATCCCCATCAAAGGCGGATCGTTATGGTCTTGATATCGAATAGATCAAAGTCCTCTTCGCCACCTCGGTTACGAGAAAATAATAGAACCACAGAATAAATGAATATTAAATTTGCATTTCAGTTAGTATGTAGAGACAATTGTTTCTCCATTGGTCTTAATCACCTTCGTAATTGTCATTTGCAGCAGAACCATTAGATGGAACATTATGTGACTGTAGTACGAACTGAGCACAAAACTTGCGAGTTTAGACGAATCTGACGGCATTTTATCAATTTAGATAAAATGACCGAAATCCCTAGTTAATTGTTAATACGATTAACCTGATAACGAACATGAAAGTGGAAAAGCAAGATAAATATTTGGTCTGTTAACCTTCACCGTCGTAACGAAACTGAAGCATATGGTTTTCGGTAAAAAAAATACATGAGAAGCTTGTTCACAGGGTGTTGACAGTCAGTGATATATCAGTCCAATAATGAAGTTGCATAACATGACGTGACTGAGAACAAAAAAGCCGTGCGATATCAGGTCTAGCGGATTCCTTCCGTAGAAATTACTGATTGCTGGTTTTATCTCCCGACTTCCTGGGTCGACGCTGAATCCATCGCGGTATCTTTTCAGATATTCTTCGCATATTTCCATCATTTTGCACCTTAGGAATTACAATAAATAAAATATAATGGTTCCAATTATCAAACGGCATAATTTTTCACTGATCAGTGATCGTTTGCGGTTACCAGTACGCAAATCAAGTGTACTCAAAGTTCACTCGAAAATGTCTTCCTAATAGCTCTTGTTCATTGACTGGCGGAATCTCCATCAGTTTTACCCAAGAACTCTAACTTTAGGTAATAAAATTTTAATCAAGTTAAAAACTAGCATATTCTTGTGCACGGTTTAATCTTTCAACTTTTGCGCCACTGTAGCGTAACCTGCTTTTATCTTCACAAGAACGGTAACCGGCAAAACTTGAGTAGGTCCAGCGTATTCGATTTGGTTGTGCAACATGGCTAGCTATTCAACTTAGTTGTTACTCTGTTCCACTAAATCGGATATGAGAATTTTAATGGATTCTGTACGTAAGTGAAGGAAAGTTACCCGTTAGTATTTTCATGAAATTTTTTTCATCTTTTTGATATCGCCCACCGTAATACGATTTGTTGAGTTTTGCCTGTGGAAACTTCCAAACTGGTAGAACGTTTGGTACTGAAAAAGAGTATAATTTTAATGGAACATACCATCTAGTACCCGCGGAAACAAGTCCTGGTGACAAAGGGGACCACTGGCTAAGCAGGAGATTCTAATGTATCGAGTGGGCAATCCGGTACACGAGCTTATTCATGTTCGGGATGCACAGCATGCAGTCTCCGGACTGCCTCATTGTGTTGCTGTCAGTTAAGTTCTCTGTAATTCTCTTCTCCGAATAGCTGTTGTGAAACGGATTTATTCAAATGTCACCCCAGAATGTGCTTGTTATCGACAGTACTTGGGATACTCTGACTGGCAGAAGGACAGTTTAGGATAGCATGATCCCTCCCGGAAGATTGCGGTTCTACCTGCTTCGAAAACTCCCGAGAAGGTACATCTGCTACGACCTTGTGTACAATAACTAGAAAAGTTTTGCCAATGCCCACAAACATATGCTGTTTCTTAAGCGAACTTTTAGCTCACTTAGTGTATGTCCCATGCATTTGCACACATCCAGGGGATTCGAATTGCCACCAGAATGTCTTGCTAAAAAATAACTGATGACTTTGGCTTTACAGTGCTATCCGAAATTTGGCCACAAATGTTGCGTTGAGTCCCTAAACGGTGAGAGACAATCAGTATGAATTTGTAATTCGATAATAACATAAATGAGTGCTACGGTGCTTTCCAAGACTTCAGATGTTCTTCTAAACCAAAGTGAATGCCCATTCCACAGCCGTCACGTGCGATGTTCAAGAAACGTTCTGGAAGCAATGGAAACATCCAGTTTCAGTTTTGATAAGCCATGTAGGATTATGGTAATAGTCCTCATGACCAAGTTCCCTTGAATGGTCTTCTCCCGTGCCGCGGATATGCCCGAAAACGTTCTCTCTACCAAAAAATCCACTCGGTTTTTGTCAGCAGCTGAAACTAAAATAACAAGGAGAAATATGACTCGCCTTCATGTGTAGAACCGTAATCGCTGGTTATTTACTGAAACCATTAGCACTTTCTAGATCCACCGACTCACTTGTCCTGACAAACAACGAATAAGAAGCTCCATCAGTTTCCGGAAATTTGACTGGATAGTCACTACACTCGAATAACGAGCAGTGGTGTCACTGCTATTCTTTCCACCATTACTTATTTCCTGTAACGACCCAGGCAATTCGCTCACAGTTATTCGGCTCGTCACTGTTTTCATGCATCTGCGCTTTGTGGTACGCGAACATTTCCGAAGATGAGATTAAGTAGATTCCATGAATCCTGAGTACTATGAAAGCAGGACTGAATACATGCTATATAGCCAGCGGTAAATAAAGCGACGCGGCATTACACCACAATCCAGCGCCATAGCAGTTTTGATGAACTTGAAACGTGGGGCCAATAGGATCACAATACCACTTAATCACTGATTATCAAAGTTTTTCTTTGAAAATCTTAGGCATTATTTTTACCAAGACTCTAAGATTAGAGGTTCCGGTTGTTCACCTGAATCATAATACAGTGATTTTTGTTTTCGGGGAAAATCTCATTCTTTAATCACTTATGGGACCTGCCCAGTAAAATAAATTTTTCGGCATATTTTGCGTTTATGCAAAAAATACGCAGTTTCGAGTAAAATTAGTTGAGTGTTCCTTTATGGTCCGGAAACGGGACAGTCGAATGTTCCTCTGTGTTGCTCGGGTAACATTTGGACCGAATGCTAAACTTATATCCAATGCGTTCCTCTCGCTCTTTCTCTCTATTCACTGATCTAGCAAAACCCACGTAGAAGAACTCTGTTTGTTACGCCTACTCAACGTAGTATATTATCACAATGTCGGAAAACAAATCAGTTATTTAGTGGTTATGAACCGAATTGTCCGGGATCGCGATTCACAAAGCACAGCGTTGGAGAAAATCTACGAGGCTGACATCGATAACAAATATCCTGGAATGCCAGTTACGAGTCTTTGAAGATGAGATAGATTAATCCCGAAAAGGAATTTCTTTCATTAATCTCTACCGTTCATGCAAAAACAATTGATTTTATGGTGAATGATTAATTTTTGATCGAAAAGCAATCAACGAATACGACAAAAACGTTCTGTTCCTTTTCTGTTTACTCGGGTTACCGGAACCACCTCAGAAAAGAGTCTGTCCTTTACCAGATTTCGGAAATGGCAGTTTTTAACACACTCATTGACGAAATGTAAATAGACCTTTCAGATGCCATGGAAACTGCCTAGGGTCGCTGAAAAAACTCAACTTTACGCCTTGGGTTTGATTCATATTGCGACTTATCGTATATGTTTAGCAAACACGGAACCGGTGCTACTCTAAAGAAAGTTGTAACCAAACTGATCTGTCATGTGCAAAGATATAAGGACAACTCTTGAGACAAGGACCACTCAGGACGAGAATCTCACGTACTCAGTATGCAGGTGGCAGCACACTCCAGTTCCGTTGCGTATGCTTTGGCGTAACTTACCACCCGGAAAAACAGAAAGGGCTCCCCTTTTTTCTAGGGCTTCGTTGAAAATTTGGGTTTTCGCGTACCACAGCGAAATGTTTCATCGAAAGTCATTACCTGATTTTGCGGTGGCAGTACCTTAACATTTCCAACGCACACGTGATCGAATCGTTGTCCTTGTCGGCATAACTAAATGATACGCAGTAAGTCGGTTGCCTACACTCTCATTGAGATGAGGCCCATATCCGGTCTATTGCAAAACTGTCCCGAAAACCTTAAAAGACTGCCTGAACGGCTGTGATTCAAGATTTATGGTAGGTGGCGTGAAGGGGCAGTTGCACCCACTATCGGTCACGTGGTTTCACGTACCGATCTCACCAGAGTATGAACGTGTGTTTGTTGTTTGTCTGTATTACCTCAACCTCTGGATAGCATGATGAAGGCCGAGACAAACGAGGAATGGGGCGACGTGATTTCTTCTGGCTGAGGACCGAAAAGCGCCTGGGATGGGACTGCAGTCTGAAAATCAGCCCAATGGTAGCGAAATCACTTTGTCCCAACAAACAGCAGAACGGGTTTTCAGTCAGACCACCTCATACTTACGACAAGAAAATTCTGGCTGCTATAGCGTGCCCTAGTTGTACGCAGTTCCAGTGTTCTCCATTCTGCTCCGTCGTGCATGAAATAAGCCGAGTTCAACGCATCTTGGATGTGATATCTGTGACCGACACGGAAAAGATGGAAGATGCTCCTTTGAATGAGTGAAGACGGGCTTGAAATCTAGGACAGCTTTTGTTGGCCCACACTTCTATCTCGTATTTTGATGGACTCATGTATGTAAACATAGAGAAACTTATTTTCCCATTCTCCCATGGAAGCGGACGGTGAAACACTGAAATTAGGATCTCCGTGAAACCAACACTTTCTTATGTTGTTCATTGTTATTGTCCGAAACAGGTACCGTCGTGACAAGCAGATGAAATCAGGTCGTCTCTCTATATTTGCATGTATATTTACCTCTGTTATATATATATATCTCATTCTTTATTTTTTGCACTAGATATTAAAAAATGTGCATAATTGCTAGGGCCCGTGCAGCGCGTGATTATAGGCTGTGTCCAGTGGTAGAAGAACTCGAGCACGAGAGGTTCACGTTGAAGCGGCCAGGCCTTCTTGTACTCGCTTTTTTCCTCCTATGTAATTCTTCAACTTATTAGTTTTCAGTCGATCTTTAACCATTTCTTGACATCATTTTCTTTTTTGGGTCGATGATGTTGTGAAGTGGCAGGCAAAATCAGAGCACACTGACTTTAGCTTGGTGGTTGTAAAACTGAACCGAAATGCGTGTTCCATATAAATACGTAACACGGCTGGAGTTTTGATTTAATCCGAAATCCGTTTCATGTTCTGCTTTGATAATTCAGTGAGCTACCTAACCAGTGAATATGGAACTAGAAACTCTAAAACATCTTGCAGTCTAAGGTAAAAACAGTTTCACGCTGCAGTTGCTGGACAACACATCAAAATTACCAAAAATTCACTGAATGGTAGTGTCGGGTCCATCGCTTCGCACCGTGTATTGTTGTTGGGTTTCTAGCAATGAGTGCCTCAAATTGTTGTGAATGAATCTGTTTTTTTCTTCCTAGCGAATTTGAGATTGGCTTTGGTGGAGATATACGTATGGTGATTAAAATGGGACATCGACTATATTTCTAACCTATCTGGTTGTTGGTTAACATCGAGAATTCCGGCTTATTGTAGAGAGGACCCACCACATTCTGCTTAATAAGGTGAATTCAAATAGTTGCTCTTTTATCTTGTTGTTTACTGTAGCAAAAGGTGGTCATATGACGCTAGTTGCATGCTTTTCGATAATACCTGTTTACGTAACACTAAGAATGTGAATCCGGTGAAAGCAACGATCGCATTCATATATACGATGATTATGAGAATTGTAAAGAAAAGAACATTCTCATGCATTTTGAGAATACCAAATGGCACGGAAACTGATCATATCGGAAGAGCGACAGAATCCCTCTTGCTCTATAATTATATCGTCCTCGATCCAAAAGTACACAGACGAAGGTATAATAAACAGAGTACTAACGCTCCCATCCTCGCTGCGTACGCTACTCGAATGGCAATGTAACGTCGTTGCCAGTCCCAACCAGCAGGCAGTGCGACAAAGTTGATCGACTCAAGTCATCAGAATTATTTTTATTTTGCACTGAGATCGGTTTATCCAAATCCCATGAGAAGTGCGTTAACTGAATGTGAACAGGCAGCGAGACTCAAGAATCCAGAGCCTGAATACGAAGGGCATTACCTATGAGCCAACTGGACCTCGCCTATATCGTTAACAATGGGCCTAGATGGTTTTCGTTTAATAGTCCACAGAAGTCACAACCGCGATTCGGTGATTAATCTGAACCAAACTTACAGTCGAGGGCGGAATACGTAGATGGGAACAAAGTTTAGGTATCGGTGAGCTGAAATAAAACCGCAGAGGTTGTCCTAATGTGACAATTCTAAGGTGCTCGCTAACTACAATTATTCGTAATTCTATAATGAATTTTGTGAATCGCAACATACCTTGAGTAGATTTACCTGAAACCCAAGAAGGAAGTTCAAATTACAACTGTCAGCACAAATCGGCAGTCTTGGATGACGCATGACATTTACGCAAGTCAACCAGTCAATCGGACTAACAGTTGGCTTCTCACACCAATCAGTATTCAACGGCAACTTCTGGTTTGGATATCAAAAGTCGAAAGCTTTGTCGAAAAACCAAATCATTGAGGTGTGCAAGTAAACGGAGATTTATTTCATTTACGGCCAGCGGTTTGAAACTCCCGCTAATAAAGGGAATAAATCGGAAGTCAGTAAACGTTTTTGTTAGCTAATTCTATCAGAATCACATTAATTCATCTGGTTAATTCAATAACTACCGTTAGAATTCAGTTTTGCAACAAATTTTTAGTGTCCGCATGATGTTTGCACTTTTGAGATGGAAAAATAGACAGACCTTTGGATCGATGGTATATTTGACAAGACTTAAATTGTCCTTGGACTTTCGTATGTATTTTTTCCAGCCTCCGATATCCAATTCCTACAAATCCCCATCAGTCGGTACACATTTTTTGCCTCAGCGGAGAACGTGATGTTTAAGTAGACTTGGAGCTTCGACATCATTCATCCACTGTCCGACGCAATTTTGAAGGTCAATGTGTGCCAGGTTTTCACATCTCCCATGGCATTCCAAAACTTATTAGGTCGATCTTAATGTCGACAGCCAAATTATTGGTAAATCGAAAAATCTCGAAGAGCCTGGTAGGCGACTCACATATGGAACCACAAAGGTAAGTTTTTGGCCATGAGTTACCCAATAAGCTACCGTGAGTAGTACCTGAACCTTGAACTGTCAGGCTGTTATCATCGTCATAACTGTTCAACATTAAACGGTCGAGCAATCTCTCTGCCTTTCTCACCACGCAACACGTTGCACTGGAAAGAATGAAAATTCGATGTTCCTAGTCAGTGGATCTAAAGGTAAGGGAAAAGAAGAGAATGCCAAGACAGAGAACAGACTGTATTAGAATCGAGTCTATCGTGGTCGCTAACTCAAGCGTCTTTAGATAGTCCATTTAAAGCACACCCCGCCTAATCAAACGAGAACGCTCGAATCGACCGATGGCCGGAACACCTGACTGTTTCCTTTACCATAGTCAAACGGCTTGTGAACGTCCCCACAAGACAGAACTCACTCGCCAATTTTTTTCCGTCTCTTGGTCTCATCGTCTGTTCTTTGGTCATCGAATGTCACCTCGTTCGAATCTGAGCTTGTAGTAAAATCAGAACACTTTTGGACGTCCCAGAATCAGTTCGAACGGTTGGTTACCCATCCCGCTTCCTGGCTTCCAATCACTCAGATCCTCCACCGCACGCAGCTCACCTGAATGAAAAGTCATGTCGGACAGCAATTCGTCCCAGACATGATCCACCCTGAATCACACGGCTTATCGAACCGAAACTAAACGCCCTTGCACTTTTGGAACTAGGACGTAACTACAACTCACATAGTCCAGCTGTACAAACGCATTCATTTAATCATTCTGATTCGACAAAAATTGATAACGCAATCTCTAGTACTCATGCTCAGCTGCCACATCTTTCCGCGTACCCAATCGAATGGTTGATGGGTCTTTCGAGCCCCAACCACGAAGATATGAGACGCCAACCTCATCCAAATTCGCCGATTATTTTCTTATTACTCACCTCCATGTCCATTGCTGACCTCCACGTGGTTTCATTAACCCTGTGTGAGGAATTGAACATGGGGCATGGTGTGATACACGAGTGTTTTCCAAATGCAACACGAAACTTAACCAGCGTAGTCTACTAAGTTCCATAGACTGAGATAAAATGTTCTCAAAACCCGTACCAAACACTAGATTTCTAATCTGCAAATTAATAACATGGTCACTCCATCTAATCCGTGCGATACCCCATGGACTGCGGTGATCGAAAACCTGCAAATGAAGAAAATTTTCGGCGAAAAATCTCCATGTCTTGCAACCATACAACAGAACTGAGCGCACGGCAACACAGAAAACATCACCTTTCAACTGCAGTGAAATATCAGGCCGACGTCACAAGTACTTCAGTCCAGCATACGCCGGCCGAGCCCTGGATATACGCGAGCTCATCTCCGCTGCCATGCTGCCACCTTTCGACAGGCAGCCCCAAGGTAAGTGAAACAGTCTACAATCGTTAGTTCGACCCTAATCAGCATAAAGTACTGAGCTACTGTCGGCCATTCCTGTTACAAAACTTGTCACTTCCAACGGCAAAAGCACATGTCTAATCGAGCTACACCCATCTCGAGTCTATATAGTGCATGCTGCGCATCGTCTGCGAATTTACACAGGCACACGAAGTTGTCCGCCTAATCTAGGTCGCATAGGTTCTCCTCATTTACCAGTTCGACCTCTACATCCTTGAGACCTCCTCAAGTATCCTCCATTACCTCGTCCATGACGAAGTTGGAAAAGAACGGAGGGTTGAGGCATCCTTGTCGAAAGCCGCTAGTCGTTTCGAATGAACTTGATGGTTCACCGTATACCATTACGCGACCATGGGTATGCAAGTACAATGGTCGCATGAGATTAAGAGAGAGTTCGACAGGACCAGCAGCCTTCTCTTGTTTAAAGTCGAATGTTCTACTATTTCCAGTTCCGCTGGGGGTCAGATGACACCACTCAAGTACCCACCAGCTAAACTGTTCCTCGAAGTATTCAGCTCAATGATCAGGCCTCTACTGCTTGTTAAGAATAGGCTCTTCACTTCTGTTGCACGTCACTTCACTAAACAATATTCGTCGCTCGACGGTATCGCATATGAACTTAGGCAGCATTTGGCTGGTATATGAAGCAACTGCTAACTCCACTTTGACAGATTAGTCTACCAGTTTCCAGTTATTCTTAGGGCTAATCTTCACTTGACGCATTTCTGATCCATTAGATTTGGTCAATATTGCGGAACCAGGTGCTTTGTTGGACAACGGATTTAGGACCTCAGGAGAAACTTTTCTTCTATCGTTTATCAATGAAACAACGATGTACATCAATTTTCAGGAAGGGAGCCGCGGCCAGCAGAGGGCTGTCAAGTGGGGAATTTGACCGGCTGTGGGAGGATTCGAACCCGCGACCTTCACATCCAAACATCAGGACCTTATCCGTTTGGCCACCGCCGACTGTCAAATCTTGGTTATTCTTCATATCCCGTTCTGAATTCGGCTTCCCAGTCAGTCAGTCCTAACTATAGATCGCTATCGTCCGCCCCACAAGCTCAAGCGAGTACAGACAAAGACAATTGGCAAAAAATTTCTTAATAAGTGAAAACATCGCATACCAGTAGACTACCCTGTTTGCATATTTGCTTCTTTGCGAGTCCCGTTATTTCATCGGTTGTTCGGGTCTCGCCGTGGTTGGCTCATCTTATTTGGTGCACTTCACATTTATTTACTTCATGTCGTCGACCGATTAGGCGTACGTGGACCAGTACAATCTACAGTTCTGGACAGAACCGTACCAAAGATAGCTTACTGCGACACAGTCAATGTGAATGAGAATACTCGTTGATTTAGAATCCGATGAGCAGTGAGGCGAGAAATTTGTCGGAAATTCGTGCTAGATGGGGTCTAACAACTGTCCGCCCAAAACTAGAGGAGCCTGTCTCCGTTGTCCATTCGCTTAGTAGGAAAGGCGCAGCACTCACCTAACGAAGCTTCCGACGCACTTATGCATTAAAATCATCTGCTACCATCACAATGTCAGAGCCTCTGCTTCTACCTATGACAGTGACGAGTTCGTCAGTAAAACTCATCTTTTCACACGTCAGCCCTACAGTCTGCTGCAGCGCAGGCCGACATGACAAACAAGTTGCGCTTAAGGCAGCCACCTTTTCGAACGCCGGATGATCCTTGCAGCCTCACGGCGAACAAACAAGTATTAAGGGCCGATTCAGCCTTGCCTCTAAAGACTATTGCTACACCGCGTTGGCCCACAGCTTGGGTTGCTTCGTCTGCGGATTGGTGCAGGAAATGTCTTGACGAGACATTTGACGAAGTTAGTTGAATTATGCTAGTCGAGTTCTGGGCCCGAATAGGAAGTGAGTGCGTTGTCGGAGCTAAACACGCCTATTTGCCAGCCTATGGGACTGCGCACATTGAAGGAGCCCAGATTCAGAGGTTGACGAAGTTTGAGAAAATGTGAGCTTGCAAAATGAAAACCGCCTACTACACTATTTGACACTGACTCATTGCACGTGTCGAAACAGTTGTTAGGGGGAGCATTATGAGTATGCCGAATGGGTAAAGAGGTTTGATTGGGATCTGAAAACAGGTTGAATGAGGTCTGTAGGTTTCTCGTTTGTAGCTTTATAGTCAAACCCATTGTTCACTTGCGTGAAAACAGTGCGTGTTATTTTTACTCCTCCATCAATGATCCGGGTATATTGCTTCTTGAAATTCCACGTAGCTGACTGTTAAAAACTGGAGTGGTGAACTAATTACCTTACATTAATGAAAAAACAGTTCATTTGCATCGAAAATTAGTGTCTGAATATCCCCCTATGTATGGGCATTTTTGACAGTGCTTGTGGCAGTGTTCTCTCCATCGGATCTGGGTATGTATCTTGTATGTCTACTTAAGCATTTCCGGCGTTGGCGGCTGCAGTGTGTATGCCCTATTTTTAAGTCGACTTCACATGAAACATCCAGTGCAGTAAGATGTGAAAAACTCGCGGGCTGCTTGATTGCCACGGCCCATCCAATCTGCCGAACTAAAAGATTGACATCTAACTACAACCGAACACCATTTGCGAGATGAGCCTTTATTTCATTCTTTGAAGATATATACGGGAACCTTTATCATCTCCCAGTAATGTGAAAGAGATTGATAGCATCTGCAAGTAGTTTGAATCGCCGATAACCTAGATGTGAAATACGGTTCAATAACAGTCATGCGATCCGTGTCCAACACTAGGGTTGAAGTGGCGACGAGTATCCACTACAATTCACAGACTGTTTCATGCCCTATTGATTTGCTCTTTGTGATTTAGTCCCCCATGTTGATGGAATACGACTTGATCCGAAAAATAATGTGTTCACATAAAGTCGGTGGCTTTTTGAGCGATTCAACAAATCACTCGCAAAGACCTTTTTCCCGCAATCTACGTCTTTCACGTCGATATTGAGAAATTTAAAAAGGCGGCAATATGGGTGATGTCAAATGTGTTTTGCAGAAAAGCACTCAGAGAAACTTCTGCATCAACTTTCTAGTACAGAGAGTTCTGAGGGTCCCCTAGAACAAAATTCGGTGAGGCATACTCGACTCCTTCAGTTGTCACCGGTCTGCGGATTACTGAAAGGCGCCTACGATGAACAGAGTCAGTCTTCAAGACTCTGATCACCGGTCTCCTCATAGTGGATGCTGTAGGTCTGTTTTTCTCATGATGTAACCGTTTGAACTCATCACACGTGGCTGACAAACTGAGATCGGACGCGTTCAGGGAAACCAACTGATCCTTGGCGTCCAGTGTTAGGTCCACAGCGGAAATTGCCTGGAAATGAAATGACCGGTCTGAGTGCCGGTAGAAAAAGTGAGCAGATGAACACTGTTTGCATTCGATTCACTTAGCGTTTACACCATCACCTGAGTTTTGGATGCACTCAACTCATCTCACGTCGTCTGTTTGCATCCCGATTTTGCCGAGAATCTCCATTCGTGAGCCTGTAAATGGTTTTTGTAATCACAGTTCACCCTTACTCGTTTCCTGGGCTAAGTGAAAATTGAAACCATCCTGTTTGAAACCTGACCGAATCTTAAAGCACCCAGGTATTTTAGATTTAGATGGGCTTCATTGAATTTGCACATGATGACTCTACTCTGATTGTGCCTTGTATTTTATTTTC
The DNA here is from genome assembly GCA_008360955.1 of Fasciolopsis buskii. Taxonomy (NCBI): domain Eukaryota; kingdom Metazoa; phylum Platyhelminthes; class Trematoda; order Plagiorchiida; family Fasciolidae; genus Fasciolopsis; species Fasciolopsis buskii. The sequence continues at coordinate 45,502 of LUCM01001249.1, forward strand.
GCTTCTATGCCCTACAAACAAGCAATGTCCGTGTTTGTACATGATCAGGTTGGGGCGAGAGATTGATGGTTTACGCTCTAATGCAGTTTCAGACCATTTCCTCTATATGGGAGCAATTTGTGTACACTCCATTAGTTCTTAACTAGGAAAAACATAGTCGATAGTTAAATTCGGACATTGGTTTATTATCCTGAAATTGAAGGCAATGAGTTCCACGATGAAATCAGACGGCGCATGTATATTTGAGGACGATATATTTAGTCGTTACTAAAATGGATTACCAAGAAACCAACTAGATTCCGATACCACCCAGTGTAACATGTTAGATGAAAAAGCTTCATACAATACATTTTGCAACAGTTGACTTTCAGCAATCGAATCTCTTCATTGTTCTACCACCGTGACAGCTTTTCGGTTTAGGGCCACAGTTATTTGGAAGAAATATGCACCTAGGGGGTTTGGCCTTTTCAAACCCTACCAATCATTATCTCATGTGCATCAGAACCTTTTCACACGTTCTGCAGCATGGTAACTCGAGAATTTGAAACTCACCCACTTAGACGCGTGGCCCACAAGCACGGTGGTAGCATACGCGAAGTCAGTCACGTGCGTCATGTGCCAATCGAGTTCGAGTTTGGATGAATCCCACCGATTCTCCAACCCTTATGCGTTTGTATCACGTGTGTGTGTGTGTGTACAGTGGCCCAACGACACACGAGGTACGAGGAGTGAGGAGAGAACTCGATTGCTTGCTTCGCTTCGACCTGCCTTCGAATCGAACGCTAAACGGACTGGGATTGGGATTTGAAAATCAGCCCAGCCTTACGGAATTCCGACGAGCGTCGAGCCCGTTCAAGTCGGAGTAGATAAGGCCAGACAGGACCTTGCAATAGAGGCCGTCGTTTGGGTAGGATCAATTTCAGGTAAGTGCTGTCTTACGTTCTATTGCGTGGAAAAGGGCTTATCATAACCAGGCGTGCTGGTCCAGTATAACTAACGCTTTATGCGTACGGTTCCCAACATTTTTGATTGCAGTCGTGTGGCCGATGTGACATTTAGTTGGGAAGCTTGAGAATTTCGTAGCTGCATTACTGGACGAGGGGGTTTCACCCTAAGCACATGAATTCACGTTTACAGTAGTTCGGTTACCATTGCAACTTATCAGCAACCATGGCTTCGTGAAGATACTTATAAGAAAAAAATATATACATATGTTTATGCATATATATATATATATATATATATATATATATATATATATATTACACTGGCTTCAAAAACAAGCATCGTGCCAAAGAAAAAGCAGGCAAGTGGAACTACAGAAGGGGGACAAAGAGAGAGTAAAATTAATAAACCAAAACAAACCAACCGTTTTTATTCTTTCACCTTACACATTTTGCGATATTTTTGTTCTTTCCGATAATTTTAAGCGGAAGGAGTGCTGCAGACTGGCTACACAGCATCTGCACAACTGACCTCAGTTTTGTGCCATTTCTCTTAGCGTCTCAAACCAACAACAATCCCCACCTATTGGGCCACAACCAGGAAGGCGTGAAGCACAAACCGAGACCAAAGCCGAAGCTGACTTCTTCATAACTCTACACCACGCCACGTCGTTTCTTCCAACCTTGTCAAGGACGTGCAAAAAGAGCACGGAAATGTAGACGATGGGCAAGCACACCCAATGCATCCAAGTCACCGAGGGCGACGTAGAACGAATATCTCAGTTAGGGGATGACTGTTCGTACCCAACACACGACAACGCACCTCGTCATTGCCCACTCGATTTTCCCAGCAGACAGGAGCAGTGCTTAGGAGGCATCGATGGTCCAACGTAGAAAATTGCCGGGCATCCTAAACGCTGTGAATCATAGAACATAAGGGCTCTTGGTACCTTAGTGCATGGTGATCAGTAGATGGCCCACAGAAGCAGTGAATACGACCCTGTCACGCATTTTATCCACTTGCGTTTTGTTTACGTGTTACTTAAGGTTAAAAGTGAAACTTCGTTGAAGCGCGATAATTTTTTGTCCTCGGGTAGCTGTGCTACTTCCTGCATTACTTCGAAATTGTATGAAACCTACCTGGAATCGTCAGAACCTTTCAGCTCCGCCATTTGACTAGTTTGCTGAGATCTTATCAGCCTAGTTTTGAAACGTGGTCCACCTTCCATGGGCACATTTGGCACGTACGTTTAGTAGGAGGCACTGATTATCCGTGCATTATCCCATATTTTGCAAGCGGACATACGTTTGCTGGATCTCGGGGAAAACAGACACCAATCTTAATTGACTGTGACACCTTCTGACGTGGATTTGGACATATATCCGAAGTAATGTTGTAGTGGGTGTGATGTTTGCTATTTCCGACGACAGAACTAGTCTTCATAGCTGAATCTTGGACTTCACCGAAAGGTTTGGTTGAAATCACATCCAAGGTTGTGCGCATCCTCACTCTAAGGACTCAGATGACAAAGCATAATAAAGCACGGTCTAACATCACTCCTGTTTCTAACGTCTATTTAACTATTTCCAAAGTAAATTCAAAAAAACCTAAAAAAGGGGAAATTATAAAGTGAAAATGAAAAAGTATAAGTTTAATTTGTAAATAAGGGGCTACAATAAACCCTGCTCACTCTTGGTGCAACATACTGGTAAATTGGTCGTATCAGTCACCAACCCATGGTTAGTCAAGTGTCTTCACACACTACTATTATTACGGTTATGCGATGATTTTGGATGAGATCGCTCTTGTGATGGATTAGAGTTAAGTTTATTATTTTCATGAATTGAAGTGAAAAGACAGACGCACAATGTCCGTAATATGCGTCTGGGACGATTTTGCTACAAGTTTACATCATGCGCAGTCCAGACCGCGGAAGAGATGAGAAATTTTGCATGGGCAGAAAATTTGAAATAAATTACGAACCCAAAGATTTCACTACGTTGAACATTATGCTGCATATAGTTCCGTTTTCATAGTGGTGGCTTCAACCGTTTGATTGCTACCACTTCAGGTAATCTATTTCTATTCTTTTGATGATAATCATTGAGAGATATTGTCATGGATGGTGAATAATCTAGCGTTTTTGGTGTCGCGGATTTTAGTTCTATCATTATCTTTCAACAAAACCTGTATTTTCCGAGATATTTTGAAGTTGACGTTATTTTAAATATTTCGCGATTGGAAGTTTTCATTTGGCCGCGAAGGGATTCTCAAAAGCTCGCTCTGTGTTTTTGTTTGCCCTAGAGACTAAGGTCACCCAACAAAGACATAGACGACAGACCCTACTGAACTATTGGTAGGTAGCCAATAAACGCGAGCTGTTCTGTGCTGTTTTTCTCTCTCTCGCTAGCCCGTTGGGCAAGCCGTTCGAATTTCGTACTTTATTTCTGTGTCACTGCCGGCTCAAAGGAGCATCTGGCCCGTTCCACTCCGCTGTACGACTGCGGGTCTTGAGTGTCCAAGCCCACGTTATTGTCTCCACTCTTGATTTGTGTTAATATCCTCCTAGGCCGCAGGCTTATACCCTATAGTGTGATGTCTAGTGATGACGTCTTGTGCTGTAGTGTTGTATGTTGATCTGCTCAACTGGAAAACAACATATTTTCAACGTTTTAGGGCTTATGGCCCGTTTGCCCTTAATTACACAGCCGCATTTCAGTTGTGCCAACGTAGGCTGCCCCACATTAGCGTTCACACTGGTGAATTGCTTGTGTATCTGGGTTTGACGTTAGATTCGATTCAACCGCAGTCCTTCTTAATACACAATACAGACGGGCAAACATTCATCCCTCCAGTGGTTATTAGTTATTTAATAACTTCATTCAATTTGAAATCACTGCTCCTTTCTTACGTTGGTCACCTACCCAATCAAACACGTCTCGAACCCATTTGCACGTTGTAGCCGAGACCTCGACCGAACTGAAGACACCATTGAGGAGCGAACTAAATTCGATCCGTAATGACGATGTTCGGCCTAGGTATTGCGATACGAAGAACGCTGTAATCTCAGTTGGGTTTCGGACGACAGATTGCTGAATTCGGCGTGGAGTGAGATTAGTGGATGAGGGAAAGGTGCACATAAATGACCAAAAGTTAGGTTTCGTTTTGTATAACCAATAACCTTGTACGAACTTAATTTGGTTTCGGTTGCCACCGTGCAACAGCGAATACCATAAGGCAGAAGGAATATGGAGAAACGGAAATATTTTCATGCAACCTATATCTAATTAGGAACCAGAAAAAGGTTTTATTACTTGATTATATCATTTCACGATTGAGATCGGGAAAACTGTCAGTGTGACGAATATCAGATTGAATTGGAGTATACGTTTAGCTGCACTACCTATTTTAAGGGTGAAATGCACTAGGTTTTGGCACACCTCGTTGGTGATCAAAATTTATTTTCACAATGATCTTTCGTGTGCAAACGTAAAATTGTAGGCCTTACAACTTCCAACCTATCACTCCCACCATCATCGTCATCGCTGAAAAGTAGTAGGACGATATTGTAAAGCCTTTTGAAGATCAATTCTATTCCGAACTTTGAAAATATGTCGTTTTTGCAAGAGACTGGGATGCTTTTTATTGTGAATGATATAATATTAATAACACAGCGTTGTTGGTAGATGTAATGCGCCAACGTTTCGACTACCGTGGGTAGTCTTTCTCAAGGCAAGTTTTACAATCAAATGCATTTGATTGTAAAACTTGCCTTGAGAAAGACTACCCACGGTAGTCGAAACGTTGGCGCATTACATCTACCAACAACGCTGTGTTATTAATATTATATCATTCACAATAAAAACCAATACATGGCGCATCGATTTTTCGATACACTCCTTACGTCGTTTAGACTGGGATGCAGTTCAAAAGAAAAGGAACAATGAAACTGACCGATCGACAAAGTGATCAACAGATTCCCGAAAGTAGCATAGCCAAAGCGGTATATATATATATATATATATCACCAGAATTGAATCTGTGGCATCAGGAGTGTACATGGAAGCTCTTCGTCGAAGAGTCCACAGAAGAATCACAACTGTGATTCGTTGATAATTCTCTTCTCCTGATGCTACAGATTCGATTTTGGTGAGAAATATCAATCAATTCGGAGTGCACAAGTATGTGAATGTTTGGACAAGAGAGCATCGGGTACGCATACCTGACGAGCAACAATAACCGCGAAACCGGTCGTGTGCTCCCGGGCAAATTTTGTTTGCGCATCCAGATACTACTTCCTGCTTCTATATATACATACATATATACATATATATGATGCAAACGTACTAATTAAAGGAAGATATTATGGACTGAATACCTTTTAGTCAATGACAATTTTGGAATGTTTGTTTGCTGTTCGTGAGTCACCACGATTCTGAGTGACTGCCGCGTGGCTGCTTTGGAATGCATCACGTGATTCTCACTTAGATTCTTCACCAAAATACAATCACGTATAAGACAACGGAAGCTCAACGCTGCCGACTTGAATCAAACCAGTAGCCTTACGCCCACCGGATAGCTGTTGTGGCCATTAGGCCAATACTGGTGTGTCATTTTCCCTGAGGCTTCATAGCTTATTTTAACGAAGAGCACATGGATAGTATGGATAAATGCGGCGTTCAGAACGACCTCTTTTCTAATTTCCAGGGGCAATGATTCGTTTTAACTAACAATTTACCTATGAAACCAATTCTAATGAACCAGAACAGATTCTCACAGTGCAATTTCACAATTTCCACTGTTGAGTTTGTAATTGATGTCTTATGGCAGTTCAGCCAATAAGGCCGTAGATTAATTCCATTTAATTATTCTCCCTTTGTTTACATTTGTCGATTAATAACAGTTCAATCAGGGTCTATTGACTGATCCCAACCAAACTACGGTTTTTCCTTTCGTGATTGTCACTCGTAGCCAGGTGGGTAATAACCATGTGCGAATTTTACGAGCCACTTGATCTCACGGTGAACAACACAGTACAACCGGAAGCACCAAATCAGACCGAGCTTCAGGCGACCCAACAAACTGAAGAGGATGAGCCTCGTCAGTTCAGTTTGGCGAGTGAAATTGCCGACTCGATTGCTGAACCAACAAGACCTGTCAGAAGAAAAATAACACAAGATGGTCTAGCATTCGGAGTGAGTGATATATGCTGTTGCTTATATTGATCTGGTCCTATTTTCTTCTAAGAACACAAGAACAAAACTATGATATCTGTTTATTTATAATCATTGATATGTGGATGAGTAACAAAAGTTTTCAGAGACACTCGAGCAGTCCCTCAATTAGTGCTGCTAATCAGATATGCTTACGTATCAGTTTCTCTATTTCCACTGGTATTTATATATTATGTGTATATGTATATGTTCAAATCCTGGAAAACTGTACCTTTAATATCACTGCATAAGAAGCAGAAAAAATAACTGAAAAATTAGGGAAAAAAATAACCCAAGAACATGAAGCACTGAGGAAAACACAGATATCGACTCATTTGGTAACCCATGTTCGACTTTAATAGGTGAGCTAAATATGAAGCAGCAGTTTTTAATGGAGTTTACTGCGCAAGATGGGATGGTATTACCGGTGTCCAGAAAGCCAGGGAAGACGGCAGGTGCTCTCTAGGACCAACATCCTGGCAATCGTGTTGCTGGATTCAGTGGCCACCTATAAACCTGGCAGTTAGTTCTCATTTTGAACTGCAGGAAACAGCTGGTCACTGCAAGACCACAATGTAGAATTTCGCAATACTGCTTCAGAAGGCAAGGGATTATTACTGAAGGAGGAGGAACTATGGCACGCACTAGGATAGCAATCTTCGAAATGATCGCTTGACTAACCTGGGAAGTACAGAAACAGCAGAAACCGTGATCCGAAGCTCCGCCAGCATCAACGCTAATACTAACATAGCGGTACGTTGGATGCACGCTGCAGAACAACGTGCGGATGGTAGTGTCTGTAGTCCATTGAATCCTGTGAGTCGATCAGGCGGCGCAAAAATCAAGAAAAACAAGTGAGAGCGCTTTGTCCTGGAAGCACCTCGAGTAAAAAAAAGTCCCTTGATGATTTGGGGCTCGTGGTTCATATGCCGATCTTCAGGTTGTGAACATAGCGTGATCAGAGAATTATATCAGTTCCCACATCATTTCCGCATTAACTTAAAGTCACTTAGACTTATGTCGAAAATATTCGGAATTAGCTAAAAAAACGTCCCATTCTTTCACAAAACTTGGCAAGTGTAAATCCGCTCGTAAGTTATAGGGTGACGTACAGTGAATCAGTGCATCTTTCACTAAGCGTGCGCAACTGTATCTGTACAAGATGGATGTCGTTTCGTACACATGTGAACGAGATCCCAATAGGCTGTTCTGAGGGTAGTTTGGAATATTTTCAACATAATTCTAGATAACTTCGACATAATTCCGAAAAAATGTATTAAAAATGTTGTGGGTAAATCGGCTGAACATAAAGAATCCCTGGTTGGGATCAGAATACTTGTATTTTAGATGCTCACTTAGATTGACCCAAACAATTACTGCATCACAGTTGTCTCTTTGTTTCACAATTAATCACCATCATACATAACAAGAATTTAATTGCTAAACGCCTTTCTTTTGGTAGAGTGGACAGCGACTAGTGAGCGAACTAAGAATCGTTGATATCGCCGCGTTATACAATCAAAATGCTTGTTTACTGCAGGCGGCCGGACGTTTTGAGAATGTTTTTTATAGTTCCGAGACTATGCACCAATGAATGTTCCTGTGATGTGATGTGGGGGAAACCAGTGAAGCAATGGTTTGTGTTTGTGTGCCTTTTGACTTTGGTTTCAACCAACGGTCAAAACCGGAGTCAAACTGAGTTTTTAGGCCTGTTTCGCGTGACCGTCCACGCGAATAATGTGAATTTACACAAATTTTGTCTTCTGTACATGTGTATTTTGAAAATCAGCAAAAAAATCATTAAAAGAAACTTAGGCCTTAAAACTTCAGGCTGTAATGGCAAGATTACCTTCCATTTCGTGTTTGCTTTCACTCCTAGTCCATTTGCCGTAGTTCTTTCTTCTCCCAAACAACGGGCAGACACTCACATTTATTTGTACAAGTGGGCGACAGAAACATTTTGCAATCATTAAGAACTGATACTGGTCCTTGTTATTATCTTTACCGGAAGACATGGTACGATGTAATCTACCGAAATCGACGGCTGGTTAAAATGATGGTCATAGGATCAGCTAATGGACTTAAAATGACAATGAAGTAGAAAAAGCATACAACCCCTTAATGTATTAATCATTAGCTCAGAGAATCATTAATAAGTGCATGTGAAAGTCAGTGAGACATGCAACCGAAACCAATGCAAATTAGGCCAGGGTGGAGGGTTACAAAAACTAGAAAATTATTGAAAACTGATTTTTGTTAATTAAGGTAGTTAAGAGTTAAAACATAAAAAGAGGTGGATGCTCATATTCTTGGTTAGAACAGCCAATTGAGATAAAAGTAACCAATAGACTAAATTTGTCCACCTCATCTAGTTGCTCCCTTGCAAGAACAAGGTTCGGCTATGATCAGCTCAGTCATGCAACAGCAGTTTACCCTTCGAAGGTATAAAAAGCATTCCCAAAAGTGCCTGCACTATCGTCCAGACAATCAATAAAAACCTGCAACTTACCTGGATCTTCACTCAGTAGCACAAAGTCATCCGCGCATTCTAAGTCAGATAAGTTCTTGTCTGAGCGAATATCAATCTCACTATTCTCGCATAAACATTCCCACGACAATCAAATTGATTGTAATTCTTGCCTTGAGGAAGACTACCCACGGTAGCCGAAACGCTGGCTAATTATATCTACCAACAACGCTGTATTATTAACATTACATCGCTCACAATTTCAATGACAGTGTTAAATGAGTTAGGTGAAAAGGGACAGCCTTGAAGAGCACCACTTCTCTTTGTTTATTTGCAAGAAATGCCGTAGTAATTGAAAACTCGGTCTCTGCAGTTCACATACATAAAATCGGGCGAGTGAAATGAATTTCTGTGGCCCACCCTCCTATTTGATGCAGCGCCAAAGAACTGCACGATTTTCTTTGTCAAACGCCGCCTTCAAATCAGGAAAGGCAGAAATCGTGGGTCCACAAAACGTGCTTATGTTTTAAGATCTGTCGCAAACTGAAAATTAGGTCAATAGAACCCCGACCAGGATGGGAAGTGACTTGATTCTTATCCATTCAGGTTTCTCGAGAACTAAGTAATTGAAGGAGAATGACACTCGGGAGTAGTTTGGGCCCAATATTTGCCAAACTAATTCCTCCCTGTTTTCAAATGATGATCTATTACCCTTCTTTTAAATAGGCACAACCACCGATTGACACCAATCCTTTGGAATCTTTCTCTCCTTGCCCATACCGATCCCAGGAGTTTTGTAATCTCCGATGTTAACACTTAACCATCATTTTTGAAGAATGATGGCAACAATCTATCTGGTTCAGCTGCCTTATACCTTGTAAGAAAACATATCTCCTTGATCACTTCCATTTTGGATGGAGGAATTTTATCCAACTGCTGCAGATATAGCTGGAATGCCCACTGTGGATGTGGGCCAACTAAACTGCTCCCTATAGAGTTCTGTCCAACACTCCAGAAGACTGCCCTGAGAATGAATCAGTGTGGTATAAGAATATTTAACCACTTCGATTACGCTCGGCTTCCGTGGACCAGTATTCCTGATCAGCTGATAAAGGTTGTGACTATTTCTGATAGCCACGGCCTTTTCCATTTCACTACACTTTTCTATCCACCGCCGCTCCCGTTCATTTCTCAAACTCGTGGTCATTTGGAGTTTTAGAGATAAACGCTCCTCATTGTATGTTTCATCGTGGAAAAAGGCTCAGCGAGCGTCTCGCAGTGCAACTGAAGTCGAGGATATCCATTATTTCTGAGGTTTATGTGACAAGGAGTACTGCGTGGCGGTTGCTACCGAGTGCAGAGCTTCTTTGATCTGCTTTTATTGTTCCCTCGGACCCCGGGCATTTCGTTGAGACGCATTATTACTTTCATGAATCAGGCTTCGTCTTTCAGCACGACAGAAAACTCGAGCGTATCACTGAGTCGAGGTGCCCAAGCTAGAGATCGCAGACCACATTCAAGCTCTGTCGAATACGTTTACGTATAAACTAGCCAAGATCGACAGAGTTGGACGCATAGGTGAGATGTGAACACGATTCAAAATATCCATTGCCGGCCGGTCTTTTAAATAGTTGGGTAAAACGAAGTGGAACAGAAAGGATATTTGCCGAAACCCTTAAAGGTTTTGTTAAAGTTAGGGACGTGAGACTGTTCAACTCACCCAACTACCACAATCTTCGCGGCGAAGTTGCAACGTCAGCGAAGAGCGACGGAAAACGATTTTGGGGTGAAATCGTAAACCGCAGGATAACCGCAGCCCTTACTGGAGATTTTGGGAAGCTTTTCCGACTCATTCGTTTCTCTTCGGGGGAGGTGCAACCCCCTTCCACACTACGAAACAGTGGTCGTCACCTCATATCCAGATGTGAACAGAAGCTCCAAAGATAAGTCGAACACTTCAGTCAGCCCGCCCGGTCATCCAGTGCATCTGTGCGGTGTCAGCAAGTAATATAGAGCAAAATGAAATCGATCTCGAGCCTCTTGACGAACTGGAAATCTCCCCGCTGTCCACTCGGTGACGATGGAGTCTCACTCGAGATCATTAAACACTTTTGGCCAACTCGGTTCAAGTGAGGTGAGTCTACGAGATGGTGTCAAAATTGCAAAGCCGTTTCGCTTCGATACGATCAGTCATGTCTCAGTAAGGATGGCTTATGTCTGGAAAACAACGCCGTCCAACAAGCCCGTCGGGACTCAGGTGAGTGACGCAGGGATTAAAGATCGGAATGACTGCAAGCCAGGAAGTAAGGTGGGGAGCAAACTGTCTATCCTAACTCTGAGGCAAAAGAAAATCAGTCTAGTTTCGTGACACGTTCAGGGATGGCGTTCGCAGTGAAGGGAAAATGTGCTTGAGAGACGGGCAAATCGGCCAATGAGCTTTATCCTGTATGTACTAATAGAGCTGTTTGAACACGACAAATAAAGGAAAACAGTTGTGTAGACCGTTCAGGGCTCATTTTACTCGTTCTCGTTTGATTAGGCGGGGCGGGATTGATCGAGAATCCAGAGAACCTACTGAAAAAGGTAGAGGTAACGACGCAGATAAGCAGGATTCTGAAAAGCGTTAGATCCACTCACCAAGCTGTTAAGTCTTATATGGGACTTTAGTTTTCCCCAATAACTAGGCAGCTTCTATTGCATGGCCTTTGCCAAGGAATGACCACAGAACTATGGGTGCATTACTGCGCTAACAGCCCTATTGAAATAGCGGCTAAGCTTTCACAAACATTCTGCTAAAACAATTTGTTGCTGATCGGGACGCATTGTGACCAATGGAGTCTTTTTCGAGGAGTAAATTGTGTTAACCAGATCTCGATACAACGTCGAATTCTAGAATATGGGTGTACGTTCCAGCATCCCACTCTTTCATAATTTGACTCCAGTAACAGACAGTTACTCTGAAGCATACTTCGGAATGCTTGAAGATTGCTTTAGATGGTTAGAACCACAGTGAATGTCAACACAAGCGCACTTCTGTGCCTAAGACCTAGAATCTTCAGAGTTCCCCCTTGACTGTGGTATGCGCCAGGAATGCCCTCTGTCACCGCCTCTATTTGACTAAACCAAAGAATGGAAAGCGCCTCGTGCTCTCAAAATCTTTTGAGGAACACAAACTTGTCACGGCTGTTTGTCTGTCGCTGACCTCGAATTCTCCAGTGTCATTATTATTCTGTTAGAGGATCCCGCAACTATACAGCCGGTTCTAGACCGAGTCGCATGCGAAGCCATGGCTGTTAGTCTAAAGATAAACACGTCAAAGACGAGGTTCTTCACGAATTGGCATGAACCATCACACCGTATCCGTATTGGCGGTGAGACTTTGGAATAACTGGGTCACTTCAAGTACCTGGGACTTATTTTGATTACTGGAACTGTAACCTACCATCCCTCTCTTATTTGCAGTAAATCGTGTATAATGTTATGTATTGGCATGAATACGACTAACTGAAAACAAGCTTGTTCGCTACACTGTGTTACTTCTCGATGTGCTCTGTGGGATTATCCGGAATACCTGGATTCTACGGTCAGGCCACGGACGAGATTAGGCTTTGTGTATAATGGGCCCGGAAAGCGTTCCCATATCTTCGAAAATCACTGCGATCTCGCTGCGAAACAGGCTTCTACACGAAGCTGCGCATTAATCGAGTTGCCGCCCGCACAGTTCTCAAGAACACGTGAAATCTGGCCACTAAGAGCAAACAATACAAAAGGGCCGGAAAGTTTCCACCACTGGTGGCTATGCTGCAAGGCGAAGCTGAGTGATTTGATTGCATTTGTAACGCCACCTTGGATCAAGGCTGTGTGAACGTCGAACGGCTTTCGTTGTTCCTCCAAAGGCGTCGACTGCCGTGGTTCTGTCATATCCTCCCCAGATCCGAAACGAAACTAACGAAGATTACCCAATTGTCCTCACATTGCATAGGCCAGAAATGTTGCCTCGGTGGCCAAATGAAGACAGAGATTGGCATTGTAAGGCAGAGCATGAATCATTTAGGCTTTCATTAGGTTTTCTGAGTGTGTATTTGGGGTGACAGTTGGATTTTGCAGCATTCAGATCTCGTCTAAGATCGTAACGCATGAGGGGCGAGAAGCCGACTTGACCTCTCAAACGAGTTAGCCGCATAAATGTAACTAAAAACAAAAGGCAAGTTCCTCTGCTAGTGGCTTACGAATGGGTCCCGTCTGATGACCATAAAATTAAACTTCATCATAGCTTTTTCTTTCTCTTTATTCAGTGTGATCCCCAAAGACTTCAGATGTCCTGTAGAAGAACTTTCGAATAAAGCTGATCTGGTATGTCCCCTGTGCAAAACGTGTAAACTGTAAATGCATTCTAGTTCATGTGTTTCTCCGGCGGCTACATCTAGTCAATCTGTTAGGTCTTCGAGGTATGATCACTGGTCAGATCTCAAAACTCAGCCAGTTAAGTGAATATGCGAACGAAGCAAACCGTTAATAAATGGGATGACCGTTTTGTCCCTGAACCTTGGCGGACCTGTTGAGCGTAACCTCTGTAAAGTGTCAGAGCGCCCCATTCTATGTCGAAAGCTGCTAACTTTCCAGAGTGGTTTCTTGTTCACACATCATCCTAACTATGCTCTGAATTTGGTCCAGCCATCCAGTCAGACTTACCCAGACAGACTCCCTGAGTTGGTATTTCAAATGTGAAACAATTAACTTACCGGAATGAAACGGCTGGAGTACGTTGGCGATGTGGCCAGGTAGCGTAGTCACTTGGGTTTATTTCATTGGACAAATTTATGCCTCTCAATAGTTCTTCCGATTTACTACAATTTCTTTCTCACTATCATTCGGTACTGCAAGATGGCAACCGGAATCAGGCTGACGGTTGTAAAAATTGAACTGAAAACAAACAGTAGGTAGCTTCTTGTTAGATGTGGGTTGGAAAACGTGACCCAATCATGCGGAAAAGCTACACTCGTTCTCTCGTTTAGTGTCGATAACCACAGCATACATCGTTCAGATTTGTGCTACTTGTGGAAGTAGAGATCTAACACGTCTGACCATGGTTCTTCGTTATCTGAGGAGACCAGTTTACCCTCTACTTCTCTTCTTNAAAACATATCTCCTTGATCACTTCCATTTTGGATGGAGGAATTTTATCCAACTGCTGCAGATATAGCTGGAATGCCCACTGTGGATGTGGGCCAACTAAACTGCTCCCTATAGAGTTCTGTCCAACACTCCAGAAGACTGCCCTGAGAATGAATCAGTGTGGTATAAGAATATTTAACCACTTCGATTACGCTCGGCTTCCGTGGACCAGTATTCCTGATCAGCTGATAAAGGTTGTGACTATTTCTGATAGCCACGGCCTTTTCCATTTCACTACACTTTTCTATCCACCGCCGCTCCCGTTCATTTCTCAAACTCGTGGTCATTTGGAGTTTTAGAGATAAACGCTCCTCATTGTTTGTTTCATCGTGGAAAAAGGCTCAGCGAGCGTCTCGCAGTGCAACTGAAGTCGAGGATATCCATTATTTCTGAGGTTTATGTGACAAGGAGTACTGCGTGGCGGTTGCTACCGAGTGCAGAGCTTCTTTGATCTGCTTTTATTGTTCCCTCGGACCCCGGGCATTTCGTTGAGACGCATTATTACTTTCATGAATCAGGCTTCGTCTTTCAGCACGACAGAAAACTCGAGCGTATCACTGAGTCGAGGTGCCCAAGCTAGAGATCGCAGACCACATTCAAGCTCTGTCGAATACGTTTACGTATAAACTAGCCAAGATCGACAGAGTTGGACGCATAGGTGAGATGTGAACACGATTCAAAATATCCATTGCCGGCCGGTCTTTTAAATAGTTGGGTAAAACGAAGTGGAACAGAAAGGATATTTGCCGAAACCCTTAAAGGTTTTGTTAAAGTTAGGGACGTGAGACTGTTCAACTCACCCAACTACCACAATCTTCGCGGCGAAGTTGCAACGTCAGCGAAGAGCGACGGAAAACGATTTTGGGGTGAAATCGTAAACCGCAGGATAACCGCAGCCCTTACTGGAGATTTTGGGAAGCTTTTCCGACTCATTCGTTTCTCTTCGGGGGAGGTGCAACCCCCTTCCACACTACGAAACAGTGGTCGTCACCTCATATCCAGATGTGAACAGAAGCTCCAAAGATAAGTCGAACACTTCAGTCAGCCCGCCCGGTCATCCAGTGCATCTGTGCGGTGTCAGCAAGTAATATAGAGCAAAATGAAATCGATCTCGAGCCTCTTGACGAACTGGAAATCTCCCCGCTGTCCACTCGGTGACGATGGAGTCTCACTCGAGATCATTAAACACTTTTGGCCAACTCGGTTCAAGTGAGGTGAGTCTACGAGATGGTGTCAAAATTGCAAAGCCGTTTCGCTTCGATACGATCAGTCATGTCTCAGTAAGGATGGCTTATGTCTGGAAAACAACGCCGTCCAACAAGCCCGTCGGGACTCAGGTGAGTGACGCAGGGATTAAAGATCGGAATGACTGCAAGCCAGGAAGTAAGGTGGGGAGCAAACTGTCTATCCTAACTCTGAGGCAAAAGAAAATCAGTCTAGTTTCGTGACACGTTCAGGGATGGCGTTCGCAGTGAAGGGAAAATGTGCTTGAGAGACGGGCAAATGTGCTTGAGAGACGGGCAAATCGGCCAATGAGCTTTATCCTGTATGTACTAATAGAGCTGTTTGAACACGACAAATAAAGGAAAACAGTTGTGTAGACCGTTCAGGGCTCATTTTACTCGTTCTCGTTTGATTAGGCGGGGCGGGATTGATCGAGAATCCAGAGAACCTACTGAAAAAGGTAGAGGTAACGACGCAGATAAGCAGGATTCTGAAAAGCGTTAGATCCACTCACCAAGCTGTTAAGTCTTATATGGGACTTTAGTTTTCCCCAATAACTAGGCAGCTTCTATTGCATGGCCTTTGCCAAGGAATGACCACAGAACTATGGGTGCATTACTGCGCTAACAGCCCTATTGAAATAGCGGCTAAGCTTTCACAAACATTCTGCTAAAACAATTTGTTGCTGATCGGGACGCATTGTGACCAATGGAGTCTTTTTCGAGGAGTAAATTGTGTTAACCAGATCTCGATACAACGTCGAATTCTAGAATATGGGTGTACGTTCCAGCATCCCACTCTTTCATAATTTGACTCCAGTAACAGACAGTTACTCTGAAGCATACTTCGGAATGCTTGAAGATTGCTTTAGATGGTTAGAACCACAGTGAATGTCAACACAAGCGCACTTCTGTGCCTAAGACCTAGAATCTTCAGAGTTCCCCCTTGACTGTGGTATGCGCCAGGAATGCCCTCTGTCACCGCCTCTATTTGACTAAACCAAAGAATGGAAAGCGCCTCGTGCTCTCAAAATCTTTTGAGGAACACAAACTTGTCACGGCTGTTTGTCTGTCGCTGACCTCGAATTCTCCAGTGTCATTATTATTCTGTTAGAGGATCCCGCAACTATACAGCCGGTTCTAGACCGAGTCGCATGCGAAGCCATGGCTGTTAGTCTAAAGATAAACACGTCAAAGACGAGGTTCTTCACGAATTGGCATGAACCATCACACCGTATCCGTATTGGCGGTGAGACTTTGGAATAACTGGGTCACTTCAAGTACCTGGGACTTATTTTGATTACTGGAACTGTAACCTACCATCCCTCTCTTATTTGCAGTAAATCGTGTATAATGTTATGTATTGGCATGAATACGACTAACTGAAAACAAGCTTGTTCGCTACACTGTGTTACTTCTCGATGTGCTCTGTGGGATTATCCGGAATACCTGGATTCTACGGTCAGGCCACGGACGAGATTAGGCTTTGTGTATAATGGGCCCGGAAAGCGTTCCCATATCTTCGAAAATCACTGCGATCTCGCTGCGAAACAGGCTTCTACACGAAGCTGCGCATTAATCGAGTTGCCGCCCGCACAGTTCTCAAGAACACGTGAAATCTGGCCACTAAGAGCAAACAATACAAAAGGGCCGGAAAGTTTCCACCACTGGTGGCTATGCTGCAAGGCGAAGCTGAGTGATTTGATTGCATTTGTAACGCCACCTTGGATCAAGGCTGTGTGAACGTCGAACGGCTTTCGTTGTTCCTCCAAAGGCGTCGACTGCCGTGGTTCTGTCATATCCTCCCCAGATCCGAAACGAAACTAACGAAGATTACCCAATTGTCCTCACATTGCATAGGCCAGAAATGTTGCCTCGGTGGCCAAATGAAGACAGAGATTGGCATTGTAAGGCAGAGCATGAATCATTTAGGCTTTCATTAGGTTTTCTGAGTGTGTATTTGGGGTGACAGTTGGATTTTGCAGCATTCAGATCTCGTCTAAGATCGTAACGCATGAGGGGCGAGAAGCCGACTTGACCTCTCAAACGAGTTAGCCGCATAAATGTAACTAAAAACAAAAGGCAAGTTCCTCTGCTAGTGGCTTACGAATGGGTCCCGTCTGATGACCATAAAATTAAACTTCATCATAGCTTTTTCTTTCTCTTTATTCAGTGTGATCCCCAAAGACTTCAGATGTCCTGTAGAAGAACTTTCGAATAAAGCTGATCTGGTATGTCCCCTGTGCAAAACGTGTAAACTGTAAATGCATTCTAGTTCATGTGTTTCTCCGGCGGCTACATCTAGTCAATCTGTTAGGTCTTCGAGGTATGATCACTGGTCAGATCTCAAAACTCAGCCAGTTAAGTGAATATGCGAACGAAGCAAACCGTTAATAAATGGGATGACCGTTTTGTCCCTGAACCTTGGCGGACCTGTTGAGCGTAACCTCTGTAAAGTGTCAGAGCGCCCCATTCTATGTCGAAAGCTGCTAACTTTCCAGAGTGGTTTCTTGTTCACACATCATCCTAACTATGCTCTGAATTTGGTCCAGCCATCCAGTCAGACTTACCCAGACAGACTCCCTGAGTTGGTATTTCAAATGTGAAACAATTAACTTACCGGAATGAAACGGCTGGAGTACGTTGGCGATGTGGCCAGGTAGCGTAGTCACTTGGGTTTATTTCATTGGACAAATTTATGCCTCTCAATAGTTCTTCCGATTTACTACAATTTCTTTCTCACTATCATTCGGTACTGCAAGATGGCAACCGGAATCAGGCTGACGGTTGTAAAAATTGAACTGAAAACAAACAGTAGGTAGCTTCTTGTTAGATGTGGGTTGGAAAACGTGACCCAATCATGCGGAAAAGCTACACTCGTTCTCTCGTTTAGTGTCGATAACCACAGCATACATCGTTCAGATTTGTGCTACTTGTGGAAGTAGAGATCTAACACGTCTGACCATGGTTCTTCGTTATCTGAGGAGACCAGTTTACCCTCTACTTCTCTTCTTTCTAGATCGAATATTAAATAACTCCTCAGAGGGTCTCAGTCACTTGGACTATCTTACTGTTTCGTTCTTTACGGAAGGAGATTCATACAAGCTGTCGAGTGGATCGAAAAACAATTCTTTGTGCACTTCGTTTTTCGGAATGGGTGACAACGATTGTGTCCGGGGCTAACTTTTTATGAAGACAGTTTTGCTTTCATAAAATTGCCGATTCGCCTCCTCTCAGAATACAGAGTCTTTTACCGATAGGTTACGATAGTGATTTACTTATCTCTGTGAGGTCAGCAAACTCTCAATAACCTGAAGGTAATTCGCAGTATATGACCATGGGTGACGCTAAGTGAATGAGGTACGGTTAAAATTCAGACAGTTACCAGAAACAGCTTCCAACGGACGATGAGGTGTTCCAGAATCTCGTAGAGATTAAACTTCGAAGATACTCTAAGCTTCTGCCGTGGACCGGCCATTTCACTCGTTGTTAGGCAGCCTCCTTTGTGAAGAGACCTGGGGAAGTATAAATCCCGTTGGTGTACTTTGACAAGATTCCAACAAAGCAGCAGTACTGAAGGGTATATATTGGTTCCTCACTTTAAGCTAGATTTGATCAAGTACTTCCAAATACTCATTGAAAAGCGTAAAAGGATCGTATGGCCATCGTATCCTTGTCAAAAGTCATCAGGATTGTATATACCAATCATAAATCCGACGGATCTAGATTGTGCATGTATACCGTATTACTACACTTGGAAATTCACACGAGCATCCATAATCACACTCAGGCAAACTCACGATTATATAGGTTTAGTTCACTGGGTCCGTAATTCATAGTTCTTCACCCATCCATTATCCCGGGACCCAATTTTATGGTTAAAAATAACTAAGCAGAAATGAAACTACAAATCTTGGTCACAGTGTTGTTTCTGAGCCTGTTCTGTGAGATCAGTAGAACGAAGTTCGAAATACCCTATGTGTTTCATCATCTTCCCCCAGGTGTTTGTTCGGAAATTGATTGAAGAGCTGTTGGATCACCGGTTGCCCATCACACAGCAGTCACAGCCTAGATTACTACAAATAGAAGAGGCTTGCCGTCGTGAATTCCCACAGTTTACTTCACGGCAAGTTCGGCTGAAAATACGCTCGCAGTTAAAGACACACAGGCGAAGCATGAAAAAAGTGGAGGAAGGGAACACTTTCGAGACTTCGTACAAGCCTCTGGCGGACAAACCGAGGCCAATCCTACCATGGGGCGCACCTGTCGGACAACCACCATGTGCTTCCACAGGACCTATACAAACCCCAAGTTATGAAGTACAGGCACAACTAAAATCGGTGGTAAGCGATCAGGAGAATAAACTAATTTACCCACGTCCATCGGTTATGGCGATGGAGATAAACTGCTTAAATACCGCTCGCGTTCCCAACATTTTGGTAGACGTTGGCGTAACAACTCCCGGTGACAATAGTCAGTGCCTTTCACTCGCCTCTGAACCAAACCTGAGACAAAACACTGTTAGACAAGAAAATAATGCGTCTGCAGATATCACCATTCCAAACATACCGAGCATCCCCCTTTTTTCCGGCTTATCGGAACAACAGCAGAAAGGTGACCATTCGCTCACGGTTCCACTACTACAGCAGGTGAGTCTGATGGAGGAACCATTACCTCATTAAAATTTCTTAAGCAACTGAATATAAGAAAGATTTTTTGAGGTAAAACTTAGAAACTTATGGATGATTGAATTTTTCTTTGGCACTGCTGAGGTGTCGCATCGTTCCAGCGAAATCAAGCCATTCTCATTTTCGAGGTTGCCTACTGATAAGGTTTTGAGTAACAAACTTCAGGATTATGAAATTATTAGACGTTCAAGATTTGCATAAGGACGTAAGATAAGGCAGGGAAGTCAAAGGGCAAACCAAAATAATTCTGGAGCTGGCAGTGGAGGAATTCGAAGACGGATCGCGACAGCTTCTGCGGTGCCCAAGAAGCAACACTTTACCATCCCAGACTGTTGACCCCTGAACTTATACAGGGTCCGGAAAGCTTGCGTCACATTCACGGTGTGGTTAGTCTTTGATGGATTTGGGACGACTGCACTATTAAGTGACTTAATTGTTCCAGTGCTCAACCATGCAGGGTGGTGTTCACGGATGCGTTCGGACAAGCGCCTGGTCGTGCGGCCGATGTCCATTGTCCCACAGGAACATGCGAATGAATAGATACAAAACGAGGCTGCAGAATCAAGAACTTTGTTTTTTAACCGTAATGACATTATGGGGCGGGATTTGAACAGGATTCGAAGCTTGAGTGCGTAAAATGTCCTAATGATAGCACTATTCAGTCTTCCTCGTGCTATCTATGGTACCTTATAATGGCAGAGATATGTCTCCAATATCTTATCGATTAATCCACCTGGGAAGACATTTTCAATGAATACCCTCCTTATTGTCTGAAGTTCTACCTCAAGAGTATTTTCTGTGCGTACTTCTCTTGTTCTAGCTATGATATATCTAATCAGGCTCCCCTTCACAAAAGAGGTGCAAAGCTGTGAAAGTGGATGTACTTTCCATTCCACGTGGATTTCTTATAAGCCGACGGCTGAAATGACCCGTCTTACAGACGATTTAATTTTGCTTCTAGGAGTGCTATTTCATTGCTAAACTCCATCTCTGTTGTGAAATTCGCATTTGCGTGAGCCAAGATACATTATCGGTGACCTCAGAAGTAATGTAACTGAGCAGATCCTTGCTGTGCTTATTGGGGGTTATAATTCTATATTGCACAGACCAGAGCAGCGACCCAACACCGAAAATCTTAGCCTTCCAAAGCTAAACACACAAAGCCGAGGAGCGGGCCGCAGCTCTCGCAACCCACTGATTGCTCAATTCATGCACCCTTCGGATAGAGCCAAATATCCTAGATTTCCAGTACATCCTTCCTCCACAGATGCAGATGGACACGCAACCGTATGCCTTGAATGCAGAAACGAAATCGAAATCGTAAATTTACAGCTGTATTATGGAGAAAATGGAGAATTTTGTGCATAACGGTTATTCAGAGCATCAGTTATGTTCTGTTTGCTGGCATGGCGCGAGGGGGAGTGGGGATGAACGATCACCTAAGGCTCCGTTGGAGAAGAGTCGAAAGCTGCATGTCACACGAAGGACTATATCAAACATGACTTTTCAGGGTTTAAAAGCTTTCTCGCGTAGCTTAACCAGTGCTATTTTGATGTTAAGAAGAGCTGGTCTAAATAATTCAGCGAACTCATATCAAAGTAATGGGAAGTCCGCTTTGATTAATTTCCTTTGTAAGTTGATACCGCTGATCGGGGGCCAATCGACCATTTTTTGCTTGACAGAAATCGGTTTTCATCAAGAGGCTGCCACAATAACATTATCACGAATAGTTACCAGACCAAACGTTATCAAACTGAGGCAAACTGGAGATCAAGAAGAACATACAATGTAAATAGAGACGATGTCATTCTGGCATGTCCAACATTAAAAGATCGACAATGATACTAGTGTAGACAATAATGAAGAGAAAATAAGTGTGTCCAAACACTGACCATTTTTTCAATTCTCGCAGTGATTTACTGGTTATCGATTAGCCCCATCTTTTCTACAGTTGCACCTGCAACCAGTAAATTTAGCCTCAACCCACACAGAAGTATATTATAGTAAAATTTGCAAATAATATCAAAAGTTTTGGTTAATTTTAATCTTAACCACCAAAATTTAATTGGTTTCTTTGCTATTGTTTTCTATAGCCAAACGAATTCCTGATGCCTTCACTTATGAATCTCGGAAGTTTGGGTTCAACAAATGGTTTAAATCCTTTGGTTATCGATATGCTCAAAAACCTCACTGGACAAATGAATGATCTGAATTGTCCTTCCGATGTTTCTACGTCAACAAATTCGCCAACGAATGGAATAGCACAAACTTTATTCCCCACGAGATTTGCATTTTCTTCGTCAACAAAGTCTGATCTGGATTTTGCCAATTTGTTTCAGATGATCTCGCAAATGAATACCGAAATGAAAAGTGATCTCCCAAATAATACGGTCGATAAGGAGGCAGCTTCCAGTTGCAATGTACGTTTATGGTGTTATTTTAGTAGACCCAGATATTATACGGGAAAGATTTTATCAAGCTTAGTAATCTTTTACCGTGCTGAATATTTTTTGCTGTGGCAAATCATGCTTTTAAAAACCAAAAAAAAACTTTCTTCAGTGTTTTCGAAGTCAATACAAGTGTTCGTTTGTAGAAGACTAATGAAATGTTTTCAGTGCGAATGTTTTTAATATCGGAACGCAGTTTTGCCGGTTGGGAATACAATTTTGCCGATATCTCGACTAACTTTGGTAATCTAACACATGGTACATCGAATTCTCAATACACTCCGAATTCAGTTCGGAACCCAAAACCTTTAAGGAAATGCGATGTTTACACTAAACTTGAAAGTAGATAGAACAGAATAACAACGGTTTCGGAAATAACTTCATAGAGCAATTCAAATGTATCCCTAAGCCAGGGATGATGACCGAATCGGGCAGCTGGTGGCCAGTCAGATTGCAGTACTAAATATAGCATCGATCGCTCTCCAACTAATGTAATGGCAAAGTGTGTAATAGTTTGGATTGTTCCACTAAATTTGCCCAGTTTCATATATTCAGTTGTTTTTCATTCGCATTATTAAGCACGAATTTTACTTCTTTGCACAGTATATAAGAAATTGGCATGACTGGAACATTATCATGATTTAACCACCGCAATATATTCTTGGGAAGTCGACTAATGTACAGTCTTTGCATATGTCCCACATTGATAATAAATTCTAGGCCCGTTGGGTATACTCAAGCCGGTCTAATTTAACAGACCTTCTGGAAAAATAAATTATTCTTTGGAGAGTTCACGTTCGAAAATAAAGGAGGATTCACTTTTGGCCAAAGATTTGTGCGAAGGATCAATAGACCTTCTTCACTCGAAATCTGCGGTAGCATCTGATTGTACGAAATCGACCGTTTGAACAAAGAACATAACGACACAGGCGGGATTCTAAGGCTCCGTTAGTGCGTTCACATTCGCTGAATCCAGTATGGTTGTAACAGAAGTGATGAGTGTATTTTGATTGTGGCAGGATTCCAACTTTTCACACTTAAGCCTGACGCCCGATAACATTGGTTTCCAGTCGCATCTGTAAAGAAGTTAAAAATATAGGTGTGTCACAAGTTGTCAGATTCATGTTTTGACCTGAATAATTTTGAAATTTTTATCACCCTTGGCTAACATTGTTCGGTTTCTTGAAATTATGGCCAAATTTTTATGAAAATCATATTTTTCAGACGAAGCAGCATTTCAGTTCTGTAGAAGACTAAACAAAAGAAATCAAGCGTTCGAGGCATGAAACAGTCTGAAAGTTCTGATTGATAACTATCACCGTGGTGATCTCCCTAAGTGATCATTATGCTCAGTATGCGTGATACAATCCCTGCTAGACTTTATTTTCCTCTGAAAGGATTTAATCTCCCTGCAAATGTTATCAGAAATTATTTCACAATTATTGCCACCATTTAAATTTGATAAAGGTTATCGTACTTTTAAGTACCGGTTTATTTCACCAAGTTTTACAGTTGTAGTAAGATGCACAATTTCTTGGTCGCTAAATTGGAATGGGTGAGCTGATTGCGTGGCCGACTACTGTTATTAGGCGGGGCAACTCTAACATTTCAGTAAGTGTTCTTCGAGAATTTGATAGGCAAATTTGACTCAGCTGTTTGTCGCAGTCCAACCGAAGCCGCACGGTGCGTTTCGAGCTCCCAGCCAAGTTTATGAGTAGCTCGGTGTGGAAAACCATGTAATTTCAGTCGCGCGAAGTGCTTCAGCAAAACCGGCAATCTTATAAACAGCCGCAGTGTTTGTAGCCAGTATCAGTGTGGTCGATCTGATTCGAAGAAAACGAATGCCAGATGGCGCGCCGGCAACTGGGACGTCTGTATTCTGCAGAAAATTATCGATGACTCGAACGCAGGACAAAACACAATCCCAGAATGTTCTCTTGCTAAAATTATGATCGCACTCCGGGTTGATGTGCGGGTAAGGGATCGTGCAGATCTTGATAGAAGGCGTCCTTGAATGGTTCCCGGTTTGCAACCAGTGAACCTGTATGGTAAAATGACCAAAATATTACGTCTATCAAAGTGGCGATTGCTTAGTTTGCACGAACCTCTGTACATAACAGAATGCTGATTGGGATCCAATCAAGAAGTTTAGCCTCAGCTTAAATTACAACACTAGCCCGAGTAAAACTAGAATCTTTAGAGTCATTGTCCTTCAGCGGGTTTGGTGGAAGTTCATTGAAAGATTCGATGGGGATGCCAAACGATTGACACAGTTGGAGCATTGAATGCGTGTTTCGGATACAGCACGTGTCATCGGGTAGGGTCTCCACTGTATGAACTAAACACGCATTTTGTGCCGTACGCATCACTGCTGACACATCAAATGCAACTATTTTGGTTGAATGGTCAAGGATGAATAAGAAGATCAGCTGACGAAAGCAAGTTTGGAAGATAGCCGAAGTGAGTGCGAAACAGATAGCACCTAATTTCACTCGGAGACACTACCATTAGTACTGCTGGCTGAATTTCCTAATGAATGTTCAGATAAAACACTAGGGTGCGAAAACAGATAATTAGGAAATTGTGTAAGATATGAATATCTGCATTTGTGATTGAAGCTTCAATCTGGAAAGAAAATCAAGATTTTGGTCGAAGCACTATCATGGTTAGTTGTGCTGCTACTCATTCCAAAGAGTGCTTTTATTCGAGGAAGCACCTCTAGCTTTAGTACAACCAATCACTATTCACTACTCAGCCGACCGATTCCAGATGAGTTGATGGTTGGTTGATCCGGTCATGTATCTCTTCTGGGAAACATAGTTGGATCAGCGAAGCGCAACAAGGGGGGAGGGCCACACTGGCCACTACGAATTGCTACCTGGAGACAAGTTATTTTTAGGGAGAACGTTTGCCGGGCAAAAAAAACACCAGGCCCTGGACGTTACCACTGCTTCCTCACGGAAGCCCATTCGGTTATCCTTGGGCCATGTTACTTACGGTTACCCGCGAACATCGGTAGCCGTCCCTTTATTCTCAATACAGATAGGCTTCCGGTAGCATGCGGACCTATTCTGAGTCTCGATTTAATCTCAGACCGGGCTTCTTTTGATAACTGATAAACATTTGACCTTAGCGTTTAAATCACAAACATTTTACCAAAGTCCTAATGACAATGGATTAGGTACTCGTCTTTACTTATATCATTTCTATCATTAGATTTATCTCTAGTCTTTAAAAGCAGCTTGATCTTGAAGGGTTTCTGCTTACCTCTGACAAGAAATTCTAGTTTATAGCTGTCACTCGCCTATGAAACTAAATACATACATGGGTATATCAACTGAAAATTGTCTAGCACTCCGCTGTGCTGGTAAAAATTAGTATCTTTTTCTACCATACAATGAACAGAATTGATTCTTATAACACCCATCCTCACACTAACATACGTTGATCTCGAGCAGGAATCTGGTGAATCATCGTCTCCGAATGTCCACTTGAACTCCAATCCAGCCGCAAGTCTGTTAGCAACCTCATTACGGATGAGTGCCGGTTTGATGTTACAAAGTGCTCAACTGTTCGAATTTGTCGGCTTGGCTGCAGCTGCGGCACACAGCCTGAAGAGTTCGACGGATCCAAACGAAAATGTGACGCATTTTGCTGCAGGAAATCAAACTGATTTGGACACGGTAAATGCAAGTCCGGTCGGATTGGAATAGTCGGTCACTCGGTCGGCGATCACATATCATGTTATGCGGCCAACAGCGAGACAAACGTGCGTGATCAAGTCGGCAGAGAAATGTACCGATTGACTTTAGTGGGACAATTGTTTCTACTGGAAATGTTCCCCAGTTGGCAGTTGCAATTTCACATATGTTATCTGCAATAAATGTTGTTCTTTTTTAGATTGGTAAATAATCCAAAATGATCACAACCATTTTTTACAGTTTGTTAACCAGACAGGGTTGTTAAATAGTTTGGGGTTACCGTTTGAAAGCCTTTTGCCTCGATTTAACAACCAACCGCATTGAGAGCCGATTGTGCATGCTTGTTAAACTGATATAGAACAATACGATTCTACAGGCGAATTTCGGTGGTGGTTGATCCAGACACTCGAGATGACAAGGGGATCGAGGGCGTGGTTAGTGTTAGAAATGAAAAATCTTCAGAGGCTAGAATTATCACCGGAGAATCCTCCATACTAGACAAATATTGGCCCAATTACCACTTACATTTATGTGGCATGTCTCAGTAAAAAGAAATAAAATCTACTTGTTGTTATGAAGGCTGATCGGATGTATTTTAACTCCCGCATATTAACGATTTATTACTAGGAAATCAAGAACCAGGCACATGAAACCATTGATGAGACGGAAAAAGGAAGAAAGATTTGGAGTTTGTTAGATTCTTGATGCAACCGAACAATGTTTCATAACTACTATTTCCATAAATTAAACCGACAAGGGATTTCATCTTTTTATACTGAAAGAACGTGCAAAATTGTTAGCCTATTTAATATTTGGTGAGCAAGCCGTGTAGCTATTAGTAACAACCAGTGTAGAGGGAACCGTCCCTCGGGGACATTTTTACCTAAAGGTATTCATGACAAACCATAACTAATTCGTAACACAGCATTTCTGTTCCGAAACTCTTCACCTATCCAAACCAACGTCGATCTGTATCGCGTAGTTGAAAGGGACACTAGGTGCACAGTCAGTAACATGGCTGATCTGATCAGTGGTATGTGCACACATGCATGCACGCCGACATTCATTGGTTGGGCATGGCACCTGGGTTGGGAAGATTCAGGAATCGCAAATCATCATCAGGAATTAAGATGTTTAGCAGTTTCTAGATCCGCAGGGAGATTCCGCCTGGATCAGACAGGTTGCTAAACGGTTCAATGCAGTGGATAAGTGATTAAAATGAACCCTGCTTCAAATGTCACAACAGCCTCCGAGGTACTCTCGTAGCTCAGCAGACCTCACGCTACCCCAAGAGGTTGATATCATCCATACGAGGCTTTCAGTAGCGTCGCAGTGAATGACCTTCAACATTCGAAAGATTGTTCATTTAAAAACATTATCAATGCCAAAATGACTGTATCCGAACCATATTTTTCTGGTGTGCGGGTGTGTGGTTGTGATGAATTTGTGGAAATCATTTGACACACCAGGCTGTGGTTTTTATCTGCAGATAAACACTTAAGCCAGCCAATCACAAGCCGCGTTGTGGACATCCAAATTCAACTGGATGAGATAGGTTCATCAGACAAACGGTCCATTTATCAGGTTACGCCATTCGTACACAGCGAGTGTATTTAGATTTAGAGCTGAAGCTGGCGAGAAATGGCGTATGACTGTACACACATATTTTCTGCGAGTGCGCAAGTAGATGAAGGCAGATGAATCAAACTTAAGCTGTTTTCCGTTAAATTCGCACTTATGATTGTACCACTGATACTGTCGTTAGTTTCAATTAAGTTGAACAAGCCAATATATTCGGATAAGTCGTTTGAATTCAGTGCGACAAAGGGGCAGTTAGATCCAAATCAATCCCATACCATTGAACCTCACTTAGGAAGAAATATTCCTCAATTTTAAACCAACTGAACAAACTACGCAGAAAAAACTTTCTTTCATATATTACTGGTACTGTTATCCGCCGATATGAACAACTAATATATCGTTTATTATGCTCAGTTGGAATACAGCTGCAAGTTTATAGATTCGGATGAAATAACGAAGCTCAGTTTGGAAACATCATCAGATTTGTGACCCTTGAACTGTCTCTTACTCCAAACCTTGTCTATATTTAAAGAAACGAAGCAGAACCTCAACGCATTAGAGGAGAGGAATGGAAGGTGTTTTAGGCATTAGCAGCTTGTTCTCTGATAACGAAAATATAGGTGGATGCAGTGATCAACGTAATAAATACTGCTTGATATTTTGCCGTACTGGGTTTGACTGTGTAAGTGTTGATACTGGTTGATACGCTAACTGGGGTTCGGCCCACGGTGACTCTTCTCTTTTTGTACTTCTCAGGTCGATCAAGCAACTCTATGAAGCCGTCTGTACCCGCGCGTGCTACATTTTGCGCGACCCTACCAACGTGGATTTTAGAAATATATTGGGAGTCATGTTTATTGCTGTTGGGGTCGTGAAAATGGTCTTCCCGGAGTTGAATGGAAATGTGAAAAATTTACGAGATCTTTGAGGAGACATGTGTGAATAGGTTGACCGAGCTATTGGAAATGGATACGGCCTGCCCTAGGGGCTGCGGTAAAATATTGCACATATGTCAGTCTCAGTTTTGTAACCACTAGATTCTCACCAGAGTACTCTGGTTTTGGTCGATACTTCTCAGAACTGCCTTCCCAGAAGAGAAAATCGACGGAAAATAGTAAAAGACTGACCGCAAAATAATGCGCTGAAGAATTTCGAAGTTATCGACAATGCCGACGGTTGCTGGGGAAGAAATCTAGACAAATCTGACTCAATTGTTCTGATCAGCAGTGGTCGCAGGTTTTTCCCGAACGGGCCAGGATTCGACTCCTTAACATGGTAATGGATATATACCAATGATAAAGTATAATGAGAGTGAAACTCAAGTATGGTGCTTCCAGATTTTAGTGTAGATCACAGAATCTAAGATGTTGAATACTTTAACTGGCAAATATAGAGTCAACTGCGACAGATTGTAACAGCTCAAAAATGCGCGTCATCAGCAAATATTGGAGTAGTTCCAACCCTTGACTAGTCAACCGAGCCACAACAAGACTCCGGAAATCTCTTAAAGCACGCATGTATACAGTTATATATATATATATGTTTAAGTATATGATGACATTTGTAACAGTCGACCACGCCGATATCTTCATTTCGGCAAGGATAATTTGACACAGGCCCATGATGATTGCAAGGTTTCCAGTGTGGTCTTCACTGACTTTCCGAAGGTCCTTGGCAGAGTGCTTCACAATGTTTTTTATCTAAGCTTAAAATTTGAGGTAGTCGGTCTCTCTCCATATATATATATATATATATATATTAACTGCACTGAAACGTCATTAATGGAATACCTTTGGGCCAGTGACCGTCGCTGAACGTTCGCTTTTCTCGTTAGTGGGTGATCTTTTTCTTGATAGGTTAGTTGTCTTGCAAGCTGCTGCTGAACTGTGTCACGTGGGTTGTACATAGACTAGTTAAAGTTTTCTTTGCGGACATCTTATTCTGAAGAGCGACCAGTCAAACACAGAAAACCGAATGGAGCAAAGAGTTCTGAAAGTGTTTCATTCAATCAGTGTGTGAAAATAAGTGCGAAGGAAGATAAGTCAATCAATCTTCTTCATGAATTACATTAGCGGACATCTGAGTTCTGTAAAAGTTAGGATTGGCAGATGATAAATTTTGCTGTCGGCCAGAGAATTTGTGTTGCTTGAATTAATTTTCTCTCTGCTCAAAGATCGGATTTCGAAAGACGAATAAAACCGGATTTTGCTTTTCCTTCTGAAACCGAACATCTTTCAAAAAAATTTCGTGGAACACGATGGACAGCGGAGTAAGCTGAACTTATATCCATCGAATATTCAGTTTCCAGCAGGTGTGTAACGACAGAACTTTAGATTTCCGTAGCTCCTCAGTAACAGGGTTAGTGATTTTCGTTCTGCTTTGATAACTGCTTTGTCGTTCGTTCAGGAAAAGACGGCGAATTTTCTTCTTTTTCTAAAATGAACCTGACCACTGAGTCTACAGTTTTGGTTTCTTTTATGGTAACATCAAGTAGTGTCTATAAGTATTGGACGTAGAGCTGAGACTGAAACAGTGCTGTCTTCCTGACAGCGCAAAATGCTAATAAATACAAACCGCACATTGAATTACATCGGAGTATCACTTCTCTTACGAACGTTGTCGGATTTCCCGAAGAAATCATTTATTCAGAAAACTGGCATATAACATTCAGTGTCCCAATCAAAGATACATTAATAAGAAGCGAGATAACATCTATCGGTGTTCGCATCTTCCTTAGCCTCAGTAAAGCGGAATGTGCCGAGGAGGGCATGGTTTGTAGGCTTCCACCCCACGGGTTCTAGAAAATTGGCTATTCAACGGGCTATTGCAGGGTGCACTAAGTCCGTCATTGAAACAATGAGGCAAAGCGCCAGTCCACCTTTATGAAATGCGGTTAGTCCGTATATGAGTGGTATCCCCAAACCAAATTCCTTCAAGCTTTCAGCAAGCCTGGGCATATGTAGTTTTTAGTATCTGAGGCGCTTAAAAACATTATGTTTCTGCTCCTTCTTTTTTTCATTTGATCATTTAGTGATGGATGTTGAGTAAATTTTGAAGCGTTATCCAAAGGTTCTAATAACTTAAGTACACGTGTAGCCCAATTCTTTACACAAAAATCTGACCATCCACTCAGGGGAATCTGAGGTTTCCACTGCAAATCCCAGTGCTTCCAAGTACTTCTTGTTAGAGGAACGTGGTCAAAGATCTGGTATCGTCAGTACTGGCAACAAGCTGTAATTAATGTGGGCTAGAAGTTCTATGAATCCTCTGTCAGTCTGGGTATCAGGTCAGCTGCCTGTCCTACTAAGTTATCGAAGTGTATTGCAAAATCAAGTTGTCGATCTTTGCGATGCCGGTAAAAGAATTTTGATCCAAAAGGATAGGGTCTAAGCTTGAATGCGGTTGATTTCCACATCAGAGAAGTTATTCATACACACTTCAGGCTGACCTGAGAAGTGAGCTTGTGGGGCAAGTTTACACACTTTGCGTTTCAAGCGAGACAATGTCCTTTGATAGCGGTTGATAGTGATCGTGTCAGAATACTACAGAATCTTGCCTATAAGAACGAAGACCACCAAAATTCGAAGGGCCACTTGGTGGTTTGGTCCCAGAATGTTACAATGATGTGCTAGACTCCGACCAAAGCCGAAGATCATTTGTCAGAACTTTAAAATAAACCATGATGTATCCGGGTCGAATGACGTAAGGAGTGTATCAAAAAGTCGATATGTCATGCATAGCTTTTTATTGTGAATGATTTAATGTTCATAACACAGTATTGTTGGTAGACGTGATTCGCCAACGTTTCGACTACCGTGGGTTGGCTTTCCTATGGCAAGATTTAATAAATCTTGCAGTATACAGGTCATTAAACCGTTGAGAATTTCATTTTCTGTGATTCGCCAGTACAGCTGCTGTTCGCTACCACAAAAATTGTCTATGCCAGTTGTTGGAATTTGCAACCGATCTCGCCATCCCGCAGCAACGGGCCTGGGTTTAATAAAGCTAATCACTCTGACGTCCGTCCATCTACTCAACTCAGATGATCCTAATAACCTTTAGACTTGGTTTCGATGACCATAACCTTGGCATTATTCACTATCAGCTATCCAAGGAATTCCTTAGGGCTGAACGAACAAGAATTAGGCCATATGGTGACCTTTCCATTTAGTCTGGTCAGTCGCAAAGTTGAAAATCTCAGATTTATAGGAAATTGAGTTTATAAGATAATTATGTGCTATATGGTGGGAAGATTGTGCAATTGCTTGAAATGGTACCGGACTAGACTATCGAATGATCATCGTCTCGCTTATCACGAGCCGTTTGTCACCAAGAGTGGGGTACAAAAATTGAAGGAAGAATTTGATTCAACTTTGTTTTCACTTTTAGACAGGAGCTTCATGATAGATCTTGGTCGAGGTAACGATCATCTGTTTTTCCCACCAGAGATTTCACTAACAACGTAGGGGTTTGTTCTGAAACTCTTTGTGGTAACCTTCGGTTGGTTCTATCAAATAGGCCTCATCACTGTTACAAGCCAAATGATGTACAACGAGAGAGGTGGAATTTTCCAGGGATCTATTTTTGCGATCGTCTAGATGGTGGCAAATGCAGATTTGCGTTTGAAAATGTCCGACTCAAAGCAGATATGAGTTCTCACTTCAGGTCATCGAACAGAAAGCCGCATTCGAATTGCAGTTTGGAACAGAGCAACTTTCTCGGTGATATCTACCCAGGGTGACTTCGGAATTTCTTTTGCCCGAGGATTTCAGTAAACTTGTTTGCACAAGTGCATGGTTGCAGAATTTCTCAGTCCAAGTTTTTCTCCTCTTTGAGCCCATCCGTTGAACACCTTTTTCCCCGGTAGCACAGGGTTCCAACAGGGCCTCAGTTATTCCACATAAGAGAGGAACTTCCAAACCACAGATGCTGACTGAAAGAGCTTCTCCATCCTCGGACGTGTGTGGTGTCCGATCCGATATGTACAAAATTCTGATGTCAAATAATTTACACAGTTGTTCTGCTCTTCGTAAAAAGGCACCGAGAGTTGCTGGTACATGCGACTGCATAAGTCTACCGCAGTCGACATATCATGCAGACCAGCGAAATTTCGGACACCATCAAAGCATTGCCGGCAATGAAAATACAGGAGGTAAAATTGAACCTAAGTGATCCACCTTTGTTACACCCGCAAACTGTCTGTGAAAGGTCACTTCAAAGTGGATTCGTCTATTACTCGTATGGAACATTGAAAGTGTTTCGAATAATATGAAAGAATAGAAGCGATAATTCCCGGGAACAGCGATAGTGTGATACGCCGGGTAAGAATAAATTGCAATGCGAGATTTGTCTTGTTTCTCTTTTAAGTAACTGGATACAAAGAATACGGTGTTTCGTGCTTCTTACGAACTGTCAGAGGATGCATTATGAATCATTTATGCCAAAGTCACCATATAAATCCAAGGGTACATTTTATAGCTGCTTCATCACTGTAGCGAGTTATCAGCAGTGTATGTCCACCATACCGGAATTCGTCCGTGAGTCGAGGATGAAGGATTGCAAGCCGAACGCCTTAGTCACTGGGCTAGTTGGGTTGGTTCTCAAGATTGAAACTTCTGTACAGTACTTTCTTAGTTTCATACTACTGAATGGAGCGTTCGTACTGAATGATTACCCACTTGGAAATCACCCTGTTTTGAATGCTTGTAAAAGTCAAGTGTAAAACAGGCAGAATCATTCTTTCCTTTGGTGACGCCTGAATTTGCGCTGGTGGAATTTCCAAAAGTCAGTGGACGTATAAAACTTCTAAAAAGGGAAACATTTTACTGAAAAGATTTGTTCACTATAATTCATAAATGAGATCGGAAGACCACCTAGGGTGGGTTCCTTTCTTGTACACATGGAAAAGTCAAAACCTTCACAAGTCTGTTTTTAAAGGGGTTCACTGAGCCCTAATCAGCAAATCAGGTAAGCTTCTAAATTATTCAATGAGCAGGCTTCATAAGTCCAATCAGTTTGAACTTAGAGATGAAAGAGTTGAGTCGATCAACAATAAAAGTCTGTCAGCTAATGGGTGTCGTGTCAACTAATTTGTGATGATCCAATGGTAATATAGATTCTACGTTTTACCCTAATACATAAGAGACACATTGACAGGCCGCAGGCACTGTGACTGTTCTTATTTGATTAAGGGGATTGAAACGGAGCTAGGAGGAAGACGGCCAACTGAATGCGATTGAGATATCGCTTGATACTTCGATTTTCGTGTACCTAAATAACAGTTAAATCTGGTTAGATAAATAAAAAATGACCAGCTGTCTCGAGCTCTTCAATGGACAGAGTAGGTGTAAGATGACAGGGAACATAGCCAGAATTGTCTCTTCTAACTGGTTAGTTCCGTTAGCATTCTAGTGAACGGACTGGTTCACTTGGGATAATACAAACGGTAGCATCAACTGACTGCTTGGCTTCAGCAGCCCTAAATTACAGTTACTAACCGGTTTGTCAGTTGTTGACGACGGCAGATTGTTCAATTCGGCTACATCCCATTGGGGAGCTGCTAGCATTTGATTGGATAATCGATGTACCGCTGACTTGACCGAAGTTAAATTTCGGCCTGGATCCAGGTCCAGTCAGACATATAGTGTGCTGTTCAAGGCTGTACAAAATGCACACAAACCCCCAAAAATCGTATTGAAAGTAACAAGAAGGGTGCTTAAAAATTTAAGTAAATTTTTTGTATTTAATTTACATCCGCCACATAGATTTTCATGAGACTGTCCACATTTGGGAACGCTTACATCAAACTAGATTTGAAATTGGTTTGTAAACCAGCATTAGTTAAATAATAATTTTTGGTAAAACATGGTTTATGCTACTAATCTTATTCTTATGCTTTTGTTCAAATTGACCTCCGAAACCATCCAAGTGTAAAACGAATTCAGTTGAATTAATTTCGGTTGACTTCTTGTTGCCATGTCATAAGCTCCATATCTTCGTGTTGCTGTCTAGTTTGTTTCAACCCTCAAACAATAATAGACAAACTGCAGTGTAACAAAATATTTGGATGTGAAACGCGCACTTTGGTGGCTATGCACAAAAAATCCATCCAATTCACGTGACTGTTGCATTTAGCCATTTATGTATCGTTATTCACACCGTAATGTGCTTTGCTCTCAAGTGTGGTTGCGGTGGTAGTAATATAGAGACTAGGTCAGCATAGATGGTCATGAGATCAGTATGACCCATTGTTTTTCTGTAGTGATAGCCAATCTGTTCAGGTCGTACATGCGTAGGTAACACCGTAGTTGTTTCCGGTCTGGAAGGTTTCAGTGCGGACGAACCGGTGGGCTGGTTAATTGTGCGGACAGATAGGACTATTCAATTTGCACTGACCCTAAATGGTCTGTAAATTATAAACACACACACACACACTAACACAGAATGGTTGACGCACACACGCAATTGAGCACCGTCCCGTTTTGTGCTACCGTTGTTAGTGAAAATTCCGAACACAGACAAATAGACGAAATACTTGCGTTAGAACGGATCGGAAACAGCGTCTGGAAGGAGTTGTGACTGTTATTACATTAACAGTTTAGTTCGTCATGTCTATTCTGTCTTGGCCTAGGATCCCTTGGTTGTTCTGTTATTACATGTGAGTCATTTTCAACTTGGCGAATACATGCGTTTACCTCTTACGGTGTACTGATTTTGTACGTGCGATGCACAATTCTATACCATGAGTTAGTGCTGAACCATGACTTACAGATCCTTCTTTATGCACATTCGGTAGGCCGTACAATCAGGGAATTGTTGTACCTGTGGGTCATTTCCGTCCAAAAGTTAAATCGTCAATCATTTCACTCAGTTTTATGGCTCGTAGTCCCAGAGAAATTGATTTTTCTATTTGAGTTGTTCTAT
>LUCM01001249.1:81189-127381 GCA_008360955.1 Fasciolopsis buskii
GGTCCTATTTTGGACAGATCCGTTTAGTACTGGGCAAAACTGGTGATCGCAGGGGAAGAGGGAGTATTAGTATGCTTGGATATTTTAAGTATTCACCTACGACTCTCTTTAGATCACGTGTTTGATTGGCACAGCATGTGATTTTCGGGAGATAGCTCATTTAGGCCGGAGATTCATTTCATGTGCGTTGATTTTCTCTATCCATCTGGGAGCACATCCGCCCCAGTTTTACTGAGAGTCTTTTTACATTTCTAGGTCACGCCTTTAAATATCTCCCGAATTCCAGTGTCCCTTTAGCGCTTCTCCTAAACAGTCTTGGAGAGTTATAGACCATGACGCTGCAGTAGCACTTCGGGAATACATAAACATGAATACATAAATATGACGACGGTATACTACAAGCTTCAAAAGAAAAAGGAATGATTTGAGGATAGTACGCGAGAAAATGTGCATATCTGTACATAGGACTAACCGAAATCGTTTTCGTTCTAGTGAGAACAACAGCCATGGGCGTGTTGAAAGATAACTTTGGAACGTTATCAAAAGGCACTAGAGTGACCGTTTAAGGTGCATTTTACGTTTGAACCACTAAATTGGACAGTCTTATAACTATTTTTGCGGGGAATGCCAGGAAGTTATGGATTTAAGATCTTTTATAGGTGTTTCGCTTGTCAATTACTAGCAAGCATTTCGGTCTGTTGTGATCCGCTGTGTATCATACTGACTGAGCACACCACGTTAAGACCCTTCTAGAAGGGTAGTTCTAGCGGTATCAGCGTGCTTTTTGGGATACCCATCCCAAATTATTTCTGGTTTCCTTTTTACACTGGCTGCAACATACAGAATAGATTTTGAATGGTGTTTGGTTTGATGGAGCTGGAGAGAACGGGCAAGTGGCCAAGATATAAGATGAACTCACGTGATTTTTTCTGAAACATTTGTCAAACCATACGGGGCCGGAAAATTTGAAATGTTAGTTCAAAGTTTCAATTTTGTCCACAATAAAGTAAATAAACTCTGGATCAGCGCTGCCATCCAACCTTCAGATTAGATTACAATTGGTCAGCCATCTGTGGCCGTTGCAAAACCAGCAACTTAAAGATGCTACACCATGTGGCGAGGATGAATAAATCGTTCAGAACTAACCCGAGTAGTCCAGTAGCTGAATTTCGTTTTCCAAGCTTTCGTCCCAAGCTTGTACCTCATTTGCTATGCGATAGATAGGCACCGCTTACGATCATTACCAGTACTACATAGTGCCCCTATGGCTTTCTGAGGGTGAGCTGAACCTTGATATCACATGGGAAATAATCAAGTATACCGTCTAATCGCTTTTGGTTACAAGCATCTTGATCCGGAATCTACAAAACCAGTTGAAGAAACTCACGGGCCGAAACATGTTACACACTAGGATGACGGCATGCATCCTGGTTGCCTCACAGACAATAACATTGAAATGCATTTAAATCTGTCTTGTGGATAAGCCTCCTTGTCGCTGTCTGCATGTAACCGGCTGAGCGTGAATGGATCAATCGATATCCAACTATAATATGTACTTCTGCTGACTCTAATGCCATTGCTTTGCCCAGGAAGTGTCCTCAAGCTTACGTATATGGTTCTCAGTGTGCGCGCTTTTCCCACCAACGATTAATAGATCACATATGACAGATTTACTCGCTGACACGAATTTGGGTATGGAAACTATTTCACCACTTGATGTTTGCTTGCCAATTCCAAATCTAGCGTCACAAATGCGGTCAGCAGTGTGTGAAGTTGTAGTAAAATGAACCTGCTAACATCATTCAAACCGATACTTTTGACTTCCGTACTCAAATTTCACCAATTGGTGCCAGCTTTCGCATTTGGTTTGTGAACGTTTGTCGAGATTGTGTAGGACATCCTGTCGGGCGGTCTACCATATTTATCTATGTTAAGCTGACTTTTACACGAAAGCAGATTTTCACTAATGGTTTTGATAGTTGGTATTAGTTGCAGCTCAGGCTGTTGATTTTCATGTATTTTTGGCATTTGAACTACCTTTTAGATAGTGAAAGTTCGATCCGCAGTCGCGCTGACATCATCAATGCCTAGGCATACTTACGGGATTATCGCCATTAGGTTGGCGTTCCCTTTCTCCTAGGATGTTGACTCGTTAAGCTTCACCTCTGTTGTGCAACGCCTAATTCCTGTTCCGGTTTCTGCTTGCCCGTCAGCTAAACTTAGCTGAAGGTCGCTATCGTCTTTCTTCACAAGCGCAAGCAAGAACAAGCAAAGTCAAGCAGGAGCGAAATCTCCTCTTATTGACTGAAAATATCCAATATTTATAGGCCACCTTGGTTCCATACTTGCGCCCGTGCGAATGCCGTTATTTCATCGGTTTTCCAAATTGCATTTTGATTGGCCCGCCTTGTTTGGCGCACTTCACATGAACTGGTCATTTGCATATCGAATCCCTACCGCTCATCCTGAATGGCTAGCACAACTCACGGCATGACCTTCTTAGTTTGTACATTCACCTTCTGATCACTCCTCTATGTCGGCTAGTAGCCAATGAGATAACGCGGCCACAATCTGGTTTTTCGATCTGTACTAGCATGCTGTCTGGCGCGGTCCGCCAACGCGCAACCACCAACCACCAGTGAACCAATCCTATTAGAATAAGGCGCAATGTCGATTAAATTACCGTCCCCTCACAAAATCCACTTAGCGTCGCCATCATCAGTTACCCGTGCAGTGTGAATGTTTGAAGCAAATGGATGAATCCTAGATGAAAATCTATGTGAAATAGATTGTTAGTGCTGGAAAATTCCTAATATAGACGAACGGAAGGGCTAGTAAAAGTTCAACCATCTGAATGGAATAACCTTCAAGGTTAAAGTTAGTGATGTTAGTGTCAGTGCAGCGCCATCGTTAACATCTCAAAACACAAACAGAGTAACTCTTAAGGTCTTGCGTCACTGACTGTCCGGGATCTTCATGAAGATAGCTTCCCAATATACACAGGACCAATAATCTGCTTAAGGGGTTAGGCTTCCAAGTACTCACTATCACGTCACTCGGTAGATATAAAATATTCTTGAATCAGTTTGTTTCTCTGTGCTTTAAAAACACGATTCACCAAGACCGTGTGTGGAGACTTGTCGAAAAACTGGAGCGCTCAATAATACATCATTATTTAATACATAAAAGCATATTTGATAAGCATAATGCTGACTAACAAAATCAGCCAGAAGTTCTGGGAAAAAGCATCGCATTTTTGATTCCGTCATCGCAATTTCCGGGAACTGCATAATCTGAGACTAAAAAAAACCATGATGGGGAATGAGAAAGGGCTTCATCCGGCATTACAACTAGCGCTTTGTAGGCGGAATTCTTCCATGTTAGATTATGCTTTGGAGTAACTGTACTGGAAAGACGAGTTGTTCACTCTCGGAATCTTTTTCCTGGGCTTTGACTCAGTCTTGTGCTGTGATGATAAAAAGTAAGTCAAGAAAGCTCTGAGCACGGGCTACTTTTAGTATTACTGTTTTTCATTCGATTTTTGGGTATATATATATATATATATATATATATATGGACGAGTAGTTGTGAGTGCGTTTTCCGGGAGACAGTATTACGGTGACAACAAACTTGTTTGGAAGGGTTGAAACACAGTCCAAACAGGATTATAGGGATCGAGAAACAGTGGAATTTTCTTTAAAAATTAAGCAAGGGCCAGGACGCAAGGATGATCCTATTTCATTTGGCCATTCTGAAAAGTGCCAAGGGACGATAAATCGCCCCCAAGGAGCAGAACTGAATAGACCAGCTTGTGATTCCGATTAGTAATATTTTGGTTTTCGTGGCCTATTCTGCAACACACTACCCTGCAGAAGTAGTAGTATAAATTATTTTTTGC
This sequence comes from Fasciolopsis buskii, assembly GCA_008360955.1. Taxonomy (NCBI): domain Eukaryota; kingdom Metazoa; phylum Platyhelminthes; class Trematoda; order Plagiorchiida; family Fasciolidae; genus Fasciolopsis; species Fasciolopsis buskii. Next base: position 85,088 of record LUCM01001249.1, read on the forward strand.
CGTTGTTCTATCAATGAAAAGTAAAGGTGGGAACATTCAAGTCAGTTTTTCATGTATAAAGGTAAATTCCATCCAAAAGTCCAACGCCGCTAGCCGGGATAGAAACGTGGCCTGCTGGTAATCCATCTGGTCATTTGATCGTTGAGGTCTTATGCTCATGAACCTCAAGTGCGAGTTACCCAACTAAACTCCAAGTGCTGATAGAAAGCCGCTGATCTAAAGTTGTAATCGCTATGCTAGCGCCGTATGACACTTACCAGTAGTAAGGAACATCTGAATATGCCATCCACAGAACGTTGAGATGCACTTTGTATCCCTTTGAGGAAGTACTAGAAGCCGGACGCTAGAAGCACAGGAAAATATTGCTCCATTTTTTGCATTGAGAACTATAATGTTGCGGGGAGGGAATTGCGGATGCAAAAATTGTAACTGATTCCTCATTGCTTTTGAGAACGGTTGCTCATACTGCTCTCTTATCTGACAGTTAGCAAAAGTCTTTCACGGCTATTCTACTAATAGTAACCTGTCATTCCAGCAGGTTCCAGGATTGTTTCTTGACCTAAGGCTATTGGAGGTAAGCGTTTTTACTCGCTGCAGTCGCCAGGCTGTGAATATCGTGGCCGTTCGGCTTGAAGTTCACGAGTTCAAGTGTTCATAGCGCTGATCAACTTCCTCACTTGACACGCTTAAATTGGCTGATCCCCCTCCCTGATGTCACTGTACTTATTCTAGTCAGATAAAAAATATTCATGAGGTCTGCCTGCTGTATAACCAACGAAAAGTCCTTTATGTAACTGCTGGTCCGCTTATTCTTACTGAACACACGAAGTTTTCACTATAATATCACTAGTGAGTACTTGTCAAATCAGTCTCGATTTGTAATGCTTCAACTTGACATCATCCAGTTCCTTACTTGGTCAAGAAAATAGAGAAAAGAGGTTGTGAGGAATAAATGTCACCTTTTTGTTGCTTTCCCTCGCCCTATTTCGCACTCTAGGGACACCACATTCTGTGCTTGACGTGTGTCTTTGTAAACATTGCCAAATGTGACCAAATAAAACTCAACCTGATTCGGATAGATCCTATTCAATTGAGATTGACTCTCATATTTAGGCACACAAGTTTGACAGGTAAAAAATATGGAAAGAAAGTTTTATTATGAAGTTTGACAAAGGCTGCAGGTCAACATTTACGGATAAATTGGGTTTCTGTCTCCGCGGGAAAAATATGATTTCACAGTGAGAATACACGCCTTGATAGCCGGCCACTGTTTTCTACACCATTCTCAGTTTCTAAAGTGGGGCACTAAATGAGTGAATATGAAGCTCAAAATAATTCCCGCTTGAACATCTCACGTTTTTTTATCAGGACCGGATTTTCAGTTCTAGATGAAATTCACGGCAAAGAGTCCGAACAAGAAGACCCATTCGTGTTCACTCAAGGCTTTTAAGGGTGGGGACCGTAATCTCCTAGTGTGTTTAGATGAATCAGACAGTGTTTTCACGATGTGTCGCGAAAACATGCACTGTCCTTGTCGTAGTGGCTAATCCGGTCTAATTGTTGTTGACACACCTTTTAATATGCACGTTTCAATAAATTGGAGCAATTATGAGGTGAGCATTGTGACAACCTGGTGTAGAGTGACACAACACCAGTGTGACTGGTTACTTCAACACCCGGTTATTAGATTAAATCCTTTTTTCAAATTGTTAGCCTTTAAACTATAGTACTGCCCGGCAGGACCAAGAGTGGGGTGTTGAATGAAGGTTGCGATTGTATTCACTAACGCATTATCCATAATCATGCTAATGCATAATATTAAATATGATTTACAGCAAATGAGAGGGGATGATAGATTACAGTTCTAATGGTCAACACCTATCCTCCGTTGTATGGGTGTGCAGGCATGAAACTTACTTCGATTGAAATTGTCTAGTGGGCAGTCAGTAGTGGATTTGGGTGAGCTTCGAGACTGATGAGTGGGTCAGTCTTTGCACGACCCGTTTTTTATCACAATGAGGGTAGGGGGTGGTAGGAACAAATAGTTTAGCCTCAGCCACTGGGAGGACACCTCACGTCGGCAATTCTGATGGCCTGCTTCAAGCCTTGTAGATTATTCTGAACGCGGCAGTCACATTCAATGAGTGACTAGAATTAACCCTTTGTGAACAAGTACCAAATTGGTAGGAGTTTTGATTGTTCTAGTGGTTAACCAAGCCTGGCGGTGTTCCCGAACCCGTGCTGATTAGTGTCTTGTAGTACGGCCGATGTATGCTGCCCAACTCGAATTCCAATAAGATCTGGATTAACGGTCTGAACCCAGTCCTCCCACTGTATAATTTCAACCGCGATCCGCTTCACGCATATACGCTTAAACACAAAGGCATAGAATAGAAAACAAATGCTAATCATTGGAATTGTAACTTATGGTTCCGCACTTATTTGCCCAAGGTCATATTTGATGCTACTTATTGATATGATTATGAATAACTGGAAACGATTTTTTTTCGTCACATCATGATTTTTTTACACTCCTTTGTATAGACTACTCGGAAAACGTATTATTCCTTCGGTTAAAGTTGTTCTAAAGTCTCAAGATAGAGGTCGGAGTGAATTCGGGTAATTTATGCAGCCTACTGTGCTGTATTGTGTTGTTCGGTTTTTGGAAGCATACTTATGTATTTCAGAGGTAATGAAAAAGAATCCGAAAGTCACCTTTGTCCATAGTAGGATAATATTGAACGTAAAAAGTTGTCAAAATAGGCATGTTGCAAGTCAGAGACTAGTGACAAATTTCTTAGCCGCGACCAGATTTTTCTTCATCAGTACTCGACCGCGGTAAGGTGCAGGAGATTCTTACGGCGAATAGTTCCAGGGGAAAATGGATATAATTCTGGGGCCTGTGGAAATAGCTGACAGTTAATAGGCAAGATGGGGAAATATGGTCTACTTCAGATTGACTTCAGGATTGTTTTGGGATATGCTAGGAGCTGGCGTATGGTTTCGTTTCTGAACTTCGGACACTTGAATAAACAAAGGCAACAGTTCACTTCTTTCTTTGATGGTTATTGGTTCCTCGGGCTGCATGAAGTGAGAAAAACAGTTGGAAAAGACTAGCAGTGGACTCAGCAATTTACTGTTCTAAAGCTCACTTTTGTTTCGGAATGTCAATTTAAGTTTTCAAAGCTGGGATTCTCCGGCTTTTCGTTGGACAATATGTAAGAGGAATCGAATGTAACAATTCATGGATATTCGAAATGGACCGAAGGCGTCAATACCAATGGTTCGCAGTGAAACGAAATAGGGAGGTTTGCTTATTGATTGTAAACTTCGAGTCAACAGTAATTTACACTTGTTTCTACTCATTCCGATGTACCGCTACCGAGTTTTAGTTAGTGATGAAACACGAACAAAGCTAAAAAAATAGTGCTGCTGTTTGTGCCAAAAAGCAGCGAGCCTTCTAGGGCAAAAACTTCACACGTAAAGAAACGAAGCAAGAATGGAAGTCTAAAACATTGCGACCAAAGGAGCAGCAGATCAACGGGCCAGAAGATCTCTAGTTGATTACAAACCGAACTGAGTCGACTTTACCAAGCAGCTCTCAACAGCCAATTTGTTCTAGGAGTCGTCGCGTTACGTGTCTATGACTTAGTAGACCAAGATACAGCAGAAACACTTGAAGCTATCCTGGTAGAACAAACGGGCCCGGGTAATAGTCACACCAATGAGTTTCGTGTGAGATTTTGGTCATGTTTACCGCCCGTTAATAAAATCAGAAGGTTTGAAGACGAAAGGATCTTGTTACTACAACAAGTAAAGCAGATTTTCATGCAAGCTGCTTGTTTTTCAGCATTGGATAACAAGGGAGAATTCGTGGCGCTTTTTTGACCTTCCCGTCAACCCAGTGAGCAGACAAATGTTGACAGACGGTAGATGCTTTTGTTGACCCTTGTCATTTTCAAACTTGTAAAAATCTGACATTTGTAGAACTTTGGTCAAATAGTTAGAATGGTCTGATATACGAAATAAAGGGCACAGGCTGTCGCAACACTACGTCATAGGTCCAAACCAAAATTCAAGAGAATAACTATGGGGTAAAAGGCCTAAATCGAAAATGGCGGACGGAAAAATAATAAGTTGAAGATTTATGCCGAAACCGAAAGATTTCAAATTCAAGAATGTCGTTGACACTGACAGTGAGCCGAATCACATACTGTCTAGAGCCGTGGCTTGGGTGGATCCCGCGGACCAATACCTGTTAGTCCAACTGTACTTGCACGGGACACTCAAGTGGTTAAAGTTTTCATACTTTTTCCTATTTCATCGACTGGCCATCTCAACCCAGCACTCAACGGCTACCTGCCTCTTAGAACAGTGTGCAATGATGTAGTTGTTCTGTGGAGGTGAGCAAAACGCATTCCAGTCAACTTAATCTATTGTGAGTCCGTTCCTCTTCTAAAGACTGATCCCTAGGACCCAATATCATACGCCTAAACTCTGAGTGTTTTATCCGATCTAGGACCAGAAGGTGAGATATAGTTATTGGAGTGAATGAGTCTATCTAACTCTCAGGGAAGAACGAAAAGTGTTTGCGAATAAATAGATGGATGATTGAATCAGTGATTCAGCGATTCAGTGAGGACTGACTGACTGAGTCAACCGAGTTGTCTTTCTCTGTTTTCTAATTTCTCAAAGCGTATTTGTTGCTATTTGTTTGATATCTCTGTTTTTCTCCCATTCTTAAGAAAGCACATGTAGACACGCTTGTGTTCGTTTGTCTCCCTGGTGGCAAGGTTCCAAGTGAATCAGTGGCTAAGTAGGCGAGGAGCGGATGTTACAGATTTTTTGTATTACACTTCAATCTGTTCCCGATCTGAAGTGCAAACAAATCTACCGCGGTCCAAAAACATTCATCACAAAAACATTATTCGAAGACGTAGGTGAACACGGGGAAGTCTTACCGCGAACGATTTACACAAGGAATGACATGAATTTGATGCGTTATCTGTTTACGTGCACTCCAATAACCTTGCATTAGATCCATTTGTGCGTTGGTGGTTGGATTTTTAAACTATTTGATTATTTAACAGTTTTGTTGGGAAACTACTGAAAAGGCATATTTCTCTTGCATCACAAATTAGTGGAGACGTAGCAAAACGAGCTGTCAGGCCCAATATAATTTTCTTTTAAATAATAAGCAGGTATTTGAGCAAGCTTACATTTATCTCAATAGATGAGAGAGTCGCAAAATTCTTGACTGACTTAATGATTGCCTTCAAATATGGCTCAGTTATTCCGGTAATTTAATGTCGAATTGGGAGATCAGTTATTCACTGGACTGATAATTTTATCTGACAATGAATTATGTAATAAGGCTCTTTCTGTTGAATTAACACAGTTGTGAAAATTCTTCTACCTCGCCGAGATTCGAACGCACGCATGGAGGCAACCCACGCATTCAAACCGTTCAACAATCTAATTAATCAATAAACTAGCCATTTGACGTCATTCGAATGAAAAACCAGCGATAGAATGGAACCATATCTTGTAGTAGCGGACCCTCAAAACCGGATATCTGTGGAATAGCCTAATGGCTGCAGCGTTTGATTCATACTCGTTTATTCTAGGTTCCTGTCTAAGTTTAGATGCCACAAGTGTGCACTGTTGAGAATTACTGACGAAGATGAAACACCCGGTGTGCTCGATGTCATGTACTGAAGTTTGTTAAACTGTTGCGAACCAACCCAGGTACCCCAGTGGCTGAGACGTTTGAATCACAACCGGATTCATGTAAGAGTTCCGGCGAGATGGATACGCATCACTGGCGATCCCTAACAGAGATGAAGCATTTGCACACTGCTACCTTGGTGCACAGCGGTGAGTAGTCGGAAATTGATGCTGCTCGGTGAATAGTCTGAACGGTAGTTTTCCAGCGAGAAGCTGATTCGCGCATCTATTCGGCCTACTGAATAATGTACATTTGGACACAATATTAAAGAAAAAATCGAGGAACTATTATTTGACATCGGAAATTTTAGAACGCCGGATGTTCCAGGTAAATGTGGCGGGAAATGTCCGAAATGAAAGTTTTTCATTAACTAGTCTTTTTTCATATGTACCACCAAGTTTCGACTGTGGAATGTAAACTGATCCGGTGCCCAAGAACAACATTACCTCGGACGGTATTTGTATTTTTGGCTCGATACCCGACACGGAAATTTGGTTACTCCAACAAAACTGCATCATCAAAACAATGACGAAATAGGATCGTGAAAATGCAGATCACATTGTGACAAATACTATGGAGCAATGGACACTATTTGATACAACAGAAAGACAAAACATATGCACCTTCCATGCACGAAGTCACGTGAACTGCGGGAAGAGTTCATCCGGACAAGTCTGTAAAGTTAACTGATGAACTAATCTACGGTTCGGCCAGATCAATGAAATTTATGTGGTCCTAGTCAGAATTTGGTTTCGTAGTCCTACTTGGAAGTCACGGTTTTCAATGCGGAAAAATCCCCTTCCTCTTTTGGCTGATTTTGTGGATTCAGGTTTTCTTCTTTGCTGGTGGTATCATCCATACACCATGTGACGGCTGCTACCAGAGAAGCCATCCCGGTGTAGAACATCATTGGCACGCCTTGAGCAATGTTATAGTCTAACTGGTTCACATAAGATGAAATGGCTGCTCCCAGTCGCCCCAGACCAGGGCTAAACCAGAATCCCTTTGACCGGGTTTCAAGTGGGTAAAGTTCTGGCACTTTAATGAACACTATGCTTTGCGTGGTGGGCATGAGCATCATAATGAGAAACAGTGTCACTATCAAAGTGATGTCATTTTCGGACCGTATCATATACGTATGAACTCCAACGATGCGCAGGATCAATGCATTTAAGACATAAATACATATAAAAGGACAAGGTCGCTGTTTTACACACCGAGTAACGATTGTAACACCAGGTATGGCGGATGTCGATGTCAACAAAGAGACCACATTGGTTGGCTGACGAACCATTCGCGTGAACAATATCAATCCGATAAAAATAGAGGGAAATTAGAAAAATAACGAGACGGATAGCAAAGTGTTTCTTGTCTGTCGTCTTGAGATGAACCGTTGAGCGAACAGCTCTCGAATGGTCTGTGATTTCCTTGAGTGTACTGCACCATTCTTATCCATTTGTTGCTTTTGAAATATTGTTCATGCAAACGAGTTGGCAAGTCGGAGGCAGTATTTCGATCCCTCGGAGTTAAAACCTGATTGGTTTTTCGGCCACGTATAAGTGCATCAAGCGCATCAACGGTCCGGAGTTTGGACAACAGCCATCGTGGTGATTCCGGTGCGCGGCAGAAGTAGAACAGGACCAGACAGCTCAATGAGACGCTAGCCACATTTTTAACCATCGTAAGTCACGAAGCATGTAAGCGCACCACGAAATAAACGCTCTTGAATTTTCGCTGAATCCAAATAACTAAATCGGGTTCACTAAACTTCGATATGGCGGCGTGGTCACTTCGAGAAGAATTATGTTGAATGTGCTCAGTTTGTCATGGTTCCCAATAGCAGTGAAAACTCTCAATAAGCTATACAACCAAAATGCATGCAAAAAAGAGGAAGCCACAGAGGCACTTAATTCCAGCAATCCATCCCTTAATCCAAACCGCACGTTCCAAAACCCAGAACAGAAGAAGCCCAAAATCATGCCGAGTAAAAATATCGATGTTACGATAGGAATAAACAAGGACTTCTCACAGATCATAACGAAAGTTTCGACCACACCACTATCATAATGAAATAGCATGTGATTATAAATGTAACCACGGGTACATGGGACGGTGTGGTTGGCTAGATCTACAATGACGGAACAGAAAACCCGATTGGGAATAACCTTTTTGGGGATTGTCAGATTATCCCATTCTTCGGTGTGCCGTTGACAACCAGCCTGGAGAGGCTCCACATTATCTTTGTTGCACCAACCTCCGGTTATCAGACCAATCTGTTCGAACATTAAATTATCCCCAGCGAATGCGGTTTTCTAGCGCACAGCCATATCACATCTCCTCGTTGGAACGCTGTTTGCGAACACGGAGAAACCGGATGCTCCAGTTGTGCTGAGTATGACCAACGTGACAAATAACCATTGCGAAGAACCACATGGATCCATCTTCGTTTCCAGTAAATCGACAATAACAGGGGTCTACTCGTTGGCGATCAGTTCCGAGGGATTTTTCTCACTCTCGCGATTGGATTGAGGTAGTTTTGAATTCATTCTTTACTCACAAGTGTGAACGAGTTGAGTGCAATTTTAATTCTAATCCATCCAATCGGGGGCATATACCTGCTTTGGCTACAAATTTCTTTGATTGGAAATTCAGGAGCACATGTATATAAAATGATTAATTGTGTTAGAAACTTATTGAACAGACTCGTCTGTTTACATCAACCTATTTATCGCTTTTTAAGTGCGTAGATGTGCGCATGCAAATGTACAGCTCTAACTTCGTGCGCGTGTGCATCTGTTCATTTTCTAAACCAAATACAATTTTTCACAGAAAAAATGTACACACACACATTAAAACTAATCACACTCTAAACCTTAGGCAATGTATCGAATTTTGGAAAAATTCAGGGTAATATTATGGATTAAAGTAGCACAAAATTGACCGGAAATTATCAAACTAAACAGGTGGCAATGCAACAGCACACTGGGCTACAAAAATCACAGTATTCAGAACCATCGGAAAAAGAGTCTACTTTGTTTACTCACAATTGAATGAACATTCAAACGAATTTTCTAACCGATTAACAAGTATTACGGGCTGATTGGTTAGGGCAATCAAAATAAAAGGCCATCTCCAGTGTTCCCGCTTTACAATTCTCCGTGAAATGTTTGGTTACGTTCAGATTGGTTCATGTATTCCATGTCAAAGGATATTTCAGGCGGTCTCGTAAGAGCAATGGACTGTGCCTCAAAATGAATTGCTTAGTTAGATAAAACTTTAATTACCGCATAATAGCATAATCCTGGTCTAGCACTGACAACTGGGAAGCAGTACAATTTGTGACAGCTCGCATGATAAATCAGATAATTGGAAGGGCGGAAATCCACTGCAGAACCGCAAGTAACACCCGTACACGTAAAAACAGTTCCCAAGCATCATCCCGATGCTTCTTTCGGTGGATATGGTGAGAATCATTCACCAACCAGCCCGATATACATAAGTTCCCAAGGGGTAAAATGGCAAACAGAATAAATTTGTTTAAGAAACTTGAGATCATAAAAATCCCCTAGATGGTTTCTATTAACGGTGTATTATAGAAGGATCTCCGAGGGGTGTGAGGAAAAGTTTAGGGGAAATTCAGGATTTGTGGGGGAGAACTCATCTTTTTCCCGGATGTAGTATTATGGATGACTGAAGTTCCCATCGGTCGATACACCGTGACGGATCTCACGACAGAAGTTTTCGATCAACTACGTATTTTCGTAATTCAGACGCTGAAATATCATCTGAATCATTAATTACCAGCATGATGATTATGAATCCATTTACGAGTCACATTCAGTGATGGACGATGAATGAACTGATCATCCAAGCATGCTTCTAATGATTCAAGTGAATTCTAGTGTCATTCTAACAAAGGAGTGCACAACTATACGGTGATTGGACAAGAGAGTGCCGGGTGTGCTCAACTGAACGACGGTAATAACCGTAAAACCAGCCAAATGTTTCTTGGGGAAATGTTGTCCCTCCACCAGTGTACAAAAAATACCACATAGCACTTATATCAGGAACCTTAAGTGGTTCCAGAACTTCCGCCTTTAGTCCGATAGTGCGATGATCATTTGTGATATGAGAAGCCGATTTTAATTCAAACATATTTGGCTGTATTCCAGATATCACTATAAATATGAAACTTAACCACGACAAAAGCGGTCCATCCCCTGGGCTGCTGCTCACCCAATTCTCTTTAAGGCTCCTGTTTTCTTCGATTTATTGAAACAACCGCTATTCGCCAACAAAAGCTGGGATTCATGTCCGACCTTGCTCTTTCGCAATTAACGGTGATGACGCAGGAGAAATTATGACTCTCACCCGCGGTTCGGAGTCTAATGAACTTCGGATTCTCTAAAGAGGCTTTCGAAGGTGCCGCGATTTTAAAAACTCTGTCATATAATTGCCCCGATTCAGTCTTCATGCGGATTCTTGTAGGTAATTGTGAAGCAGGGTCGAAATAGTTTAATTCTGTCTCTTTTGTGATGACGTTTTTTCTTGAACTGAAGAGATTACTAAAGACAGCTGGTTGTGTGCGATTTCGTTCCTCGAGTATAAAGTAGAAATTCTCTCAACCATGTGGGCTTGACTTTATTGACCTGATTGTTGCATAGATTTCGGTTCATGAACGAAGGGTTTCCTGCACACTTACGTAACCGTTATCTTCTGGCATTTAGAGATACTTGCAGTGACCATTTAAGCAGGTCAACTACGACACATTTCAGTTTGCACCATTAAAGATCAATGATTTTCTGTCGATTTTTATGTGCCCACTTCGCCACTGGCTAGTGACCAATGATTCACTTTTTAACCGGAAGATCATGGATTCACTAAACACTCAGGTAGTACGCCCTCCCAAAGGATTTTCCATCAGGTGTGGATAAAATGTGACAATTGATGATTGCCTGACCTTGCTCCATTGAGCAACAGTCAACATACTATCATGGTATGGTATTATTATGCAAATAGCTGGCCAATACTTGGAGCAAAGCACATCTTAAGCTCTAATGTACGACAGTGAATCATGAAAACTCTCGAGTTCAACTAGCTCTTTATGGTCGCTGGATGAAAACAGTCTCCATTAAGGTCACCACTGCGATCGTGTCGCTGTATATACAATTATAAGTAGTCTGGTGCGTAAAAAACAAATTTGCAGGGCACAGGATCCGGTTTCGGTTTTGCGCCTCGTCGGTATGGTGCCGTGCTCCTCTTGTACAAATCCACATATTGTACTCGGATTGAATTGATATTATCAGACACCAGCATCGAGCTGCAGATGAGAGTGTGCATGGAAGCTCTTCGTGGAAGAGTCAAGAAGATGCAATGTGGATTGGATTGAAATATTGTTTGTCAGATTTGGGCTGGCCAAATTAGGAACGAGGAGAGAATTGTCCGAGTGGATGAGTGAACAAAATTTGTCCAGGAGCATACGACCGGTTTCGCGGTTATTGTCGCTCGACAGGGATGCGGACCCGCTGCTCTCTTGTCCAAACATCCACATACTTGTATTGTACACTCCGAATTGATATTTCTCACCAGAATCGAATCTGCAGCATGAGGAGTGTGCATGGAAGCTCTTCGTCGAAGAGTCCACAGAAGAATGACAACTGTGATTGGTTGATAATTCTTTGTCAGTTGGGCTGAGCCAACATATATGTATATATACATGCATATATATATTTCCCCCAACAACCCTAGTATGAAATTGTTTTTTATCTCACATACCAAGAATTTTTAGGATCTTTGACATATCATCCAACACTTCAGTAGCTCGCTGATTTACCATGTCAGGATATGGAATGTCTACTGGATAACCTCAAGATTCATGCTGTGAGACTTTTATATAAAACGTGTTCCAGAGTTAAGTATGCCTTTATGCGACTAACGTTCATTTAGGTGCCAACCACAATGAGCAAAATCACGGGCTTCTTTCGGATAAATTATCATTTTTTACTTTGTCTCATTCCGTAGAATTGTCACTCTAAGTCAGATATGCCCCATAAATAGCGAATCCCACCTCGACCGTTTAAAAAGGGCTTTCATTATTTCATTCGTACCAAAGTAAACTACTTCGATAAATGCATGGGAAAGGAACAAGGTTTTTGAAAACTTTCTCCCAGGACATAGCCCTTTTTCACCATTTTGCTCGCCACAACTTACTATGGATCCATCAACAAAATTAACGAGTTGCCGGATCAGTGCCTTCAACATTTTTCATGAGTGCTTTGGCCAGTTTGTGAGTCCTCAGTCGTTTTCACGGGAACATTGTTGTGATTCCAACAATCCTCCCATTTGGGCGGAGATTTGCTAGTTCATGAGATTCGCGTTGTATTTGAAAATACTGGATCTTTGGAAACCAGTATGGTGCGTTTCCTGAGTCTGTCGCTTCTGTTGCACCTAATGTATCTGTTTGCCATTGTCCCGATCGGGAATTTCGCACATCACATCAAACCGTCAATGCAAATATGTCGGATGAATAGATTTTGAGAGAATAGCGCCATGCATGGCAGCATCAGTTGAGAAATGTAATCGGTAAACAGAAATCTTAATGGCTAATTTTCGATTAAATGGTTTTTTGGTCTGTCCCATAAATTCAACTGGTGAAATCGTTTGATCACGACAGGATTTGAACACAAACAAGAAAGCCAGTTAAAATTTATTGCAATGTTTATGGAATGGTCGGACAAGAAAGGGAACGCCGAAGGCGTCTAGAAGTTTTACGGGCTGAACATACTGTTTACCGGGTGAAAAACTACTTAATAATGGGAGTTCGAATCATTCTAGGTAAGGGTAATTTTGGATTTAAAAAAACCTACCAGTTTTGTGGGGACTTCAATCGGATCAGTGCTGAATTGATGAACAAAATCCTATGAAAATGGTCTGTCCGTTAAGTTGGAAAATACTGTATTAGTTCTCGAACCTGGGATGTACAAAAGCGCGAGGCCTGGATATAAAACTAGTTCTAGATAGAACTAAAATGCTGTCACACTTGCTTGAACTTTCCTAAGCACTTACCTTTTGTTGTGGAGAGGACAGATCAGCGACACTCCTCGTGTCAACGAGCTCGAAGTTTCGCCCAGTCTATGATTATGGAAAACAGCAGGGAGGAAGCGAAGGAAACGTTTGCCGATGTTCGGCATAAGCTATTTTCGACACATGAATCGGTCTCAGATCACTCTGCAGATGTTCGGGTTGGCATCATTCATAGCATCAGGCTGAGCAACTTAGATCGATCAAAAAGGACATTTTCAGGGCATGTAACGAACACATAATGAACACCTGCGAAAACCCAAACAGTCTTTGGTTCACAAATTATTCGTGATGGAACGTCCAGCACTAGAACAGAAAAACTGTACAGTGATCCGGAATCAGAAAAATAACGGGAATAGGGTGAATAGATGCGACCTGACTGGGATTAAATTAATACCAACACCTGGAGCGCAAAGATGAATGATCGAATTTGTGATAACTAACACGGGACTTTTCAACCGGCTCGAGGTCACCGATTGTTCTTTCTAGGTGTAACTGGGCTATATTTAAGATGGTTCCAGAGACAATAAGATGATTGTGTCTGAGTTAGTGGCTACACATACCACCCCATAACAGCTGTCAAATGTTTTTACTGCCTAGGAAAAGCGTTCGCATCGTTCTAAATTTCATAGTAATACATACGCCATCAAATCAAGCTACCCACGGTCGAAAGAAATAAAATAAATGACTTCTTAGTTCGAAGTAAACTTGTATCACAAGGAATCACCACCCGAAGGGATTGCAATCTCCTTGATCTGCAACATGCAAACGTGGGAGGGAAACTTAGGAGTAAAAGTCAAATAAATGAGATTAGCAGCAAGGATCATTCAAGAAGTCGAAATTAAAATGGCAGCTTAAGACCAGTTTGTTAAAAGCTGACAGCAAAGGAAAAGTCTGAGCCATAATATTTCACGGATTGTGTTCAGGACGATTCCACTGCATCTCTACACCAAGCATTTTGCAGACCCCAAATAACGACAAGTTCTACTTGAGCAAAGCGATTTCAACGAATTACGAAGGTTCCGATCATATTGAGGTAAACGCAATGTCATATGCAGTTCCATACATCCTAAAGCTACAGCTTACACCGTTCTATTGATATTGTCTCGTCCAACCTAAACAGCTTAATGTTTCCTGCCCTGTGATATGCAGAAAACGCTCTATGACTGACATCTTGTTTAGCCAACATACCTTGATGATGACATTATCACATCGGTACTTTGATGATTGGCATTTATCGTTCTAGAGGAAAAGTTGTCCGTTGTACCCACTATCCGATCAAGCAACTGCCTTCCGGTTCGATCGAAGTAGGCTATCCTGCCTGCACTTTCTAATTAGTAAATCAGGTGTCAGGTATTACACAGGGTAAAGAGTTCATTTATCAGCAGAACTGGCCTGTTATAGTGCGTCTGAGGAACTGTTATTGAGAAGCGTAGAAAGTTTGGTCGACGGTTGATCTTAAGCATCATTACAGGATCTGAGTAAATTCGTCACTCGCGAGGAGGAGACATATTGTCTTCCACTAATACTGCTGATTTAATGGCCGATTTCTTAGACCTTGTGATGTATTGTGTTGGGTGTTTATATCAGCCAAATACTTGAACTTATCACGCCACTCATCATAAGATCGCCCCATTCGCCGAAGCACGCATTCCACGAATAACTTACCAGTTCCAATGTGGATGCAAAGTCAGTTACGTTGGCTGAATGGAAAAACGATTGTCTAGTCCTATTAAAAAACCAAATTCCCCTTTGATTTGGATTCCCTGCCGACCCTAGGACTAATTAAGTGGACAGCGTCATCAATCGACCAACATGTACTGTTGATAGGTATGGATAATAGATTACATGATCTTATGACATAATTCACCAGAGGCTTTGTCGTACTTAGGCTATCTGCAGATAAGTGATCTATGAGTAGGGTCGATTGCTGTGCGCTAGCTGCCCGTGGCCGTGCAAATCAGTCACGGATATGTGGAACATGATGTGGTGAATTCAAACAGACGGTTGAGAGCCCGGCCGGCAGCGTGTCAGCTAGGGCGTGCAACTCAAAATCGTTCTTCCTTTTTGGGGTGCGCGTGCCAGTTCGGACGCTGTTGAATCTTAGCATAGCAGTAATAGCTGTACGGTTTGTCCATGGTTTGTAAATGGGGAGCTGAGCGTTGATATCACATGGTGAATTATTTCATGAAAAATATACTGATGACGAAATGCCAGACCTATAAGCAGGAAATTTTTTGTTATTGGCAGGACAGAAAACAACAAACTGTTCAGGTTGGATAAGGTGATAACAATAAAACAGTGGGCTGCATCGTGATGTGGAGGAACAGGGTTGTATGTGACAGGATACCGACAGTGATGAGCCTGAGGTGTCCGTTATTCCGTGCATTTTTCCTCCAATATTAACCCCAACATTGGCTGTCCGCAAAGTCCATTTATTAGGAATGTAACGAAATTGCTTGGCATTCCTTCACTAACACGGCAGGTGCGACCTTTTGATCGTCAGAAGTATTCTGATGAAATTTATCATTGTCAACGCCAACTGGTTACTATGTGCAGTGCGACTGTAGGAAAAAAGCACGGACCACTGACTTCGTGACCTTGAAGAGGTCTATTTTTCATGATGACATTTATTCGTCGATAACCTAAATTTCACCACAGAGTTTATTCGAGCAAATTATTCGACCTTGCTGATAGGTTGGATGAATTTTCTTTGCTTTGCCTAATAGCAAGTATACGGCTAGTGTAGTACGGAGTGCAGCTCACATGAACACTCGGTAAATAGTTTCCGTCCGCTTCATTATGTGAGCTGGACTTTGGCTTGGCATTAAGCGAATCTAAACTGGATCTCTTATTGCAGAAAATGTAATTAATTTGTATTATGTCTATTGTATGTTCATGTGAAGGAACTGGAGAACAACTTGTCATTTTCACTGCTCCAATCAACTGTAGGATTTTGGACAGACATCCCGTTCTGAGTGATGAACAATTTCCGGGGAATGGTATGGGTATCTTCACCGAGTTAAACTTGTGCGCTTAGCAACGGATGATTCACAGATGACATTAGTCCATGCAGTTCCTTTATTTTATTTGTTAGCAATCGTTGTGAAAAACTTGGCATGTATTTATCGAATACGGTGACGTAATTATTAGAGATCAACTTAGTTCAGTGTTTAATGCACTTTTCAAATGAAGAATTTTTTGCATTTTTAATGTCACAGAATCTTCCGCGATTCTGGGGAAATTGCCCTTTGTTTCTTGTCGAGTGAGTTGTGAGGTTACTTGGTAGACATTTATATAACCCGTTAAAACATATTCGGTATTCACTATTGTCGGAAAATAAATTCGATGCTGCATGATATGTCAGAGTGACGAGTAGAATTTATTATTTAATCTTGTTAGTTACGTTTGTGAGAACGTCATTTAATTGTGAATCTTAATTTGTTTATCCCGGATATCTTGAGCACAGATTTCAACTGATTTTTGTATCCGGACTGCCAGGGATTGAACTGCCTGATTCCGTAACCCATGGTTCCCAAAGCAATTCGTTGGCGGCAGTGAGACCCTGTGTTCCCGATCTGAATGAGGGCTGGCTCACGGTACTTCCTGGAATGGGTTGGGACAATTTGGTGAACGAGGAACGTGGTCCGACTCTTGATAGAGAGCGATATGAAAAATGTAGCCGTTTCGCGGACGGACGGCTCATCATTCCCGACGATATTATCGTCGGTAAGTGTCCGGGGTTCAAGCACGTATACATGTTTACTTATATGAAGCTGCGTGCTAGTTACTGGGAGTATACGTATAACTGCCTAGTAGTTGTAAGAGAACGCAAGTTGTGAGTAATTCCTTTTCACATGTGACCATTTTCATTTGAACCAGGCCATCTGACTGGATACATTACCATTCTGTCGTCATCATTTTGTAGCTTTCTCGCGGGAATTTTTGCTCTATTATGGCCTTTGATCGCCGTCACAATCGGTCGGAATTGTTGTTGCTTAAAATCCCCATCGATTCTCATCCTGGATGGGAATAATGCTGTGTTTTGCCTCAAAGATCTAACCCACTCAGAAGAACCATTCATGCTGACTGCCAGGCAGCTCGTAAAAGAACCCAGGCCAAAACGTCCATTCCTAAATTGTTGAATACCAAGATCGGTTCCTTGTTTACGAAATTTCGGATGTCTCTCATACTCCAACTGCCTATACTTGCTCGCGCTTGTGTCCTCTGCACACAAGAATCACGGCTGATTCACTGGTGTCGATAAACAGTTTCAAACTACACTGACAGAACAGGGTTACGAGTAAAAAGACTGGAGATCGTGTGACAACATACATAAAACCTTCTGGTCTCGCAACATACACAAAACCTTTTGGTCTGGCAAGTCCGAATTTATTCATACCTACTCGTAACTCAGTATCATACCAAGTCTCCCTGTCATACCAGTATGATCATAACGAACTCATGCATGTTCTCTTTTAGCTCACAACACAAAATCAAAACTTTTCCGATTCTTTTCTGGCATTTATTGTTCCATTTCTTGAGGGCAGTCTACATATCAAGGTGGGAGAATTCGATCATTCATCAACCTTATTTCCGACTGCGTTCGATTTGACAGACATCTACGTTTCTCCCCATTTTAGATAGAACTATTATCAACCAATTATCACAACTAGTGATCATTGTCTGCATATTGTAAGGTCTAGTATGTACTCCGTGTCAGCCGTCCGTTCCTTCAAGCAAACAAATCAAACCCAAATTGACCTTCCTTATTTTATACACAATAACCTCATTCTTTTTAAAAATCTTTTTCACACGCATTTGCTTATTTTTCCTTCGAACCGGTAATCAATGACAGTGTCAGATTTTTCACAAATATGGCCAATGTTATCTCTGACATTTTTGTCCCCTAGAAACCTTAAATGGACCCATCTTTTCCCATATACCAAAATATCTAAGGAGATGCAAGAGTTACTTCTACACATCCCGTAATAACTCAGGTGTGCAATACGTTTCCACCCTAATAAATGCCGAAATCAAACTTCTTGACACAACATTCTTCAACTGACTCTTGAGTCCTAACAACAGACTACCCTTTTGGAAAGGCATTCGACTGTTGAACGGGAAGAAAAGAGACGCAAAATGTTCTGCAGATGTCGACGACTTTAATCAAGCCTTCAACCAACCTTCTACTTATACCTCAATCACATCTGCACACAGTGATGGTATGACATTTGCATGTTTTCTAGGGAACACACGGACTGGTTATAACAGTCTGTCCTCAGCTGTTTTACGGCGTGGTGCTGTGGCCCTGATTGACGCATTCACTTCTCTGATGCATACATAATAAGGCATATGTTCTATCCCTGGATTTTGCAGGCCAGTCACTACTGTTCATTTCCCCAAATCCAGCGATTCTACTACTTTAGATAAGCGCATTTGCCTCATTGCCTCAGAATTTTCCGGTCTTAAGCTGGCACAGCGTGCTGTACTAAAGCTGCTATGTGCTTCCATGAATCCTCATTATGACCCGTTTCGGTTCGTTCATATGTCTAACAAGTCGGCGCTAAAGGCAATGACCTTCCTTATTCATCAAATTTTTAAGTCCTTCAACGCATCGATGAAATATGTATGTTGCGCCTTCCTAGACTACTCGTCTGTATTCGATTCTGTCCCACGGCCTTCCTACTTCACAAACTAGAAACATTCGGTTGTCCTAGGCTCTTATTACTATGGCTGTCTGATTGCATTAGCAACCGAACTCGAAACTCAGGACAGAGTAGTAAAACAGCCAAACCGTTGAGTAACGGCTCAAGCGTGCTTCTTAGTGCTGCTGTTCTCTATGTACGTCATCGACTTATCAAATGGTCCCTTCTGTCACCTGTGGAAGTATGCTGATGATGTTCTTCTCTCGGAAGCCGTTTATAGCAAAGGTAACTTTCAAAGTTTTCTCAACTTATCTCATATTTAAGATTTCTGTGTACAAGACAGGTAAAGTCTTAAAACCTGTAAGTGTTTTAGATTTGCATTCTTTCTCTTCCGATCCGCATTCCAAACGTCATACATCGACTCAGTAACATGTACCAGGGCTAGTTCTGCGAAGTATCTGAGGGTCATTGCTGATAAAAATCTGAGGTAGACTTCTCACATTTTCATTTGCATAAAGAACCTCTGAGGGTGGTCGTTTCAAATCAGAAGGCTTCGACACTACATGGTGAAACGAAGAGCCATCTAACATTTTGGACATCGATGTGTTTTTCCAATCATTTTTTCCGTTCTTCTACCCGTTCTGCAGATTTCTCTAAAAAGATTAAAATTCTTCGCCGTGGACAGTTAATTATTAGCCATGCGTCATGCATACCACTAAGCGAATTGTCTGTTAAAGTGTGATCAGCACCTATCAACATGTAAAAGATTGCACGCAAAATACTTTCAGATCTCGCATATCCTTTGCACGGTGATCTTTCAAACTGCCGTCCTCATATCTCAACATAATCCGATTTTCCTCCCATATTCTCTAGAATAAGAATCTATAGGAACTCCGTTTAACATTTGGCACACTTCTTGACAAATCGTGGCCGTGTTCTGGCCGGCTTTCTGAGCAACTTCTATTAAGTGCACGGTTTATTCTTCGACGAGTTTTATCATTTTTATAAGGGAAAGTATATACGATATAATACAAATGATTTTCAATAGAAGTGAAAATCTGCGTTGATCGTAGCTCAGATTGCTGGATTTGATAGGATTCTGGCTCCTGAGCTTGGTGTTTAGATCGCAAACCTTTCATAACCAGTCGAGGTGACATCGTCAGTGCAAATGCGCTGTTATCGCAGTTCTTCTCTATTTATAAGGTTACCATCGATTTTGCCCTTGAACGTTTTCGATGACCTTGTCCCGGGAACTATGCATGTGTTTTCCACTTGATTTCTGTTAGTTTGACCTGTGACTTTAGAAGACTTAAATTCGGCCTAAGAAGTTTGATCCGTTCAGTTGTGTCACTGTTTTTATTTTGAGTATCTGAATATCGTGTGTTTCAATTCCTTAGATAGATCCGTATAAATGGCTCAGATTTGGGCTCATGGATCCGCATGATTTGAATTCCGGTCCTCTCAATTAGCTGAGTTGTTTGCCTCTCATCCGAATCAACAGATGATCCAATCCGATATCTCTACTGATTGAACTATTTAAAGAACATCAGGTTTCACCTGGTGAATTATTTCATGAAAACATTCAGTCTACTACTACTAACAGGTGTCAAGCTGTCAAGCTCTGTAGATCATATCCAAAGCATTCGTCGTACTTGGGCTATCTGCATATAAGTGATCTATGAGTAGGGTCGATTGCTGTGCGCTAGCTGCCCGTGGCCGTGCAAATCAGTCACGGATATGTGGAACATGATCGTGGGTTGAATTTGAACAAACGGTTGAGAGCCCGGCCGGCAGCGTGTCGGCTAAGGCGTTCGACTCAAAATCGTTCGTCCTTATTGGGTTGACGTGCCCGTTCGTGCACGTTGGATATGTACTGCACACGTTTCATAACAAGCTGGATGAAACAGCTGTACAGTGCTCTCATCGGTTCTCAATGGTGAGTTGAGCGACGATATCACATGGTCAGTTATTTCGTGAATACCAGGTTTCTAAAAATTCCCTCACGTGCCTCATGGTTGTTTGATCCAGGATCTTAACGTAATCCACATGGAATTTGTGTCCTTATTCTCATTTGGTGGATATCAGACAGTGAGTCGTGTCTTCTTGTGGTTGGTTTGTGCTTGTACATTTCCCGTAGTCACTTTTCTCCCGGTTTGACCGACAAAGTACTTGTCGTAATCCATACACTGGACATTGGAAACGACGTTCGTCCTTTCCTTCCTTTTCTCTCTCTTGGTTTTGATGTTAGTCTTCTCAACGTTTGGTACGGTCTGTGAGCAAATGTAATTCCTTGAGGCCAGATTAGACCTGGCGATTAATTCAGATATATTTTCGATATATGTGAGAGTGATCCGTCTGTTTGACTCTTCCTTTCCTCTCGTTTCCTTGTTCTTCTTGTAAAGTCCCTTGAATATCCGATTTTCTCGAACTTATTGAAGAAGTAGGTTTTTTCTTGCTTTCTTAGTCCTTCTGAGCTGCAGTTAGTTTCGGCTCTCTTGAATAGGGTTCGGGTGCATGACCATCTGTTATTGTTCGGGTAGTTGCTATGATAGTTTAATATTTGGTCTTTTAGTTTATTTGCGAAAAGTTGTTGCCTCAGGTGTGCCGTCGGCATTCCTTTAAACCAACACGTCCATAAGTGCCAACTGTTCATCTTTCTCCGAGTTCATTGTGAAGTTGATATTTTTGAATATGCTGCTGATTATTTTGTATATCTCCTCGATATTTGGGCGTTTAAGAATGACGTAGATATCATTCATATATCTCACCCGAAATTTTAGCTGAATCCTTGGT
This sequence comes from Fasciolopsis buskii, assembly GCA_008360955.1. Lineage (NCBI taxonomy): Eukaryota > Metazoa > Platyhelminthes > Trematoda > Plagiorchiida > Fasciolidae > Fasciolopsis > Fasciolopsis buskii. Next base: position 106,337 of record LUCM01001249.1, read on the forward strand.
AGTGCAGTGTTTTCCAGGGCTTGCATTACCGCTTCAGTGAAAAACCCGGATATGGATGAGCCTAATGATGTCCCTCAAATTTGTTGCCGTTAAATTTGGAGAATGTGTACAGGCATATTTGCGCAGTTCATCAATTGTTTGTGTTTCCCGTGGTCTGTCCGAATAGGGTTCTTGCAGGAATTCTATAGTTATTTTGTTTCCTAACCCAGATCAGCAGGAGTAAACAGCGCGGTAACATCAAACGAGATCATCGCTTTGTCTTTTCTGGACTGACGTCTTCTAGCTTATCCAAGAACTGATGAGCTTTGGTCACGTAGTGGTTTGATCTGGTTTTCAATGTCTCCACAGTTTTTTAGCCAACCTCTATGTTGAGGTACCGTCGTCTCCCTACCTGGAACACCGTGTGGATCGTTGGGTAGAAATCTTTAAATAGAACTTGAGTTAACCCAGTTTCATAGCAGGCATTCCACTATATCGCCTAAAAGTGATGCATTGGAGTTAGACAACAGCCCTCTGTCCGAAATGGACATCAGTACAGAGATTTATTTTTTGAAAAAAGTATAAGACTGTTACATCAGCTAGGTTTTCGCTGTCCTTTTTCAAGGAGGGCGAAGAAATCTTATCGCCAGAACTAAAAACTGCTGGGATTGATCTGGAAAAATGAGAAAATACCTTAGATTTTGTATGAATTAGTGACCATACTGATTCACAAGGAAAGAAATAGATCATGTAGTGAAGCTCACGGAGAAATTTGTTTGTTTAATGTCGTATCCAGTCTGGTCTACGTCGATTATCCAGTGCTTACGAAGAGCGAACACACAAAAAACAGGTCAATTTCCAACCCATCTGGGGTTGTGCTGATCTTTTTATGGTACAGGTAATAGACCAGAGACACTGTTCCGTAGGCCCATGAGCAATTTTCTCATGATCTGCACTGGAAGTTTAACTCACTCCACAGTGCAGTCCCGCACAGCTCCCTGCCACTAAAAGATGCGCCCGAGAAATGAATCTTTCTCATCCGATTGTTACATGGGATCAACTAAAGCTGAATTTTTGCTTATGGCTAATTTTCACCTGAGTTCATCATAAGAAGCAAGGTTCGTCAGCTATGCCCTGTTTCAGTATTCTTCTTCAACTTTGTAGCTGATATCATTATAGAAATAGCCTTATGCCCATGTGAGAACAGTCCCCGGTCAGTAAATTGCCTGATTTAAAATATGCGACATTGGTCATTTTCTGGGTGAAAAACTATGTACGTTCCAAGTACTTCCCGGTCACCTTGAGAACAGTACACGTATGACTGAGATGCGTTTTGCAAAATAGTGTTACAAGACGAAATTGGACCCAAGGCTAACGTTTTACCAGAGGGAAAGGAATTGGACAGATTTTGAGTAAGTTTTGTTTTCTGAGCAGTCGCATCACATCAGCTGATCGCATTTCGGATTGAATGATCTCACTTAATATGAAGAGCTTTATTGGCGTCGGAGAGACATTCAACTATCGCTCAGAGTCCGAGTTTGCATTATAGCGGTAAGATCGTCTTTCTTGTACTGCTAGAAGTCATGGTAGTTAAGAACAGATGTACAAAAGCTGTCGGTGTTTAAATACCGTTTTCTTCGTAGTATTTCTGGAAGAAGCAGGCAGAATTCTGTGACCGATTTTTAGGTTGGGCTTAGGGTACCAGGTCACAGAACTGATTAGTTAGAATGAGCACTGAATCTAAATAGGTTTAGGCGGCTGGTGCTTCGAAGTTGTAAATAACACTGTCACTGACTATAACGGCTTCAGTTAGGCTTGCCAGTTCCAACCAAGCGAAGTGATCAAGTGATCTTTGGCCGGTAAATACCATTGCAGTTTATTTACCATTATAAAATGATTCAAATAAATCTGTTCGATTCAAAGCCATTGACAAACATTCAACATTCAAAAACTATTGATTTGTTTCAGGATCACACACGCTTAGCAATAAGCCAAAAATCAAATATTCGCTCGAAATTCACATTTCAGTGTGGAATGCCCCTAGTATTCTCTCCCTCATGAGAACTTTGGTTATGTGGCAGCCAAAAGCCTAGTCATAATGCGACAATTAAAGATATCGTTCCCGGGGTTTTTAGTTTATCAGCACATTTTCGTTTTGCGCATTCCTATTGACTTTCAGAATCGCGTAAACACTCACAACTTGATCTGACTTCTGATGTGTTTGAGTCCACAGCTCAGTGCACTTCGGTGACTGCCTATTCAGTAAATGCCGCAGTGGATCTCGGTATCAGTTACTATCGGATCAATGGAGATTTTTCATTTGAGAAAGAATCATTGCGAGAAAATGTTGTAAGTCCCCAGACTCATGTTTATTCTTTCATCAGCATTTAAGTGCTTATAACGCATAACCTCGAGGTTCGACGACAGGAAAATAGTGGATAAGTAGATTTGATTATCACTAACTTTTGGGTATACCTGTTGGATTTTCTTAAATTGTCACCACTCAGTATTATAGTATGGACAGACGAAGACGTGAAAATGTTTTAGGAAGGAGACATTTTGTGTTCGAATCTCTCTATGTGATTGGTGAAAACAGATGATATGGTATCCTGGATTGCTTGCACATGCCAAGTCATTGATCAGCTGTCATATACTCTCGTAAATAGCCAGTGTTCGATCAAATAATGCGCGCAAACACGAACACACATACAAAATGAACACGCCCGTAGGAGGATGAAAACTGGTCACTCAGTCACGCGCAACTTGACCCCTATACGTGACTGGCAGATAAATGTACGCGAAATGGAATCACCGAGTAGAGTTGGGTGGTCGGGATCCAGTCATTCAAAACCACTTTCAGATAAGGATCAATGACCACAGAATCCCTACCTGAGGTGTTGTAGTAACGCCTCGCTTCTAATTACTGATGACATACAAATCCCGCACTTTATGCCTACATTATTATGCAACCCATAGTTTACACAGGATGACTTCAGTTATGAGAAAATACCTGCCCAAAAGTAAATGGTCACAGTGTTAAGCAAAATAAGATGAAATTTATTTTGACTAAGATTTTAATAATCATATTCATTGCTGACTACATAATATTCCCGATAACGACCGCAGGTCAGTGCGTTCGTTGACTCTAACTGATTAGTCAATAAAACAAGTATTTGGGTCAAATGGAAAACAAGCACGGTCCCAACATTATACCAGCATGTAAATGAAACTGCAAGAGGGGACAAACAAGGGTTAAGATTAATAAATCATAACAAACCAACTGTGTTTGTTCTTTCAGCGTCTCAAACCAACAACAATCCTCATCTCTTGGCTCCCAACCGGGAAGTCAGTTTTTAATTCGAGGATGCACCTCTAGCGCTTTCTACAAGGCAGCAAAATCCTTCCAGGGGAACCGAAGGCCGGAGGTTCTGTCCATATGCCGCTTCTAGAAACCTTGCCGGACCAGCGGAATACGACAAACGACAGCTGCCTTATTTGGATGGCGGGCCACACTCGCCACGTCACAATGTTACCATTGGGCTTTTGTGGTATTTTTTAGGGAGATCACTTGCCAGGCGAAACCGTGCCAAGCCCTCGACAGTGCTGCTGCTTGTCAGCGGCAACTTATTCGGTAGACATGACCCTAACTTATTCACGACTGACCACCCGGATGGTGGCCTCTCCCCTATCCGCAACCCAGAGATGGGCCCAGTACCAGGCAGCTCTGCTGTGAGTCGTAGTGAAGAAGTATTGTGATTTGTCATGCGTTGATCACGGTTCCGTAAAATGCGGGTAAGGAATCCTGCATATATAGACGTAGCAAAAATCAAACGTTTTCTGTGATTACTACTCATGCTCTTATAGGTCAAATAGGTGGAAAATGTAAAGCTGATTGCAATCCATTGACTTTCAGCCCAGCCAACAGCCATTCAGCCACACAATTCTCATTTACATGACCTGTAAGAACGCAAATAATATTCACTGAAAACAATTGTCTGCCCAATGAAAATGAAAATTTGTGTTGGTCATAGATTATGGGGTTCTGATCCATGAATTTGGCGTTTGGGTCGCGAACGTTTCGTCACCAGTCGAGGTGACATCACCAGTGCAGCTGCCAGCTCAAATATCTGCTCTCCGAAATTCAATTTTTAGCGTAACCATTGGAATATTCAGAATGTTATGATACAGACGTGGTTTCTGAAATAGTTGAAGGTCTCAGCTGTTGGGGTTACCGACGTACCATAAACTTACAAATGTTTTTCAGGGCTCATGAAAACGAGCCTTCGTACTTAGAGTCAAACCAATTCAATTCCGTCCCCATACTCGAGCCGTACACAAAAGCCACTCATGAAATCAGGTATTTAAGCGCACTTTGTACTAGAAGTCGCTAAATTCGTGTTTGTTGTTTGCTACTTACAATGCCTTCAGTAGGTGAAAAGAGATCGGAAACATTCTCATCCGGTCCACGCATTTGTTCGGTGTTCAAACAAAGTTGATCACAATCTTTTCCTACTGTGATTTATGGTCCAATAAATCAAATACAGACGAAGTGAAAGGATTACAATTTGGTGACAACTATTGTACAGTGTTTATATTGCATTTTTTCCAATCCATAAACAATCAGGGTTCTTCAAAAGGCCTGATAGTTAGAACTCAGCTGCGCCACACACGGTACACAGCCAAAGCGATGCCCGATTCCACTCTACATCCGAGATTGCGGAATCGTTTACTAGATATCGCCGCGTATCTAGAAAGTGGCAATGTGACCTTGGAGCAGATTGAACAGTTTGACAAAGGGAATACAGACCCGATTTCCAAGCGAGGATCTGAAACCTCAGTGGACGAGACTCAGCTTGTAACGCTGGAGGCCGGCTTAAAGGCTTTCTACTTGGCGGATCTAATTGTGCGGTGAGTCACTAGCCATCCATTAAGTCGGGAACCATCTTTCACTTAAAAATATCAGACCCTGATTCGAATAAGTTTCCTTAACTTACCCTATGCTGTTGATGATTCCTAGACACACACGTGCTCAAACTGCCCACTAAAATAACTGGAAAATTGCCATTTCGACCTCTATAAAGCGAAGTCGTCTTCTCTTCTTGATGTTTTCTTTCGCCATGCATTCTCCTGAGAAAACATGCAATCCCCTCCGCCATTGTGAATTCGAATCCCTCTTCTCTAGCTTCGAGTCTACCTTTGATATGTAAGCACTGAAGCTTGTGGATGATTCTGGTTCCCTATATAACTAACCTGCCGGGGGATTTACCTCTAATTTAATCAACTCCGAACCTGGAAGGCATTTTTCTGCTACGGTTTTAGGTCATCCTTCATCGGAAAATATGCAGGTGAACATGCTGCATAGTGAAGAGCCACATCCTTCCTCTGCAGCAGATGGGGATTCAAAAGCCAACACAGTCGCTCGGAAATCGGTCGAAACCAATCGCCTCGCAAAATCCGTCCAAATCTCTATGTGAATCTAACAGCAGCCTGCCAGAATCACATAAAATGCGAGGTGACAGCCACTTTAAAGGGTATGCAGCAGGATACTTCGCAATCAAAAGCTTTTTTGCAAAGATGGTGTTTATTTTTGGCGTCATTTGACTTGACGATATTCCTTCGATAAGAACGCGTGCTCCTAACATGGACTTACGCTCAAGAGCTAAAGGTTTTATCACTAGTTACTTGGAATGAAAATCTATTGGGAACAATCAATCTTACAGAATCAATACCGTTAAAGGAGAGGACGGGCGAATTTTTGGGTCCCAAATGAACACTAAGCAGGCTGCTCTATAGACGATTTCATATTATTCAGACAATTCATCATACGGTACCAATGTTCAACGAACCGCTATGAAGTCATGGAGACAGTGTATACCTATTTCATTCTGATTGGTTGGAATCATTTGCAACAGATATCGATCGCACCAAAATTTATTATTTATTTCACACTATGTGCATGCCCTTCAATCTCGAGGATGCTGTCCGTTTATGATGATGGTTATCGTAAATCGATGTGAATGAGTAGATTATTTGCTTTTTACCTGATTCTACTAATTTCCTAAAGGATCGATTTACAAACTTTTCATACTTGACTACTTTCAATGCAGCTGCCTTTGATTTTCATTACTTTTTGCCAGTGTTGCTGAAAGTTAGCAATTTTGAGCTGTAGCTGGATTCTGAGTTGCTGACTATCATTTATATTTTTCCACTTTATCGCGTTTTTTGGAGATGAACCAAATAGTTTCGGGGTTAGGCCTTTTGTATTTAGCATATTGCAACTGTGTGTGGAAACATCTGCTTCCGTGCGGTTGAAAGTAGTGTCGAGAGAAACGTACCAAATATAATTCAGTGTCTTTTGAAGTAGGTCGAAGATTGCAAGCCCAGATAGCTTGATGGTGGGGGCGTGTTTGTGTTTCGTACATTTTCGATGTGTATTATGAATAGCAATAAGTAAAATTAAGGTTTGGGAATTGGTCAGTGCTGGGAATGAGCTGTAAGCGTGATGATTCGTGAGGAAGTGCCACACGCTACTCCTATCACGACTACCGGAAATTTCGGCAAATTCGTTTATTTACAAAAATCCCTAGATTTAAAGCTGTTACTTTGTCTGCATTCTAAGCTATTAGAACTAGGCTTTGTTTTGCTTCAGAGTAGGGTGTCGTGCAATTACTCCTCATTGATCATTCCTGAACTTCTTTCTCCTACATTAACTCTCTAATTAACACCGAAATATAAAGGGTGAGGGAACCGCAGAAACCAAGGAACACAGATTGTGTAATTTTTCAGGGATTGCCAATAGGAAGCCACCATGATTTGAGCTTGACTTGTTCTGATCACACTATTTGACTAAGCTTTCCAATTAGTATGCCACTGACTGCTTGCTTACAGTACGCCAGCCAAAATAGGTACTACGTTCTTTCTGTCACTATCTTGTACAGCCAGTTTTAGTCACTTTGATTTTACGTGAACTAAGAACTGTCAGAATCTAACGTGAGCGTTGCAAAATCAAAATCCCTATCGCTGATCCCATTATGTTTGATCTTGATCCGCTTACTCAAAAGATACCAATCACATGACCTCAGTTCAGTCGGAATGAACTAGTATCATAGAGAAAAGCATTATATGATCCCCTTTGTTCTTCCTTGAACCGTCGAACCTTTGGTAATCTTCACTCCAGCAAAATTCGCAGCGAGCCTAGGGAGGAGTCATGAAGACCACCGTTTCAAATTTGTCCTAGAACCAGGATGAACAGCAAATAATCTGACGTCAGTCTGTGGTCTACAGGCAATCCGAGCCCGTATTGCGTTTAATTCATCTATTCACCGGGATGTCACTTTGATCTCATTTCGAGAAGTGACAAAGAATCGAGGAGTAACCTCTTTTCTCGACGAAAGTTTGTATAATCATTGCAAACCTACTGCATTTAGGTGCACAGACATGTGTCTGGCCAGAACAAGCAATCAGTTGATACCACACTCGCTCCAAGCCAGCTGCATATGACTAATAGTGTAGGCCAAATCGGAATGCGGAAAAAGCAAACACTTGTTTTCTCAGTGCAGCTGGTCGCTTAAGAGGGAATATTTAAGGTGCGTGTGCATGACTTGCTACAGGTTCTTTCTCCTCTTGTTCACCCGTTCTTTCACACTGAATCATTCTTCTACATAATTCCTTAAACTATTACCCTGTACTGGATCTATCACCAATCCTAGTTCCGTTTCCGTATATAAGTAGACAACACGGCAAGATAGCAACCAAAGCTAGAGTACGTTGATGCAAGATTAGTGACCGAAAAGATCGAAACAGTTCGAAAACCATTCTCCAGTAATTACGCGGGAATTATCTACTCCTTTCCTCAAAATATTCCAGGGATTATGGTACCCACAGCATTTCATCCGTGGATGCCGGGGGCGTGTTGGTAAAAATCGACATTCTGGACGAGGATACCAAGTCGCTTACGCAACAGGATCGTTGGAATGTGGCAGCCTCAGCCAGCACTACATTTGCAAGTATTCTGAAGCTAAAAGTGGGCGGGTCAATGTCTTCTAATCAGTCTGTGGTATGTTGATTGCCTGTGCACATTATCATTGAGTGTTTTATTCATCTGCTTTCGTCTTATGATACACACAAAAGGTCAAAGTGGATAGTTGAAATCTGAAAACCTGGAAAGTTCGTTCATCAACAATATCCCCGTACAGGCTGTAATAACCAACTCAGTGTGAGTGAATACTTTGCTATTCCAAGTCGTTGAATGCGCAAGCCCAAATTTATTCTCACGCTACACTTTAAAACTGCTAGCTTGCGGAAACTTTGAACGAAAAATTACTCAGGGACTGTAATGACTCCTCATATGATGGACTGTCAACATTATACCCTGATCCAATCTACCTTCTATGATGCATCCTGCCCAGCAATCATCTTGAGCAACTTCGAATCCACACGAATCAAGCCGACCTCTTAGTCGATCATTTTTTTGGTTCTCCATAAACGGTCTTTGTCAATCCTTGGCGATTCATTCAGAAGTCTCAGGAGTTTCCCAAAACAGGTCAACGTGCATACCTATCTGATTGAAATACTATTCTTTGGATTTTAAGATTCCTCGTTATAGTTATTCTTAAATAACTCAAAAAGCTTTGCATGCATGCGGAAAGTTCTTGGTCATAAGGCGGTATGCAAAGGCCACTCGCCAGATTTAACGGATTCCCAAAAATTACCCAATTTTTCTAAATCGTTCCCTGATCTTTTTCAATACCAGCATCTGCAGTGGTATCCCGAAAAACAGCTCAGTTCCAACAAGCCAATACTGCGTATTTCTCCCTGATTTTATCGTAGACTTGACTTAGCTATTGGTAAAGGAGATAGGGGTAGATGGAACAGTCTTTCGGAGGTATTCCTCCCCCCAACAGACGTGCCATGAAGCCAGAAAGAACATACACCACCCCGTAATAAAAATCGTTTATCGTCTCCATTCCTGATGTGGTCCATTTTAACCGGCTATAGCGGAAACATTCAAGTCAAAACACCAACGATCCAAGTGGTTCGTCGTATCCATTCTTGCCATCCGATGACGATTCGTTTTCAGGCGGCGGCTGCTAACCAAAATACCTCCTAGATCTGGGTTGGGAACATGGCAAAAATTTGCCACCGCCAGACTATATCCGCCAATGATTATTTGGGCGCAACTTGCCAATCCTGACTCGAAACCGAAGGTAACCTAAGAAACCAATCGGCCTGGTTTTGGAGCAGAGTAGAAGATAGAATCGCCATGGAAAACGAAGTTAATTAATTCTGCTGCATTCAGCTATGATTATTTGACGAAAGTCCATCCGGCGGACACACTTGCAAACACATGCATAAAGCCTATTCACTCTTCGCTGGCCGCAGATAGATCACGTTTCTCCGGCTCAGCGCTCAAGAATGAATAGCCCTGAAAATGATTCTTGCTCCACAAAAGAATGATTTCGTACAAAATTTGGCTCATTCCCCCGGTCGTTCATTTTTATCTTTTGTGTGTGAAGAAGTTCATTATACCCCTACGCAAGTGCGACGGAGCGTTCAGTCTCGACCAGTCTTTGCAGCAAAACGTGAGCTCGTTCGTCGTCGATTTGTCTTCTCAATACGCGTATGTCACTCCCATCTGGAATCACCAGTCGACAATCGCTTATTGGTTTCATTTTCTTTTTACAAAGAAGTCAAATTCCTTGCCAGAGGCACCCATTGTTTTAGCTGGAAGTTGAGTCGATTATTTTTGTTCCATTCGATATCAATGACCAAAGGTAACCTAGGAATTACGGAATTTGGACAAAGTGCTTATTTGGTCTCCTTGCTTTTTTAGTGTGTGAACCAATATGGTAATTAGAGGGGAAGTGCTTCTGGAGGACAGCAAATATCAAAAATTAGGTGGAGTGCGCCTGTGAAAAGATCTACATATTTAATTAGCCACTCAAAAAGGAAACCACGAGCTTGCACGGGAAAGAGACTTTGAAAAAGAAGAATGAGAAGAAGAATGTTTTCCCAAGGAAAGCTGCGCAATCGTGTTTTGATTTGGTTAGACTATTTGAAGAACTGAAGAGCTGTTCCGGGAAAAATCTTCTGTTTTGAAAGTAGCAGGCGGTGATTTACAGTCGAGACTGAGGCACGCAGTTTATGATAGAACTAGGGCTACTCTAGTTGAAGAAATAGATAGATTGGTCAAATCAAACGTGGCAAGGAGAAGATCGAAGCGTGATTAAAATCTGCGGTAATATGTAGGTTTTCATCCACAAACGGTAGCCGGAAAGATAGAAAAGCATCGAAAACAGATGAAATATCGGTATATATATACAAAAAGGGTTGCTTATACTTTCGTTATAACAGTCCTCCTATGTAGAAAAACTGGGGATTACACTGAATAGCTGGGCACTTAGTGTCAGACAGTGAGTGTAAAAAAACTGGTTAAGTCTTGCCTGACCAAGAAGAACTGATGTACGTGACCACACCACCTTCGGTTTTGTTCGCGCTGGAGTGTCCGTTCCGCCAGCGAGCATCAAAGCCTTCGATGAATGCAAAAGCACCTGCAACATGTGGATTCGTCCACGGCTCCTGAATACAAGTCACGGAGGTGTAAAGATTCACCCGAGAAGCAAGAATGAGACACAGATCCGGTAATTCTGTGAACGGAAAGTGTATGTTCGTACTGGCAGGGCTAGTTTAAGAACAACCTGCCAACTGGCACGAATGTCTTTTCGGTTGATTTGGAAATTCGCGATGGATATGCTAAGTTAAGCCCAAACGAGAAGTCGGTTCAGGAGGGTACCTGAGTACGGTTACTTCCGACCGTGAGTAACGACGAGCAGTGTTCTTACTGGAAGACAAATCCCTTAAATTGATGAGTTGACAACAGCAGAAATGGAATTGTAGCGCTACCAGTCAAAGGACACCGACAAATTGCATCCGCTTTTGATATCGATTTTGAATCGCCTATCACGGTCTGTCACCGCGAGACCACTGGTCGCCAGTGACAGTCCCGTTTGTCTCTGGCTCAGCCAACGTGAGACAACATTCCACCACGTCAGGTATTTTGTTCACTTTCCGATTTATCATTTGCACTACTCACAAGTAACACATGTGGCAAACCCATTCCAGGCTTGTAGGGAATCGTGGTGAGTGGCCGTCGCATTTTCGAGGAATAAATTTAAGAGCAATTCTGCACCTCCCGGTAAACATATTTTACTGAATTATTAACTGGTGATACAACACTATACTTTTTAACGGAAGTGTGGTCCTCCATTGCTAACAATGAAACCATCACTTCTTCCAATGTTCAGTGACATTTTCGTTGTTACCATTTTCACCTTGGTCCCAAGATTTCATCTCGTTGAAGCTTATGATTGCCTAAGATCTGTTAGCGAAAGTTACTAAGGCTTCTCTCTCTTTACCTTCGCATGATTCTTTCCTGCGGTATTATAATTTTCCAGATAAATTAACCAGAATGCTTCTGCCAGACTTTGAATCTAAAGGAACAGTGTAAACCTAGGGGTTTAATTTATTCTCCTCTACTTTTGTTTACGGACAGCAGTGTTATTGGTTTTGTTAGCCTTGCTTGCCCTTCTTCCAGAACATAAAAAGCAATGGTTTTCGGCTCGCAAATCTGTCATGTGCAATCTGGAAAATATTCAAAACTACTGACAAATTCATGGGCAAAATTAAGAACATTGGCTTTCACGATATTTCCAGGTACATCTTTAAAATATGCAAGATGAAGGCGAGTCACCAGGATTCCCAAAAGTGACAGTTATTCTGTATTTTAAACATAAGTGATCAAGTCATTCAGTTTAGCAGAAAATATCTAAACGTTGTCTTCAGGTGCGTTTACTATTGGGCCAAAACAATGCAAACACAAAAATCGCCGGTCAGTGAACCGCCGCCTCTTAGTGCCCAATCCAAGTTTTCCCCGAGTTTCACTGTGGATACTCAGCCGTCTATATATACAGAACGCACACCCATTCTCGGATAAAATATAATCCGGTGTAGGCAATAGGAGATAACTTTGCCACATTGGAAAACAATCACAGTTTACGTCATCCATTGCCACAATATCCATGGAGGAAGAGAAACGGTTTCGACCGCAACAGCAGCTTTAGAAGCAACTGCTCCAACATGAGCACCCAGTTATTCAGTTGGATCGAAGCGCTGGTCATTCAGTCACATAAACTTAACTGATGAGAACGATGTTAGGAAGCTAACTCTTGACCTTTTCTTTTGTGATAATAAGACTTCACTCCCATTTCCTCCAATAGGATACCGTTCGTTTTCCTCCCAACTTGTTCCAATAAAAGTCGGCTTTAATTGGATTACACTAACAGTTGTCGGGAATGCAGTGTGCATTTTATGAAGTTGCAGCAAACTGATCTTGGATGCGCTGCGCAAATCAACTTTTTTGGTTCTTTGGGTACTTTTGTGCTGAGGAAGAACTGTTTTAGCAGTTTCACGGTTTTTCATGTCATTCCAAGACATTTCCTCCTATATTTAGAACAAGGCAATGCTCATAACCCGAGAAAACTAGAGAAATTTAGCAGTTTGGAGACTAGGGTCAAGAAAACATTGTTATTCCAATGAAAAAATAAGGTGTCGTGAATTTCATAAAATCAATAACAGTTCTGACGTTCTACTTTCCTGTTGTCTTGACTTGTAGGCAGAACAATACAACAAGAAAAGTACACATAGTCGCATTAGCAGCTACGGTGGCCCTATATTTCGTGCCTACCAAATGAATCTCTCTGACTGGGAGCAGGGTTTGGATGATCATCTGGTTGCAATCGATCGAAGTGGCCAACCAATTCACGAACTAATCACCGGGAGATCAATGCCTGAACTGGCAGAACACGTGATTATGCGGCTAAGTAAAACAATCAAATCAGCTGTGGAGCGATACTACAAAACCAACGCAGTCATTGGTTAGTCAAAAATATTGCGAATTTCGACCATAAAGCTTTGACATATGCGGTAAACAACAAACAACTTCTCGCGTAATAAATTAGAGAATCGCTATTCTATTTTCCTGTTACTCTCGTTGTCGCATTCAACCAGTTCCCTGTGCATCTTGTAGTAGACCTTGTGAAACTGGTACCTTTGTGATCAACACTCTATTTCAGGCTAATATCGCCTTCGTCGTCATTCATTATTTATACATCCAACTACCATTGTTAACTGCCGACAGTAAGAAAATAGCAAGACATAGTGATTCAGCCATTTTTAGGAGTGAACAAATTCAACAAGAGTTTTTCGTCACTTTTCCATCCAAATTGATTTGTGCATACCTCTTCAGCTTTTAACATGTCTGTGTCAGGCAATAGTTGGATGAGTATACTTCCGACGTTCAAATGCACATCCCTTTGGTGATTGCAATAAAAGTGACTACTAAAAATATTGTTCCTACTTTGTTTATGATGAAACAAATTTGCCAATTTGGGGTTAATTTAAGGCCATCGAATAAGGATGCAGCCATAGACTATAAAATCCCCAGTCGGAAGTTCACTGAGAACATTAACGATTATGAAGGCTCGACCACCGCATTTCCAGTAAATTCCTATTGTTCGACAAATATATATATATATATAACCAGCTTGAAAACAAGCACGATCCCAACATTATACCAGCATGTAAATGGAACTGCAAAAGGGGACACACAAGGGTTAAGATTAATAAGTCATAACAAACCAACCGTGTTTGTTCTTTCACCCTACATATTTTGTGATATACCTGCTGTTTTCGGATTATTTTTAAGGGGAATGAGTTCTGCAGACTGGCTACGCAGCATTTGCACAACTGACCTCGGTTCTGAGCCATTTCTCTTAGCGTCTCAAACCAACAACAATCCCCACCTATTGGGCTACAACCAGGAAGGCGTGAAGCACAAACCGAGACCAAAGCCGAAATTGACTTCTTCATAACTACATCACGCCACGTCGTTTCTTCCAACCTTGTCAAGGACGTGCAAAAAGAGCACGGAAATGTAGACAATGGGCAAGCACACCCAATGTGTCCAAGTCACCGCGGACGACGTAGAACGAATATCTCAGTTAGAGGATGACTGTTCGTACCCAACACACGACAACGCACCTCGTCATTGCCTACTCGATTTTCCCAGCAGACAGGAGCAGTGCTTCGGAGACATCGGTGGTCCAACCCGGAAAGTCGTCGGGCAGCCTCAAATCGGATGGGCTAAGTCTTGCAACCGTAAAAAGGTCTATGAACTGTGGCATTGTACATCCTTCCCATGAGGGAAGGTCGAATGTTTTGGCGGCACCACACATACTGCAGTTTCGCGAAAGCTGTTATGGCTTTTGCAATTCGTGATTTGATCTACTCCCCAACACCGGGGTATCCGATCGCCAAAATGAGTGAGTGAAGGTACAGGCTTTGCGAGTCTTGAAGAAGTACCTTGCATTTTGAAGGTGCAAAGCACATATCGCATTTAGAGACCCAAACGCTTGTTGAGTCTCCTCTGCATCGTCACGATATCATCGGTACACTCTACGTTAAAAACGCTTTCCCCTGGGTGAAGTTTAACTCCAGATACAGGGTTCTGTAGAACATCCTCTCTGACAAATTTGCAAAGAAATGGAGATGTAGAACAGCCTGGCCGTGCTCCATCGGATATGATGGAGGGTGGCGAAAGCTCGCCATAAGCCCTAACCCGACCTGACATATGACAGTGCAAGCCTTTGAGAATAGGCACATACGCCTCAGGTACTCCATTTATCGAGAAACACTGCCATAGTGCAGACTTATCAGCACAGTCAAAGGCTGCGGGAATGTCTAAGACTACTATGTTCGTTGGTCTTTGGAAAGAAAAACGATGCTCTAACACTTGTCGGAGGGTGAATATTTAATCGAAGAACCCATGACCAGGGTGAAACCAGCCTTGTTCCTAAAACGTTTGCCATTCACATGTGTAGTACAACCTGCGAACAATGACGAAAATAGCTTTGATACCACTGGAAGTAGGTTAATATCCCTATGGTTATCGCAGTCACTGGACAACGATCGACTCCATTCATGAACAGGGACCTTCTCGGAGTGTCAGATCTTCGAGAACAAAACTTGAAATTCCCTCCTTTTTTAAATACAGCCGAAGGAAGCTCTTTGGAGCCCGGTGCTTTTCGACTTTCCAAAGCTCGGAGTTCCCTGAGGGTCTCTTCCTCGGTTGGTGAATCTGTTGCAAAAGGCAACCAGATGCAGGGTGGAATGGCTATTAGGACCTTCCGAGAACTTATCGCCAAAGTCAGTGATTTTGGTGATAAATAGCGAACTGCTATTTTCCAAATTAGCCCGTTGAGAACATATGGGGATGACCATAATTCCGATCCCCTGGACAACGATTGCCAAGTGTCATTGGTGAAAAGTGAAGCTCTGAAATGAACGGATATTTCCTTCACGAGGGGTACACAAATGCCAAACATTGTGGAGGTGATTATGCATAAACTTTAAAGGGAATAATAAAAGCAAAAAATCACTTTTCGCTAAAGGCCTGAAGGAATGATGTGAAAAACGTAGGTTATGAAATCAAACTACATTAGGAAAAGCATTCACTTTGTTAATGTGTAATTAATTTAAGAAGGATCATTAAACCAACCTCAAAGGTCTATCGAATTTAGCCAGTCCAGCACTTCATTAACTAATATGTACGCATCTCCTTTGTGATACGTCTATATATACAGGTTGCATGGATCCGTCTTCAGCATTCTATGATCGTGAGGCCAATGTGGATGCTGAGATGTGTACTAGCACACAGCTCAATCCAGTAAATGATGCTGCTCAACTTCCCTTGGGGGGAGTGTTCCAAAAATGTAATGGCCCGGTAGAATTGTGCGCTACCGTGGAGGTGAAAAATCCGGCTACCGGAGATTTCACCTGTCCACAAGGCTATTTATCTGTTCAACTTTTGTCTCCTCAAGTTCGAAGTTGTATTACTGTTTGCCACCCTCCCGCCTCTTGGCATGAGTCATCAAAATGCGAACAGCAATGCGCAGTTACCGTGCAATATTGGTGTGCCACTGATCCCACTTTGAATGTGCCAATTGGACAACTACAACAGGATGACCTTGGGATGATATTTGGCGGTTTGTTCACAGACAAAGAGGTCAATCCCATAACACATCAATTCAGCTGCCCGGAATATAGTTGGCCTTTGGTCATGGGCCGTCGCATGCGAATTTGTCTTTCGACCGACCGTGAATTGGGTGCAAAGCATGCGATGCCATTTGGTGGTTTTTATAGCTGTCAGTACGGAAATCCCCTAGTGTCAGTGGTGTCCATGAATAAAACCAACAAGTCTGACGAACAGGCGGCTGTGCGCAGTTGGATGAACTCAACGGTCGAGCGAAATCCCAGAGTATCAAAAATGCGAGCTGATACGATGAACGACCCTCAGTCAGGTGGAGCGGGATCGCCTGTACTAGATTATTCCGCACTGTTCGCGTCTCTCTGGCCTAAGCGATGCCCGGATGGTTACACTGCACATCTAGCAGCTATGGAAGATACATGCCAGGTAGGAAAAAATAGATCTATCTCATGGTGTCAATGCACAATTACAGATTTCTGAAAAATATAAAGTGGAAGCACAATTGATCCATTTAACCTTAGTGGCAAGGTATGCTTTTTGTTTATTAGAACCAAAAATAGTTTTATTTATGATCAGCCGGATTGTAGGGAACGGGGGTTGAAGGTCGAAAGGTTCTACTAGTGTAGTCTATGACTTTTTGTCTAATGCCACCGCGTTAGTTATTCCGGGTTGTTGCGTAATTCAAATCGCTACTGAGTCACTCACTTAGCGGAATTTGAGAGTAATTTATGGGGATTTCAGTCCGGAACGAATGACTAGGGAACAACGATAGGCTTTCTGTACAGCGAATCAACAGTTCAGTGAGCACAGCCAAATACCACACGAAATAGCACCCTTGGTGTTGACTAGGTTATAAACGGTCATAAACCATTGTCGGAGCCTTAGCGAAAGATGCTTCGCCTGGGGTAATCAAAGAAGTAAAAAACAACTAATGAGCCATGGACAAAGGAAGGCTGAATCTAAACGCGAAGTAGTTCTTTTCGTAATATCTACATTCCATACACCATTGAAAATCCTGGGATCTAATGAGCTTCGGCTGCAAGACGAGCGGTGATCCGTGTCCACACAAAATATCCGATGATAGAAATAGGGTGCTATTTAACCTAGGACTCATCTATATTCATTTAAAGAATCGTTGTCATTCATCTCGCATAACCTGCTTCTCTCATCTTCAACTAATTATATTAGCTCTTTTGGGGTTCGTGAGACAGATTAAGAAAAATGGATTTGCACTACTGACGGTGAATCGCAACAAGAACGAAATAGTTGTAGGCGCGTTTCACTAGTGAACCAAAGAGTCGACTGGAAATCCTTTTGTAACCAAATTGGTCATTCGAATATAGATGGTTTACACAATCACCACTCGAAAGAAAACCGGTTTAGCTGGTTACAAGGCCTGTTATATTCAGACCAGTAATATATTACAACGGTTGCCGTGAAAAAAAATCAACAATTTTTTTCATGTCTGACATCATGTTCGACCGAGTTTTACGTTAGTTAACCGATCATGGCTGATTTTAAAATATTTGGAAAAATTCGCTTGAGGAAGGATTGAATTAGTCAGATAAAAATATGTGGTTGTATTTCAACTCCCCTGACCAACCCTCCGTCCCAATGCAAATCCTAGACAACAAAACAATTAACACAACACGTTCTTGTGTATTCAGGTTATGTATGTAACACCACAAATCCCTTCCCTACCCATACTTTTATCTACCTAATCCAATCCCTCCTAGGAGACATTTTTCGAAATATGTAGTGATGTAATGGCATGAGTACGAAACACTGAAAACGAGCTTGCTCGCCAAATTGTGCCTTCTAAATGTGCTCAGTGGGCATTTTCAAGGATGTTAAAATAGATAGTGCGATGAAATGAGCTGTTCGGGTGACAAACATTTGAAATAAGTTCTGATCAACCTGTTTTACGGTGTTAGATGGATTATGTCGGTCATTCTGATGCGGCCGCTTCAATGTTTATGAAAAAGTAATGTAAAACGAAAAGGGACTGCTTCGGACATTCGTGTACTGATTAGCCGCTTTAAATTGTGCTGTATTTCGCATCACCAAAAGTTGTCGTAATGAACTCAAGCAAAATTGCATTCACTGTACTCTTTGATTTCCTGTAAGAGTGCACTGACTTGCGTCATTAACGGTAAGGATCACCTGAAACGTTAATACGAGTACAGCTAAAATGACTAGTCCCAGGATTCCTTCACTCTGGTCTTCTTTCCCAAGTTTGGCTGAGAAGCAATGAGGACCAGGAAACTGACCGGTAGAAATATCATCAGTTTTCCTGATTTTACGGTGGGTCATGTTCTCAAAAGTCAACGAATTGCGCAGGAGATTGGATGATTCGTGAAACGACTCATCCTGTAGCATCGGTGCTTATCTCGCCACTA
This sequence comes from Fasciolopsis buskii, assembly GCA_008360955.1. Lineage (NCBI taxonomy): Eukaryota > Metazoa > Platyhelminthes > Trematoda > Plagiorchiida > Fasciolidae > Fasciolopsis > Fasciolopsis buskii. The sequence goes on from LUCM01001249.1 coordinate 124,817, forward strand.
TGAAACCATGGTAGCACTGAACAGTTGTTTCGTTTTTTTAGCAATCATCAGCAGTGCATACTTACTGGTTCCTAACTGGAACGCGAACTCATAATGAACGATTGTGAGTTAGACACCTCAGCCATTACGTACCGGGCGTGTGCAGAAAGATGTCATTTATTTTAAAGACAGACAAACTTGAGTTTCCTCACCATCGTAAGATTTTTCACAGGTAAATTATCTGTGATTGCAAGCATGTGTAGCGTTTCCGTGGTTTGAGTCCGCAGGGGTCTATGTATGGATAAGAGTTCGAAAATCTGAGGAGCCACCTTTCCCTAGTATTGACAGACATCAATCTGCCGATGTCTTTGCCGATACTGATATCATCTAAATACTCTCTCTCTGTGTTTTTCCTAGACGGCCGCTAAATGATTCCTCTTGAAATGCAGAATACGGTATTTGATTGGCTCATTTCTTGGTTGTCACTGATTCTTCATTTTCCGTTTTTCGCTGAGTGGCAAAATCGTGTAGACTGCTATCCATCACTTTTAAAGGGTGCCACGATAAGAACACAAGCAGTTCATTATATTGAATGACTATATGCACTGATGTGCATGCAGATTACAGAGATTAAGGTTTGTGATTTCGGAATCATTTACTACCGAGAGTAAGAAATGGGGAATGTCGGAGTTGATTACATCATCCCAAAGGAAGTTGCCGCCGAAATAGACTGTGGCTACGAATTATCGATCGGCAAAAATGGTAAATTAGAATCGTATTCCTATGGCAGTTTATTTTTCCGCTATCAATAACTCTTTCTGTCGTGGTCTCAGATACAAGAGTATCTCCATCAGCGTAGTTGGCGAAAGAACAAACCGTTTTGTTACAACGCCTCAGGTTTGTCATCGTTACATCCGACCGCATCAACCGTGTGTGTGTGTGTGTGACATACATATCACATGAGCGAAACCGCGCTGTGTAATAGATAGTCTTTTATTGCACAAGTTGTGCAGCAGCATTTCCAAGCTTTTGCATGCTTGAAATTTATAGAGCAGGAACAAAATCTAGGTGTCTTTTCTGACCTCGCCGGCAAACACAGAGCACAATCAAAGTGAATCAAAACTGGCTCTAATTTCTTTTTACCTCTTGGAACTTCTTTTTTAGTAGCTTTTATCGTGTTCACAAACTAAACGATATTTTGAAGAAATTAAAAGTATTTTTTTCAGTTGCATGGAAAGCTGCGCAAAGTACGCCAAGAACAACAGACAGTGATAAATAAACTGATTTATAGTTATTCATTTTTTTCTGAAATTTCAGGTGACCTTCTGTGTCCCGGCAAACACAATAAAAGGCAAGCGTAAACGTTATTTAAAACGGCCTCCATTTGTTCTGCCGGTAAGTGTGCATTTCATGATAATTTATCACAGTTTTTACTGGTAATATAGAAGTTTATGAAATCCTGTGCATCACACAGGATAGGTACAAAATCTCGAGACTAAAAAACAATGGAAACTAAAGTAATTAATCCTTGGTGAGAGAGTGGGCACTAGGAAAGGTTTAGTCTTCGGTGTAAAAAATCGACCATGTGATCTTTACACGGGCGTGATTAGTATAATTTTAAGAAAAGATACTTGGCCTTCCATTGTGAAATCGAAGTCCTGTTTCCTCTGATAAATGAAACACTTCGAAGCACGAATAAAGCAAAAGCCAGAGTGCGGGAGGAAGACATAGGAGAAGGTGAAGCAGTTTCGTGTGTGGCCTCTCATGCACGTCAGCTTTTTCGTAACCCACCTCCACAACATTTGGAAGCCATAATGGTCCACGGTTCTTCCTTGGGCATAAAACCTAGCATCGGTTAATTAGACCGCGAGAAGTAGCTGCAATCGACCAATAAGAAATTCCATAGCTTTTTAGTTGCATTCGTTTATTTGGACTGGAAATTCGGAGATACCGGAGAATGAAAGCAACAAGGATGCGGTTAAACATACCCAACTTTACTGTGATGATGAGAGAAGACGCATTAGGTTGGCCTTAGGTCAAAACATAAAAATAATGAGATATATTTATAAGTAGTCTCTGGTGGAAATTTTCATGTATGGCCTAGCAAGAAAATGAACAATGACTCAATCTAATGGCCAGGTAGCTCAATGCCAAGCGACTGCACCCAGCTTGCAAATGTGACGTCGTGAAGGCACAATACAATCGCTTTTTGGGTGTTAGAAATCATCTGCTGCATTGCGGATGTCCCATCGACCGTTGGAAGCCACCTAGTCCAGCTGAACAGCAGAGACGTTTCACTAAGTATGGTTGGCTGGCATGAGCATCGATGTTCAGGCGAGATGGTTTGCACTACTTTTGATTTTTAACGAACAACAAACAGTTAAATGCTGATTCCGTAGCTTCCGGTGATAAATGGAATGCGAAGGCCGCACGATAAAGTATCAAAATAAACGAACCTTACTATTGGAATGCGCCGTTCGGTCATGTAGTTGAATATATATCCCAACAGGAATAGCATATTAAACAGAGGGCTGGGATGAACTCGCTGAAACCCCAAAGTAAATTCACCACAATGCGCACCCTTGA
>LUCM01001249.1:132461-145576 GCA_008360955.1 Fasciolopsis buskii
TTAGAATTATCGAACAGGCTGTTTTTGCATGCAACAAAAACATCGGAATGCGGAGAATATGGTTTTAATGTTTACCAACTAGGAGAAAGTGGCACGATCTATTCTGGTTATCGAACATGAGTGAATCAGCCAAGCTACCTAGGAGAGAGGAACGGACACTCGCCAAAATCGCGATTCAAGCAAGTTCGTCCCGTCATAAATGTGAACGAAGGTGCCAATACTCTCGGTTCGCAAATTACACCTTTAACTTAGTTAATCCCATATTTTACTTTCTTTATTAATGAAGTGGAAATATACATCACGTTCAAAAAGTGTCGTGGTCAGCAGAGAGCTGTCAATCGGTGAAATTGTTCGACGGTGGAACGATTCCGACCTATGACCTTCAAGTTGGAATGTCTTGATGTTGGCCGCTTGGAAACCACCGGAATTATTTCACGGCGTCCATCCAAAAGGCCCACCACAATCGTGGTCATTGTTTATATAGTCGGGATAGGAACGGACATTCACGGATACGAAATCGAGAGGAGTGTGATCTATGACTTGCAGGCAGAGGAATTGGATGTATGGGATTTGTGCAAACAATGGAAATGAACATCCAGTGTATTTGTGTACGTGATCGACTGTTCCCAGTCTTTGATAAGTACAAGCTGATTCAAGTAGTTTCTATGGCATTAAGTAGTCAATGATCGGTGGGCTGAAGAACATCAGATAAACTTAGGCAACAATTAAATCACTCACATGCGTATCAGTGCGGGACTAAATCGGTCAACCTGTCATGCATGTGCTTAACCCATTATTCTCGTCTGTTTTCATCAGCACGCAAAACGCGATTCAATGCAATTTGAGGTTCATGCCTAGACTTTGCACAACCAGATCGTGCCATGGTGTCGATGGAGTTGAGTGACTCTTCAAAAGTGCTGCACATAGGAAGCCCGGAGGGACGGGGCAAGCATCATTCTACCTACATTTTCTTCAATTTTATTCTCACGGCAAGAGCGTGTGTCCGATAAGCGAGAGGTGGTCGGTTTTATTCTAGCTCGTGGTTTTGACTCATGGATGCATAATATCTAACTGAATTTCTCATCATGTGTAATAATTTGTTTCGTGCACAGTCTTTTAAAGATTTTTATGATTTCCACGAAACCGGCTTGGTTTTTTCATTCAAAGCTGTAATATCAAGCGCTGTTAGACAACTTAAATGGATCCCCAAATTGTTATAATTGCATATATAAACACCTCGGTGCAGAAAATTCTGTTGTGGCTAGGCTCCAAGAACAATTCGGGCCTTAGGGGGTTGCACGCTTCAAGTCTAATATCCCTGGTTTCCCGTCTCCCGCCGAATGAAACGTAGTTTCAAACAGTCATATCTGATCTCTTTTTCACACGAAATCTAAATCCTCTCAAAGCTTTCAGAAACTTTGTATTCTCATCAGCGTTCGCGAACGGAAGTGCAACGGCCATTCTGTTCACAGGTTCCTTCAAATATCCAACAATCTTGTCTTATTTTTAACCAAAATCCGTCGCAAGACAACACTCACTTCCAGTTGTTCAAATGCAAAGTTCGTCCTTATTTTATTCTCAAACCAAGTGTCTGCGCATTCCTTCGTCAGTCATTTAACACCTACTGATTTCTAAACCTTGACCTTTCCAATTAAAAATCCTAAATCATGTAATTCAAACCCATCTCCCTTTCTCCAATCATTGTTTTTGTAATACTATTCACTCCAGAAAACAGTGGTAACTCCTTCATCTTTGGTTTTTTACCTTCAGGTATTGAACACTTAGCGTTTGTAGATCCCGAATGTCACGCTATCAGTTTGAAGAATTTTAATAACCTCAACGTGAACGACTAGACCAACTTACTGATAACTCGTTTATGGAGCGTGAAGCTGAGCAATTTTCTATCACTTTACACGCATACCTGATCCAACTGTCAACCGTCTCCATACTCTTTATCTTATCCTCACTTCCCTCTCTTCCTCTACTGAGGTGTCTTCACTATCAGTTTGACCCATGACAACTCTCCACCCACCTAGGTACCCATATCCTAGGTTTACATTTCAACGAATTTCTCGTCTTTTATTCTTGGTATGGTAGATGATTCAGCTTATGCTTCTAACATGGCTGACGCAGTTCTTCTTGGCTCGAATTTTTAGTGCATACATTTCCAACCCTGTCGAAATTGAATGTTCCGTTTAGGTCAGCAGCGAACTTGATCGTGTTGTACGCTTTAAGCGCTCGGCAATTCGCTAGTACATCCCTTAGTTCACTCAAAACCCCGTCCCATGGCCTCGTATGGACCAAAAGCAGACAACTGTTAGACTTCCAGACAGCCGAAGAACTCTTTAACTCCTGCGCAACCGATCACCTGGTCTTTTTCCCTTAGTAGACAGACTTTTGGCCACTGGCAAAATTATCGTTCACATTTTGTCTTCATCGCCTCCCTTTCAACTGTAGCTTCTCTCGTAAACTTCTTTGTCAGCTACACGAGGGAACTGAGAATTTTGCTTTCAATTCCACTTTGCTCTCTTATCATGTGACCGTCACTGATTTTCGTTTTCTAAAAAATGTCCGTCGATCGCTAGGCCTGCTGAACGTTTGTAGACGAGTCGCTCGGGAAGACATGCCAACCATAGATCTTTACATGTGTTCCTGGTTTGACCCCTTTTTACGATGACTTTTCTACCTTGCTCTTCAGACAGCTACGACTTCGACTATTTAGCCACGTGTTGATTGCTCTCATGCCGGGAAGCCCAGTTCCCTTCACAACTTTTACCTATAAATTACTTGAGACTGACCTTTCTAGCTAACAGTGCTTCTGGAAAATGAATTGTCAGCAAGAATCCAGAAAATGTCGTTCCACCGTTGATCTTATGGCTTGTCTTCCATGCTCTTAGTCAATCCTATTTGACAACCACAGAAAAACACATTTGTTCTCACTTGACATTTTCAAAGCCCGCTAAAAGAATTGCCTACATTTGGGCTTTTACATCATGGGCATCAAGTGACCTCATTAATAGGATCATTCCTAACCGAGTTCATGAAGTTCAATCTCAGTCTTTTCCTGTGCATGCCGTTTTTCTCCGATTTTCCTTACTCGAACCTTCCTTCCTTCCCTTTTTTTCACGATCTTCTGTCTAACTCACGGAGTTCGGTTCTGTTCACTGCTCACTTTCATTTGACAATGTACGCCCTCCAAACATCAAAACCGATCAACGTCGCAAGGTGGCTAAATAGTTATCTCCCAGGAGATTCCATAAGCACGTTTTGAAAGTTACCATTCTGTCTATTTTCCATAAACATCTTTCATCTGCCGCAGGTTCAAAAACTCCATGCTTCAAGGACTCTAACTCTCTCCACGACCTACCTATGGTCCCATCTTCGTGGCTGTCCCCCTCCATATCTCAGCTAGCTTTACGTGACGGACGCAAAGTTGGTTTACTACTTCGCTCCAGAAGTTCTGCTACTCCTATCCACATTCTTCCACTGTAAAAAGCTCAGATTTGCTCCCACTTGGAAAATGCAATCATGCATTAGGTGAGGCTACATCTACTTTTCTTTCTTTATCTGATCAAGTTCAGTATAAGGTCATCCAACTCATCGATGACCGTTCTCGTGTATCCAGTCTGCCATCACTAATCTTCTATCGGGTGGTGACACTGCCATCCTTTTCCTCCTCCGCTTTTTTATTCTCTGGAGCATCCTTCAGCAGCTACACGACGTCCATTCCTCACTAGACTGTACCGTACTCGTGCATCTAGCCCTCCTTAGCACATTTTATCTCGCACTCGTGTCGCACTTCTACCTTCCCATTTGTAATTTTTCTCACGAATGCCAAGCTTTGAAACCTCCTATTTTGCCATTTAGTTACAATTTTTCCCTCAAATTTCCTGCACAACCTTCTTCGAAGGTATCTTTTTGTCTTGGGATTTACCGTGATAGTGCAACTCATTCGGTATGACACATAAAAAGTATGTGAACCAATTCCATGACCTTGAGGCTTTCTTTCAAATATCACCAGTGAAGCTACGGAATAAGGCCAAAATTACATCCTGAATTGTTTAATCAGATCATAACAATTATCCATACTTTCTCTCCGTGACCCAAAAATCCAATTCTCTCCCTAATCCAGCCCAAACTGCTGAAGGATGGACAGTTAGAAACTCGATCAAGGTTGTTCCGACCCTTATTCGTACGTTATGCACAAGTCCTACTATTGAGCACCGTCAACAACAACACCTTTATCGTCACTGCCTTTTGAGCATTTTTACGTTTTCGAACCATATAGCACGCACCGAATCACTTTTCACTTTTCATATTGATCTCACGTGCACTGTATGCAATATATGAATAACGTGTGTGTTACCCTGCACATTTTTCAACTCATCCGCCTAGAACAAAGAGCTAAATCGATTCCAACAAACACTGATCGATGTCAGTGCACAAAGCGGTTGGTGAATGACCGAAATTATAAGTTGTTGGCTTAGAACAACGTAAAAACATATTGCTAGTGATTACTGTTTTACTCATTGCGTGGGGCGTGAAAAACTTACGCAAATATCCATTCAACTCAATGAGCATCCGAAACGGGTCCATTAAACAACCGTATTGCGAGTTGGTGAGTCACAAACCTTGAATAATACCCGCTTCAACCAAACGTTATGTAGGACTGGGAAAATAAGTATGGCGAAATCCATGATCGATGACCGAAACTGATTATCTAGACTTTTCAACGTTAATGCGTGAACGGTGCTAAGCAGTATTGATCGACCATTTAAAAAAGGAACACAAAAATTGGCATCACGGATGACTTGTTACAGTACAAATTTCCCGTAAGAGAAAAATCACCTATGTACTGTTAAAGTAGATTTCTGATATTCTTCCGATTACCAGTAGCTTAAAAATGACCTTCTTTTTAAGTTCGTATGTCAGCTCAATTTTCCCCTAATCTAAAGTCATGCATATTGCATGCTTTTGATGCAATGCGACAAGATAGTATACGCGCGTTCGCTTTGGGCCGTATTTCTGTTCAAATCCGTCCAGCCTCCAATGACCCTCATGTTACTCATTCGAATCACCAGTCTGTTTGGCATTTATTTTGATGCTGATTTTCCCCTTTTATGGGTGCCAGGTTTCGTGTCTCCCTATGTCATCTGAATGATCAGTGGGATTTTCACGCGGATTCAGTCGGGTTTCACAGCCACCTTAAACGAATGTGACTAGCTAGTCGACAGCGGGTTCCCCTTCGGTCAGTAAGCCGTTCGCATCATTTTCTGTATTGCCTATTTTCACGCGCATACGGTGTGCCAAACTGATTGTGTTTATTTTCTTTCTGCATGCATTTTGCTTGATGGGTTGGACAGATTCGCTCCAGTGTGTCAATTATTTGTGCTTTCATTATCGTAGATCGAATTCTCACCGTCACTGGACAAGCTCGGACCGCGATTGCAGAGTGGAAATTTACCAACCATATTACCAAGCTCTGATGGCACTAACCTGGCACGTATAGATGGAAACTGGATGCGTTCTCAGTCATCACAACGGTTTCAATCTAAGGAGCTGGAGCAACAGAAGGCGATCAGTATTGCACTCGGGAGCACGTTGGCCACGATGATTGTCATGGTTATCTGCGTTGGTATTTGTGTGGTTCTCATGCAACGGGCTGCAACAAAGCGCACCTGCACAATTGACCAATCTGTCGGATCATCGGATTTTTGAACATCAAAGGAAAATGCGGCTGAATGGAGATTCTGACGTGCCCCCAAATGACAGTTAAAGGGAATGTTACAAGATCTTTTTCGATGCCAAATGGTCATTATCACTGACTTTCATGTTTTTACTACGATTTTTATTGGTTGTGGTTCATGAGTATTAGTGTCACAAGAAAATGTGTTTTACTTGCTTCGTGTCCCATTCAAAATTGTTTTGATTCCCTATTAGTCAACGGCTTACAGTAGGCTGTTTTATTTCTCCGTCAGTGTATTGTTTTCAGTATAGGCATTGACTCAAGTATGAATATCATGTGAATATTTGTAAAACACAAAACAATACACTGACTGACCGGGAATTACGTTTTCAACACAAGGGAGTTAGTACCACTCAAAATTTAGTCTTATATTGGTCGGAATGTGAGAATACTGCAGGTAGATTCAAATAAACGGATCGTGCAGCCAACCAGTGGATGCGAAATTGGGTACTGTCAGAGTTTTAGCAAAAAGAAATGTGCCAAAAACAGTAAACCAGACAATATAAAACTGAATGGTTTTTGTCATTGTTCATTTCGATTTTAATGATTAGTAACTTAGCATCAACGTGCTGTGGTTTGGGTTCCTACCTCACAGCACCAACTACTCAGAAGAGAAAGAGTGGGAGAAATCGTGAGATCGTCCGGAAAAGTTGAAGAACTATATACAGGAAGAAGAATTTCGAGTGCAACAAAGCCAGTCATTGTTAAACTGAGCCGTATCATCCATGCTCTACAATCTTCTTTTGTGAGAATCTCATGGACCCCTAATCACCCACACAAGTCTGTCCACTCTTTAAAACTTTCGAATGTTTTTGCCACGTCATCGACTGCCAACCTCGACCCATCTTTCCACCACTACCTATCTCGGTTAAACAGACTACAGAGAGGCAGCCCCAAACATACCATAGCCATGAAATGGTAGATCTGAACAATCTTCTACTGAAAGACAATTTCCGTCGCTAACAATTATTCATTCATTACTAAGACTTCAACCCTTAGTAAAAAATCCTTAAGGCGAAATTGCCATACATTTGATTAAGATGATCAGAAACAAAAATCATGTTAACTAAACATCGTCACAAATCGCACCTGGAGAATAAAAGTAACTGGGTGTGGTACCTTGTTCGATGATTTCTCAGCATACGGACACACCAAAACTTGAACCAGGAGCCCAAGGGATCTGATGAATGAAGAGACATGATAGGGCGCATAGCCGTGAAGAATTTTTATTGTCCCAACGTGTCACCAGTACTTTGCGAAAAACGATCATTGAGGCCCATGCGTTCTAACTATGACATCGGAGTATGCTCACGCGCATGGGAGCTGTGATGGGGTTTCACGTTGGCCTAATCTGCACGTGGGTTATAAGTATATATATGTATATATATTGTAAAAATTATGACCGCGCGCACTGACTAGTTGGTTCAGTTCACTCGAACATCTGCCCTCTTCTCATCATCACGACTCGATCGCATTGCTATCTGGCAATTGGTGACCAATAGATTAACACGGTCTTACTCTGCTTGTGCTGTTTAGAACCGCACATGTTTGTGATCGAATCTATTGTATTCGCTAGTGGTTAGTGAATGCGACTTGCCAGTCGCGGCCCGTCACTGCGCGACTACCGACGACTAATGAAATAGCTGGTTTAGATTCATCCCCAGCCAGAAAAAAACCATAGTTGCTACTTAGTTTCTTTCATCCACCGTGTTATAATAAACAAGTCGATTACAACGAGCAGAGAAAATAGAACTAACGGTTTTCTCAGTTAACAGACAAGCACTGTTTGACGCGCTTGATTTCTAACTTCGTCAGCCACCCAAATTTGAATCCTGTCTACTTTCAGCATTATCGTCCAACGAAGGTCACATTTTAGTAAAATGATGCCTGGTTTCAAGACGCATATCTAACCATAGCCATGTTATTCTTCTCCAAACCAGAATCTTAAGGCAGCGAAGGCGATCTTGATCCCTTTAGAGTGACTCGTAATCGAAAACGAAGCCCTCCGGAATCTGGCAGATATTAAGAACAAAGCAATTGAAATTATAGGAATCAAAATGGTTGTTGCATTTACCAATAGGTTATTTGTGTCCTATAAAAACTGTGGGAAAGGGGACTGAGTACTTTTATCGAGGCGTTATTTTTCACTTTCCATCATAATTTTGCTTATATAAAATCAAATACTGCAGTTTTAAAGTCCAACTTTTGGCTTGATTTTTGTAGTAATGCGGAAAACAGTTTGTTCCGCTCCATTCAGAGGTGGAGATACGATGAAAATCTAACGCAGGAGTGGAGTTTTTGTTTTGGGTTACACTGTGATCAACTGAAACGCGGCAGACCAAAGCCGATGATAATAAACCGAGGAACAAAACAGGCGAATGTAGAGAAGGCGCACAAATACTTAATCGAACATGCCTTTTGTTCCCTCCATTATCCGATGCATGCTGCGCCTGAAGTTTACAAATGAACAGGTATAGACCTCACAAACTGCCTATAAGTGAACTAAGGGCTCGACTTCAATGCTAGCGTCCATGGTTTGTAACTCTGCATTTTTATTTTCTTTTGCTATTCTTTTACCACAGGATTTATTTCGTTCTAGTTAGCAGTAATTTTCGTCCATCGAACTTCCCATGTTTGTCCTACTTTTCACGTGCTTCGACTGAGAACTTATACTCATCCGGATGTATAATACCATTATTTTACCTGTTTTCATTCATTTGGAGTCCAAATGTGACTAGATTCTGGACTCTGTGTGACTAGTTCTTAGATCACGAATGGATGGAATAGTTCGACACAAGAGAATGGTTTTAGTTTCACTGTGATTTTGACAGTGACAGATAGCTGTTACCTTATGCATTCAAATCTCTCGTAATCACGTCATATCGAGGTCAACTAGTTATCACTGTCATGCTTGAGCAGTTCCGCAAAGAACTAAATGATATGCTTCTTGGTCAATCGCTAGTAATCGTTGTGCTTACGAACAGACTGACAATGCCGAATTTGCTGCAACTTCAGTAACCTCTTTTTGTGTTTGGTGTAGTAAGAGATTTCAGTCTATTTTTAAACAATTCGTCATGCAGTGTCAACATCCAGTTTGCCACGGGAAACCAAACCACAGTAAACCCCTTTTCTACCGCAAAATAATTAGCAGCAAAACTGTATATGTTTGTCTGTAATGTCTTCGTTTCGTACAGGGAAGTTCGGTCTCATCTGGGTTTCGTCCACTTGGTGAGACGTTTGTACCCCACAGAATCCAATGACGGCCATATGAGCTTTATCATGTAGTGCTGGTGTTTGAAAAACTAGCACTTTTGGTGCGATGACAAAGACGTTTGAATCGCCATAGCTCGTCAGTCACCTTGTCTCCATTCTGGTGTGATGGATGAGCACTCCGACCGATAAAATAACTGTACGGTGTTTCCATGTTCTTCAATGCCAAGTTGAATTTCGGAAGTGCACGAAGAATAATCTGATAGTCATTTTTCGTCTAATGGTTCGCCAAGAGCATGAAATATTTGACTAAATATGGTTCAACTCCAGAACTACAAATCGAGAAAATCACCAAATGATCAAAGTTCCGAGGTGGTGAGATAAAATATATTATCGAAAATTACAGGAACATTTTGGTACGCAGGTATGCGATCTTTAATACATTAGCTTACTGGTCACTCGATCATTGTTTCACCTCTGAGATATTAGCTTACTGAATTCGTGATTGGTTGAAGCCAATTCTGGTTCATGAATATGAACAAAAACATACGATTTGGTGTCATAAAAGCAGCCGAAGGAGTTCTTGAAACGATCTTTGAAATAAACGCAACAGACAGAACCCACCACCGGCTGATTTCAAATCTGGTCCTGGAATAACTTCATACATATGTGAAATATTGTACGCTGGAAATGCAATGGAATGTCGCAACAACGTCGGTCGGATTGACTCAATTTCATCTATAAATTTCCAATAATTTATATGGCACAGTCACGATATTTTTATAGGGATTGCAACAGCAAGTTAGTCAAGAATAGGCGGATAGATAGGAATTATTTCCAACTGCCGACCGACTTCCTGATGCTGTTTTTTATCAAAACCTTGGGTTCCACTCTCGGGGAGTTCGCGAAGTCCATTTTCAAAGTATATATACGAACACCGCAGATCCAGATACAGATAGTGTGCCATCAAAATCATCATGACATAAACAACAAACAAAAAGAAGAAAGAAAAAGAAACAGTACGTAGATTTCAGAACATATATCGGTTCTCCTTTGCCTCATCTTAAAATCACCGGCCGTCCATCGGAATCCATGGATCCTCTTCGGGCTTGGTACTACCCGGTTGACCAAACCGAATTGACTTAGGAGACCCTACCCCGAGCATTTGACCAAACGGTCCAACCCATAAGGCAGCATGACGATCTGAAGGTCACGAAACCCAATGAAGGCCAGTGACTGATTGTTCAGTTCACGTGTCCTTCCTGTGTGTCCAGTAGCATCCATTAGTCACGGATGCCAGTGTGCACAAAACCGTATGCTTCATACGTCGCCAGTGGTTGATTTGGAATCGAGATTTAACCAACATCCCTAGAGTGATTATCAAGGATCACTGAACCCGGCGGAGGGCTCCTAGCTTTCCCCTTCGTCTTCGCATTTTCGAAGGAACTCCTGCGTCACCAGAAGGAAGTACGCAGAACTTCCTCAGCAGGGGCTATTTCAGATGCCGGTCCAGTGACTTAAAACCAAGATAGTCGCTGTGTCTAACTGAAACTGTCGTTTGCATAACACTGGATGTTCACTCAGGTAATTCGCGTTCCAGATCCCTGACCATGGTAGCTCAAAAGTAAAGCATCTGCCCGGTTAGCGGAAGGTCTCTGGTTCGATTCCAGCTGATGGAGTTGCCTTTTGAGATGTATAGTGCGTAATTAGGTTTCTCATTCTACATAAGGTGAACAGTCTATTCATTTTTTCGATAAACACCACAATAACTTAATTATGTGCAACATATTTAATGATCATCAAAAGACTAAGAGTCGAATTCCGGTTGATGGAGTTGAATTTTCTGGTGGTAAGTATTGATTTTATCCATCAATATTCTTTAATAATTCTTGCGATTATATGCTACGGAGCAATAATTTCTTATTATTAGCGCAGTGGGCCCTAGGGACTACCAATGTGGACTGCTTTCGCAATAATCACATTTCGATTTTTTAGTGGACTGGGTGTTTATGCGATAGTAGCCCATAGACGCAATGTTATACACTCAAAACAAAATCGCCGGAGCATTTCGGTGGAAGTCTCAAATGGAAACCCAGAACTTCTTTAGAATACGCTTGAAGCTCGAGTGTAGCGGAAGGACATACCGCATAGCCCTTGTACGTACACGCGTGCATTCACTCAAACAAAAAGCGGACAGCTGTCCAACGCCAGTCACACAAGTGCGTGTCACCGCTATGGAGTGAGCTCGAATGTCGCACGGTCTCTGCCATGGACATCCGGATGCAATGAGCGTGTTCGATATTAAGAGCAAGGAGAGAAAAACATAATACACATTGCAAATGCTAATGAAAGATTCTTCACAGTCTTGTATTTCTTGAGCATTTGTCAACTTAAACAAGCAAAAATACCATAGAGTTTTTTCAACTTCGTTTAACAACCACTTCACTCAAATGCAAAGATGTCACTGACTAACTGCAATACTGCGACAGAACAGACTAAACCGTCGAATTTTACTGGTCTATGTCAAATGTGTTGACGTGGATAGCCTATGCCACAACAGAAAACACGGGAAAATGCAGACAAACACTCACTTGGTTTCTGTCCACTTTTGCTGCAAAATGAAACAGAAGTTTTCTAACAGCAAGTACAAAAAGGAAGAACAGCAACAGGTGAAATATAATTGGAAGCAGTAGAACTGGAGGCGAAAATTTCGGTTTCCCTATTTGTCATAAACAAATTCTCAAGAGAAGCTACGGATGAGGAGGCCAATACGGTGGCATAACACTGGTTGGGAATGTTAAGGTATCGAGCATTCTTCGACCGTGTGCACACACTGGATGTTCATTTCCATTGTTTGCACAAATCCCATACATCCAATTCCTCTGCCTGCAAGTCATAGATCACACTCCTCTCGATTTCGTATCCGTGAATGTCCGTTCCTATCCCGACTATATAAACAATGACCACGATTGTGGTGGGCCTTTTGGATGGACGCCGTGAGATAATCCCGGTGGTTTCCAAGCAGCCAACATCAAGACATTCCAACTTGAAGGTCATAGGTCGGAATCGTTCCACCGTCGAACAATTTCACCGATTGACAGCTCTCTGCTGACCACGACACTTTTTGAACGTGATGTATATTTCCACTTCATTAATAAAGAAAGTAAAATATGGGATTAACTAAGTTAAAGGTGTAATTTGCGAACCGAGAGTATTGGCACCTTCGTTCACATTTATGACGGGACGAACTTGCTTGAATCGCGATTTTGGCGAGTGTCCGTTCCTCTCTCCTAGGTAGCTTGGCTGATTCACTCATGTTCGATAACCAGAATAGATCGTGCCACTTTCTCCTAGTTGGTAAACATTAAAACCATATTCTCCGCATTCCGATGTTTTTGTTGCATGCAAAAACAGCCTGTTCGATAATTCTAACACAAACCCATCGGAATGGTTACTAAAACCGTTGGTTCTGTACGACAAGTAGGAGAACAATAAAGTCATTCTTGTTTGTCGGTAGGTTCAAATCCCTGCAGCATCCGTTAGTTGATTGAATTTTCGGTCATCCGCATCGGGTTTCCGAGATTTTGCCTTAAAAAACGAATGAACGAAACCCATCAAAGGCGCTCCCGCCAGTGCTACTGTGACAGAGCTGCCACTGCAACAATTCACGGCAAATCATCCGTTAGACTCACCGAAATTTCATCTGTGTACCCTTGAAGATCACGAACCGTGTTCTCAACATGTACGATCGAAACACGATTCAGAACAGATTATATACATGAATGTGAATGGTCCCACCGCTGTACTTCTGAGGACAGAATCATTCAGTGCTGCTGAATAAGGGGCACGTGACAACTAATCCACATGTGGTATGTGTGTTGACATATGTGTGCGGAACTTTGTAGTTGCATGCACTAGGAGCGATGCTCCATCTCCGAATCACCAAAGGGAAATCCCAAGGTAAGGAATTCGTTAGATTGAATAGGAAATTCAGATTCTCACGGTCGGAGCAACCTGGAATTTTGTAACAAATAGTTGATTATTCACACGTCTGATTGTTCAATGGACAGCCAAAGCCTTATGATGTGTTGGTGAACATCCACGCGTTGCTGTTGATAAACAGTGCAACACATAAGCAACTGATTTTAGAAGAAAAGCA
>LUCM01001249.1:147793-222765 GCA_008360955.1 Fasciolopsis buskii
AATCAAAATCTAACGAACTGTCCTAACGCTTTCCCACAAAAATATTGCACGACTTAACGGTAAGTAGTTCGAAAATAAGTTTATATCAGCACAGTATTCTCCTCGAAAGGCCCACCATTCCGGTTACCTTTACCAGCAGGTTTTAGTGGTGCTTTCGCTTTATTTTCTCTAACTTCCAGTTTTCAGAAAAAATTGCGAATATGAGAAATTCAGTCTCGTCCACAAAAGATAATCACTGCTTGTTCGAAAGAGGATCAGTGGTAGTTCGTGGGAACATTACTGCTCACTTCTCCCCCTTCCAAGATGCTCTTACAGAGGGATCCACCTCTTAAATCTAACACCATACGCCGGTGTCTGTTCGAAAATCATTGCTCAGACCCACTTTGCCGATTTAACATAGTTATTGCGTCTTGACAGTGTTTGCTTCGTCAAGGGTGCGCATTGTGGTGAATTTACTTTGGGGTTTCAGCGAGTTCATCCCAGCCCTCTGTTTAATATGCTATTCCTGTTGGGATATATATTCAACTACATGACCGAACGGCGCATTCCAATAGTAAGGTTCGTTTATTTTGATACTTTATCGTGCGGCCTTCGCATTCCATTTATCACCGGAAGCTACGGAATCAGCATTTAACTGTTTGTTGTTCGTTAAAAATCAAAAGTAGTGCAAACCATCTCGCCTGAACATCGATGCTCATGCCAGCCAACCATACTTAGTGAAACGTCTCTGCTGTTCAGCTGGACTAGGTGGCTTCCAACGGTCGATGGGACATCCGCAATGCAGCAAATGATCTGTGAAATTTGTGGAAATGGATTCAGAAGTGCGAACAAGGATAGTAAACCTTCAAAGAGTAGTGAGATTATTTGCCAAGAGTGACGGATCCTGAGATGAAATCGCGCTTTTTATAAGAACACATTGCTGCAAGAAGGATGGCATCCCGAATTTACTTCCATGGTCTCCTGGGCTCCGATATTTGAATCCATTTCAAAATTACCGGGATTATATTTTACAGAAAACGGCTGATGGGGAATAGTCCGGATTTGTAAACTGGTAACATATCCCGGATGATCGATAGACGATGTGCTGCGCATGATCATAGTTTTTATAGCTGACAGTAACGGAAATGATAGGTGACTGTTTCTACATCGTCTCATTTGTGCGCAGTGCTTTGTTATTCACCACGCGATGGAATTCGATGGAAGTTTAAACAAGAAACAAACAATTTAACCGAGGGAAGGGGATACTTACTGTGCTGCGTGCAAATCAAGATTCTTGCAAAGCAAAGCTAAACCGCATGTGTAATTCTTCCATCCATTCCTACCCTCTGACCTCTTCCCCCTCCTTCCTCCGTTTGGCCGGTCCATATGCTCTCGCAGAATCCCATTCTTTAGATATCGGTGCCTGTGTCGACACCATTGTCCAGTAGTCACTGATGGTAAATACTAACACACTGGTTAAATTATTTTCAAAAAATGTGGCCATGTTGTAAAACACATGCCAGTGGTTTACCCGGCTGCTTAGAATTTCCATCTTATGACCAAATCTGTCATCCCCGATCAGTGGGCTAAGGTCCGATTCTGTCACAATGCCCTTCCTTCCGCATGTAAGGCCCAAAGACGGTATGGAAGTCCGTCGTTTTACTTTGGGACTAGTTCAGCTCTGCAATAAGTTGATCCCGTCCTCGCTTTCCGAGGAGTAGCTCTCCAGAGTTAACTTTAGTGGTCTTTGTATACTCAAGCTTTTGCCCACCAGTCGCTGCTTCTACCCTTCACAATGAGAATGTTGGATCGGTACATTTGTGATCAGCCCGCGATAGCCAAATTCACTCAAAAAGACAATCGCAATATCCATTTTTTATTGTCGGTCTTTCTTTGACTTATGATAAGCAACATTAGTCACGATAGATCAAACTTCGTCTGCAGTTTTCTGATGAAATCCTGCAACCAGCCTCACACACTGACTTATTTGTACGCACATTCCACTCCTCCAATAATTCAGGAAATTACTTAATCATAACCTGCTTATCGGCTAACAGAAACTTAAAAAACTCTCCTTATCATGCTTAAATTTGTGCTATCACGGTGAAGGGTTTGTTTTAACTGTTAGGATTTTTTGATAGTTAGTCAACGTTCTGCAAACTACGTCTTTTCTAATGCCTTTTGGCTGCATCACAGAGAGTGGTTGTTTTCGGTTGATGGCATGTGCATATATCGTGAGATCAAATGCAAATAACCACACAAACCAGTGCTCACTGATTTGTTCAAACACATTCCTTCGAAGAGAATGGGATGTACCATGAACTACGGGGATGACCTGATTCTATCTGACACGTTGAACTTGACAATCAAACGATTTAACAGTTCACTGGAGCTTTAGGTCAATGGTGCTAATAATTTGCCTGACGATTTCAAGGCTCGATTAGGCTGTTTATGGAAGACGGAAAGGCATATCTGATGGCCCACTTACTGTCTTAGCCGACTGATTCGACAACGACAGTAGAAAAGTTTTCTGGAGAATATAAGTGCTTGTCATAAAAACCACATTGACCCACCTGGCGTACCCATTCTCTCGCAAATCAGATAGATCAAAGTGTCATTAGTCGCCGATGGTTTGGATTTGTCAAATATTATCGACCGTTCTGAACCACAACTGTGGACGCAAACAACGCATTGATCTGTGGTCGGTTCTGATTGCATCCAGTGTGTGGTTGCATCGAAGCAAAAGACATCCGTCATGCACAACCGATTTTAGATGATAGTTGCCAACTTCAGGTAGAATCAAAGCTCTCCACACAATTATTCCCCAGGATCTGAACGAAAATTAGGACTTGCAAGCAGTGCCATACTCCTCGCAAACCTCTGGGACATGCATCCCGCACAACTGATGGATTACTCTACTTCAGTTCTGTTAGATGCTTGTAGATCAATCCTTCTTGAGGCAACATACAACGAGACGAGTATTCACCTGCCTAACAGAGAGGACATCAGTTGATCAGCAGATTGAGAAATAACAGTCAGCGATGGTGTAGAACGATTGGGCTATTGGCAATAGTCGCAGTCTTTATCGTTTGATTTGCAGTAGGGGTCCATGATCATCTAGAAGGCTCGGCAGTGTACTTTAGGTAACAGTTTAGTCGCACAGTGATGCTCCAGATTTTACCTGTAAGAAAAACTACGCATAGATATTAGTCCTCCATCAGATTTGGAGGTCACCAGAAAGATAATGTAGCAGAAATGCAAGCCGATGGCTAACACACTTATTGCACAATGAAACAAGTCAAAGTTCCCAGACTTTGCTCGGTCGTTCACATTGTTCTTTTCCCGACCACGTTCACGCGAAATCCATGCTCTGACTAGCTGAGCGTTCCCGGGCTGATTCAACCGTGTGTTGAACACTCCTGCCTTCGTTCTTTTGGACCTCCCTCTGAGGGTGTTGGTCCGATTGGCCGCAGTGACAGCTTGAACTGAATTTCTCAGCTGAGGGAAGTCGTGCTGTCTGGCTTTGCTGAGCCTGCTTGTTGCTACCGTAACCTTTATCTGATGGGGAGCCATTCTGACATGGTCGTTGTTGCCTCTTCGGGAAACTAATCCTGACTGGTTTTTGCTGCGGGGTCGATTGCCCTCTCCACTTAGTGTGGTCATGCTCTCCTCTACAACAAGTTCCATTGCCAAGCTTAAGGTTACTGTGATCAAGGAAGCAGATCCCCAAGGGCTAGGGCCAATCGGCGATTGTCCTGACCTTCAAGAAGGGTGATAAGTCCTCGTATAAGTATCACAGGGGAATTAGTTAGGTAAGTATTGCATCCACTTTACTTGTGGATATTATCCTTAGCCTTTGGCTTAGTGCGCGCAAAGACCGCAAGCGTGAAAATCAATCCGACTTGCAGCTTGACTGGGCCCGTATCAATCACATTTCTTTGCGATATGTGTTGGAACACATGCACTCCACAGACCCACGTTCTTCGTCTTTCGAGGTAAAAAGTGGCGTTCCGCGCGATGAACCGTGCAGTTCTGTGGGGATGTCGCTTACTAAATGGTCTGAAAGAGGGATTGTTTTTTCCTTTCCAATCGCGATATGCGAATAGCAGAAGTCCAGTCCCTCGTTACGGCGATCTTTGAATATACATAACCACGAAAAATAGGGTTTATCAATGTTGCCCAATTTAATCCTTTCTTTCCAATTTTGTAACTGGGATGATAGTGGGATTCTCGTAGCCTTCATGTAAGCGGCATTGATACTTGCTCAGACATGAAATTTCCTGACTAAGAATATACGGATGATACTGGGCTTCTGAATAAAGAACCAGATAAGTTTCAAGTACTTCTAGATGACCTCAGTGAAAGTGTATCCATGATTAGGGTGAGTTTTGAACCGACAAAGTATCGAATGCTTCTGCAAGATTGGCTGTCCCAAACACAACCGGAGTAGAGGTGCCATGAAAAGTAGGCACATTCCGTCATTTCGAAAGCTATGTCTCACCAAGTGATCGTGCATCGCCTGAAGTTTCTTCGGATGTGTGAAGGTTCCATTGGCTTCCATCAGTCGGGGACAGGCGTGGCTCACAAACAACAACGCTTATCAATCAAAGGCTTAACTCAAGGGGAAACAGTGACAACGGTTAAGTAACAACGCGGACGGACGGATGTGTGAAGACTAGGTTTATGAGCACCTTTTCCTTCGTAGCATTGGTAGAATATTGTTGGAGAGTTTTCTCAGCAAATCTGAGGTGAGACGTAGGGTACTGGGTCGCGCAACTCAGATGATGAAATGGGCACCGAATTAGGATGGACTCACGTGGTCGGAACACGTACTATGCATGTCCGCAGGTCGATTCGAAGTGTGCTGTTTCTCGATGCAAACAACTATCGGAAGACAGGTCAAGATGGTCAGTTTATGATGCGGAGAAAGGGTAGGAAATCCCTGATCAGTGGACTCCAATAGGTGGAGTTGGATTGACGGGTTGAGATGAACGAGATCCCTCCAACATTATGGTCAGAAACTTTAGTGTATATCGCTAAATGCTGGAGTTAGTAGCATTCTTGCATTCAGAAAGTTTCTGATACTGTACAGCTCCAGTGATTTAGGCATTTAATGTTTCTTCTTTCACTGCTATTCAGCTGAGCGCAATGAAAATCAAAACCACGCCAGATTAGTCCATGATGGATTGTACTAAAACGTATTGTAGTATATTACATTATATTGTATTATATTGCATTGCATCGTATTGTACTGTATTGTATTATACTTTTGTAGGTTAAAAATCTTACATTTCAGTCTATTGCAAAGGAAGGAGAAATGGAAAATGCCCATGGTAAAAATAACATTGTCTGTGAGTAAACATAAATGATGGACTTTGGGCAAAATTTTTGAACTTATGAAAGTTTGATTGCGGCCTTCTATTAATTTTTTCCTTATTAACCAGAATACACGCTAAATATGGAACAAGAAGATTGCGATAAACATTAGTGAGGGATTTAGTGTACATTTCGAACTAGTGGATGGATGCGAATGGCAGGAAGACTTATCATTATGTAGAGAACGGTTAGGCTCTGAAAGAATTTTCATAGGAAAGTTTTCGCAGGCATGGATGTGGAAGTTGCATATTTTATCAACAAAAGAGTCAATCGGGATAGTAAAAACACAGCTGATGACAAAAAGACCCCGACAAAGCAAGTGGGCATCTTCCTTGAGCAGCCCCAGAAAAATAACTAAGCAGCGATAGAATAAGATGGACAAAACCAGCAGTAACAATTTATTTTGCGCTAACCTGTCTCGGTTTGCCAATATGAAGAGACAGGCGACGTATGAGTTTGACAAGGTCGAAAATATGGGAAGCGCAAATTGTAATTCCCAAGTACTTTTCAAAGTTTAGTGACCGCTAAGCTTGCCGCTTAGATTGCAAACGTTTCATCTCCAGCCGAGGTGACACCATTAGTGCTCACTGATGGTATCACTCTGAAAATCCCCAACCTGATTTACGAAACACACCAATATTAAAAATCACTAAAATCACCGAAGCGTTTTACAAATTCCACTCCAAAAATGGGAACGACGTCCACCACCGAATGTTCACTGGAGAAGGACGAGCGGGAAAGCGTGAATGTACACTCAAAACATTTAGGTGTATTAAGGTGAAGACCAAACTGAGAAGAAAAATCCTGAATACTGCCCAAATATTCTGTGAGAAATGTGAGTTCCGACTGAATGAAAATTGACTGGCAGAGTTCAACACCATCAGGGTAATTGCGATGGTGGATCAATTGATGAATCACTGAGATAAGTAGTAAAAAGCTAAGGTGAAACGACAGCTCTTTGAAGAACACCGAAACTGTTAGGTAAGGGACTAGGTAAGTGATAGCCAAGTTTAGTTCGCTGAGTTCTTTTGGGAAAGTAGTGTTTCAGCCAAAATAGCATCAAATCAGGACATTCAAAAGATTCAAGCTCGTGGAGGATAGAACGGGAAATCGAGCAGAAGAGAGGCATAATTTAAAAGGACACAACGGATAAATCTCATGGAGCCGCTTGAAATTTCGGAAACAAAATGCATCTAGGGTGCACCTGAAGAAGTATACACAGAGAAGCGCATCCGAAACCCAATCATGCGTGAAGACATGTAACGGACATGGGGTTCCATAAACAGAGGGCTTCGATGTGTCAAAACCCCTCACTGTGCAAAACAGACTGTTATGTATAGGTGGACCACTGGTCCCATGTTTCAAATTAACATGAAGCCATCCTACACATTGTCAAATTGTTTTACATAGGTGTATAACCGTTTTAAGAGTCGTCAGATTTGTACCAGAACTTGATCGGGAACCTCGGACAAAGAATACTGAGTCGAATGTTTTTTACTTTCCAAGCAGACTGTCGACTTTTTCTCGAACGCCGGAAGCACGTACTATTGACGCTCTCATTCTACAAGTCACAGAACTTTGTGCACCATGTGATCCAACTGTGACGAACACCTTGCCGACAGAAAACATCTGAAAAGCAAACTGACTTCTCTGTTACTTACATGCACTTGAACGCAGCCCGTAGGAACTTTTGGTGTTACATGAATAAGGATATGTATTGATTAGTGAAGTGGAAAAATTGCTACTGGGATTACTCACTTGTATTGCCTGAAGTTTTCCGCCAAACTTTAATTCGAAAAGTGCAGATACTGACAACATTGAATATTGAAGATATAGGAATACACTGAGTTGAATTGTATTTCTAAAAGATTATTGACCCAATCTAGTGTTAGCTGTCAAACTTCGATGAAGCAGCGAATCAATGAAGTTCTTGGTTTCGTGTGCTTCTGCATTTTGAGTTCACCCATTTTTCTTCTCGCATTTTGTGAAGACAACTAACTTTATTGATTAACTGAACAATTTGGTCGAGAAAAGTAACTTGGAGACCCGTCACTCGACCCCTTAACTCCCAGACATGCGCTGTCTATATTGACCTTATAAACTTTTACACACTGAGGCACTATTTGCTTGATCTGTTTTTTTGACTATAAGATAAATATGCACTTATTCATCATGCTGCTTTATCGCACAGCACATCGTCGAAAGCTTTTGAAACCGGTAGCCAGTCAGAGAAGGAATCAAACGAAACCGCTGTGTAATGCTTCCACGTTTTCCATCAGCTAGTTAAGCGCAACCTGGTAATTCGTTTGATAATCTTATTTGCGTTGTGTCAGTGATAATACCTCGAATTCTCTGTCATCAGTGACTTCCCGATCATCCGAATCCTAATGAGAAATAACCACGAACACGGAAGCTATGTTCAAGTCGAACTGGAAATCAGCATCTTATATAGCATGGATACCTAGCTTTGTTAATGGTCGCACAGGCTAATGAAATTTGCCGAAGTGGATTGACAAATGTTAGCGGTTGATTTGGTTTTTATTACACAAAGTGATCTTCAAAATAAGAAGTAAATGACATTCTGTGAAAGGGGAATTGTAGGGCACACTCATGGAAGAACCAGTTTGTTGGCTCTGCTTTTAAAGTATGAGAGAGGAACAGATTGTACGTTGGTGAAAAAACAGATAGATGGAGAACGTTCTGCAGCTTTGCAGTTCTGCGAAAAAATGACTGGCGTAGAGAGGTGCGACAATTCTGGACAAAGTCTTGGTAAGGATGGTTAGAGGTCCGAGAATGGGGTAGGCGGAAGAATGTTAAACGCAGATTAACTTATGAAGCAAGCTTCGAAGAACAAAAAGAAAAGTAATCCCGATAGGATAGGAACAGTAAAGCAGCCGTCCGGCGATGGTCAAGTGACTGCAGATTTGATTTTAAAGAAGAGCCATTGATCAGCCGGACGGCTTTGCGGTGAACCCGATCAAGGAAGAGATGCAGACGAAGCCCCGCTAAAGCATTCATGTGCGGGGCGGATTTGAGCTTTGTACAGTAGAAGATAAGCTCGAATGAAAAAGAACGTTTGGTCACCTTTGCGCGCAGCACGAGAAACTAGCTGAGATATAAAGGGGTACCAGCATTACGAAGAAGTTATGGATAGGCCAGTGAGAGAGACAAAATCGGTGAATGAGTGAACGAGTGATGTTTAGGGAAAATATACAAGAGTTTTCAAAGCACTGAAATCAACATGATTACGGGAACCCCAGGAGTAAATATGTTCGAGGTCAAAGTTCAACGATACACTGACGATATTATGGTCGAGAACAATGTTGGTGTTTGCACGGGGGAGAGTAAGGTAAGAAAGCGCACTGTGGAGGGTGACATAATCGACAAACGAGTGAACCGGACTGGATGCACCGGAGAGAAGATCGTCAATAAATCAAAGAAAGCGGATACGAGTACGGAACCTCGAGAAACACAGGCATTCGCGATAAACGGCTAAGCTAAAACTCCATCGGCTCGGACGGAGATGGTTCGCTTAGTTGGAAAACTTCGCGATACGAAGGTGGGCAGTTTCGCCAGTGGATTCTCGAGCCAAACTGAATTGAAGGCCTTGGAGATATCGAGCGAAACCAAGTGTGTTTCACGGTGGCAGTTGAGAACGGTTGATTAGGAATGAGAGACGAGAGCCAGTAGATCACTGGTGGAACGACGTTGTTGGAATCCGTATTGGCGGTCGCTCAGTAGTCCTTTGCATTCGAGAAAAGAACGCATTTGGTTGTAGATGATAGTTTCGGACACCTTAGTTGTTCGGGTCAGAGGAGGCGCCGCGTTTGGAAATGGGGAAACTTTGGCGTGCATCCAAAGCATTGGCAAGATAAAAATTTGGAAGGAAAAACAGAAAAGATTGCGCAAAAGAAGTTTCCATTCATAGGCACATTTTACGGGCGATTGGTGGAATACCGTCCGAAGCGAATGAGTTGCGCACGTTCACAGAGCGTTACGCTTCTCGAATCTTCTCGGTGCTAGTAATAGGTGTAAAACGATTAGTAGAAACTGGAGGCAAACCGGGAGGCGAAAACCTCAGCTTTCCCATGTGGTTCACAAACAAGATCGTCTAGTTTTCACAAACAGGAGGAACACTAGAAGGACAAAATTTCGAGAGGCTGCTTCGGCAAGGAAATAAAATTTTCGGCCACTGGCGAATGGCAAAACCAAACGCTTTGCTTTGCAACAGACGAAGCTCCCTTTGGCCAACGAACTTTTGTTCTTGGCTTGTTCAAAGCGGTGGTGAGAGTTGCAGTTGGGCAAGCGGCGCCAGCGGCAAAGCGCTAAGCGGTACAAACAAAAAGCACGGTTACACGCATGGTTGGGCCAGACAGGAGATTCTAGTTTGTCGGGTTCAGGGAATTCGGGAACAGAAAGATTCACCCCTTGGAGACTGATGCTAGTGAAATTAGAGACAGACGTGGAGATATTATAAGTGAAACCACAATCATTCCCAGAATAAGAAGCCAGGAAGGAGCGGAAATAGTCCCGCGAAAGAATAGGCCGAACTGTAATGCCAACATGTCTTGGGGAGGAAAGCCTCCCTAGAGTGTAGTAGGTAAGGTTGATGGAGGATATGATGGGCCAAGAGAGGAGGGTCAGTTAGTTGAGACAAACTGCTGTCCATTGCAAACTAAGGATTTTCATCCTATAACCAAGGTGTCGGAAGGGTGTACTAGTCATTCCGGGTTGTGAACATTGAAATCTCTAAAGATGGTAACTTAACGGTTGGGGTCTATAAAAAGCAGTTCTTCGATGTCTGAAGACAGGAAATCGGAACCAGAGTAGCTACTGCCTGGAGATTGACAAACCGCACAAAAGTGGTGACTGAAAGGAGAATGCCGGATTTTAAACCACATGATTTAAAAATTTAATAGTCGGCAAACGGCAACTGAACGACAAACAAAGGAAGAGTAAAAAGTGTAGTTAGGCGGTATGAGGCGGATGGTTTTTGATAAAGGAGAGATTTTGGTTTTCAGTAAAAATAGACCAAGAAGCGTGGAAGACTGAAGAAACAGGTGGGCAGAATCAATTTTATAATTGACTTCACGAATGTTTATGAAAGTGGTTCGATTCTGATAGCTTTGGATGTGCATAAAGTGAGCGTAAGAAGGAGAGCGCGTGTTTGTGTAATGTCGTGGTTAATTTGGGAGAAAACCGGGGACCATGATGTTGAGACTTAAAGTGGCGAACCACGTAACGCTTCTCACTAGATCAGGTGTGGCAGTGAACCGGGCGACAGCAGAGCATTTTGCAACCACAGGGTGGTGTGAAACGTTAGGCAGCATGTTATAAATCATCCGTCAAGGTGAAAAATGACATGGGCCAATGCGATAGTTGCTCGAGCACTGCATTCCCGTGTGAAGTAGATCGGCCTGTCATCCGCTAGTGGTGACAAAAGGTTTGGTCATGGGTCAAAAGAATGATAGCTTCCAGCTCGCTGTCAATATGCTTTCATGACAATTTTGGAAATCCTGAAAATGGATGAGGTTGGAACTACGAGGGCTTCACAACGAGTTTGGACAGTTTATTGATCACGGTTACCTTACACTTATACCTTACACTTATACACGTTTATTCAATTACCGTGAAATGGGAATAATGCTGCGGTTGTTAGAAGACAATATTACTAGTCACACTTGATTGATCATATTAGTAAAGCACATGCTGCCGTTAAAAGACGCAATTTAATATCTCCCCAGCTTATCAATCGCTTTTGGCGGTGGAATTCACACATACTACGGAGTCGAACTTCTTCCAGGAACCCAAAGTTGCCCGATCTCAATCCACCTGAAATCCCTCAGAGTGTGACAAGAGATGATAACGAAGACCTTTCAAGCGTCACGAAACTGAAAACTTTTTGAAGGATAAATGATTTTTGTATTAGAATCTCATTTGAATCATTTGGGGAGAGGGTGAACGAATGATGAATTCTTTTAAGATTCGCGGTACTGGACGATGAATGCATTCACCATCCATGCACGTTTTGATGATCTAAATAAGATCCTACCATGAAATTAAAATCACTAGTGTAGAAGTATGGGGAGGCTTGGACAAGTGAATAAAAGGGGCGCATATCTGATGAGTGGAAATAAACCGCGAGATAGGTCTTGTGCTTTCGGAGAGGTTTTGTACCTCCATTCTTATATGAAACGAACTACTGACGACGACAACAAAGTAACGCCCATTACCACAATAGTATACCAGGCCGGTGATAATGTGCAAGACCAACAGAGCCCAGCCTGTGGTAAAGTGCATCCGAAAAACAACCAGGAACCGAGTGTTTCACGTTGATCAACCATGCCGCAAACGGCTGGATACATTACTTAATTATTGTCAACATGTCTGGTTTGCTAATTAGAAGTTTCTCAGAGCTATTTTCGGCGAACTAGTTTCATTGAGTGGATGAATCCTATTATCAAACACTTTCTAGGCAGCCGACTTGGTTATCATCTTCAACCATAATAGGGACGTAGCCCTTAAAAACACGAGTCCTTTATTTTATGTAAGACTATATTGTTTATCACTCTACAGCGAATGTCTATCCGCTTGAGTGGTTAGAAATACGTGATGTGATCTCTACAGCTGATGTTCAGTTCGTGCGGATTGCACCATCTACTAGGGTGAAAATAATCAAGTCATCAGATACGCGGTTTCTGACCTAGGGGAAGTATTGCATCGTTACGGTCATACTGTTTGAACAGTATCCTCCTTACTTATTGCTGTAAAGTGATGGGGACTGGGCTTCAAAAATGGGCCTACTGCTGCATGTTGCCGTTGCGGTTCCCATAGGTCTTGCCGAAACTCATGCAACAAACAACATAGGAAAATTTTTCACTTCAGTTAGCAACAGCATGGAAAAACAGATACTTTAATTTTCATTTGTTTTAATCAGTGAGAAGCCACAAATCTTGTTGATAATAGGCTACAAGCTTTGGAGTTACCTAGAGACCAAAGAAGCTAGAAATTGAGTCGATACCCCCATTTTAGCGTCCATGTGTATACCCCAACTATGAAGCATTACCAGCCTGTTAAGGAGCATAAAGGGAGATTTATTCACAACATTTTGGCTTTTGTATTATTACACATCCAAGATCAATAAACAATGACGAGCGATGAGTCTACCACTATCCTTCAGTAATTTTTTGATCCAACAGCCTCAGTATGAAGTTGCTTTCACCTCATATCCCAAAATGTCTCAGAATTTCTGCGTAACTATCCGCTGATTAGAAGCCTCATTTAACCATCACCTTAGGATATGGAGCGTATGCAAATTCAGGCTGTCTTATTTTATAGGAATTATATCCCCGACTCGAATGCGCTTTCCTTCGGTATAGACCGGATTAAAAAAAGACCTGTTTTCATGGCAACATGTTTGCTAAATCGTGGTAGGGTGAAACACGGTGTCTCTTTCGAATACCGCGTTATTTCTTCATATTATTTGGTTTCTTAGAATCAGTCACCACAATGGCAATTTTTTCTACCCGTAGTGCATTCTGCTTTGATCTGCTTGCAAAGCTTATTTATTTTATTCTTTTTAAAAGAAACACTTTGGACGAAAATAAGAAAGCCGGATAAGTTTTCCGAAGAGTTTCCTTCTAGAAATTCTTTTTATGTAAATATTCTCCAGGTAATTACGACATACATCCATCAACAAAATCAGCAGTTAGCCAGATTAAAGGAATGGATATCCTCTACAGTTGACCAAAATAATTATATACTATTTTATTAAACGATTAGAAAGCCCTGCATTTGCAGCGTTAAATATTATTGGACTCTATTTGGACAGGGGCGCATGGAACATCGGTGATAATCCGCGTCAGAGTTAGAGAAAAGAACTTATGTCGCAAAATTTTAATGTGAATAAAAAAGTGACTCTGTGTGCACTTTCGGATGGAATTGATTTCCTCCAAGAAAGACATGCTCTTGGTACATGATGTAAACGGTGGTCTTGCTTATTCTGAACAACCAGAAGGGCTTAGGTGCAAAATTTAAATTTTTGCCAAGGTTTTTTTAATCAGTTAATTATCCCCTGCACTGTTGCGCCAAAAGATTTTGCTGTTTTTCGCCCACTGCTTCATTGATACGATAACCACGGAGGCGATCAACGCAGCGCGCCTAAATGACTTTGACGCAAGGTTCTTCCTAAATAAAAATTTCTCTGTTTGCGATTAGCCACTATCATCAGACCTAAGTTAAGGCAAAACAGCCCACTTAACAAACTGTTACCTTCAGCCTGTAAATGCACGTGTAATCATGGATAGGATATTTGAGAAAATTTGGTACTTAGGTCTGACAATCCAGTTTGCAAGTGTGTATGAATGTAAATTAGAAGAAATACCAAGATCCTTCCAAAAGCTTTTATTAAATTTTCATGCTCCGATAGCTCTTCGTTTTTCATCTTCATGTGCATCTTCCTGGAAAAACCGAGGTTGCCCATGTTTAAGTGGCCTTATTGTGGTGTACAAATACATGTAATAAGAGAAACCCGTAAATGAAATCGTTACATTTGGTGCCACTTCTTTATACCTAACAAGTATTAGAACCTCAAGAATACTAAAAGACGAAATTTTCCAATGCATCACAATCGGTGGCATCTATTTGCATGCTTGAGAAAAGCATGGTGCTAGTGTCAAAACAGGAAAAATAAAAAAGGAAGGCCAATTCGGGGTGAACTATTAGAGGAAAATAAATAAAATGAAAATCTTTAGTGTCCTCATTGTGCACCTTTTACATTAATTTTTAACTGATTTTTGTCTATTCATGGAAAAATAGTGAGCAGCAAACATGGCCCAAAGCATTCGTGCCAATGGATTTGGTTTTGAGTCTCATCTTTTGGCCTTTATGACCAACAGCAACTTGGGTTTCGTGTGGTCCAAATGGGAAATTTGAAACTCTGACCGATGACAAAACAAACAATTTTTACACTTCTCTTCAATTCATAGCTTATCACATAATTGTTTCCTCCAGTCGTGTTCAGCATGTGCAAAATGAACACGGAAAGGTACGCGATGGGCAGACATATGTAGTGTGCATCCAGGCCATCGGAGAACAGGCGGCTGTTTGTACCCAGCCCATGAAGATGTACATTGTCATTTCCCACCCAATTTTCCTACTGGATTCGAGCAATGCGTTGGAAACATCGCTGGTAGAATACAGAAAAACCCTGAGCATCCTCATAACGGGAGGGCCAGGTTATGGTGGCGCCTCGGATGTCGCAGATTCTTGGAAGCCGTTCTGGCTTTAGATATTCCTGATGTAACCGCATCTTCAATACCACTGCCAGTGTTAATCAGGAACCCGAGGTATTCACGATTATTAACTACCTCTCACTGATCACCCCAGAAGGTAAATGCAGACACAAGCTCCTGCCAGCCTGAAATGCACCCCCACCATACCAAACTCATTGGTCTAATCTGAGTCGAAAACTTCATCCCCGGGAAGAGTTTATTCCCACTGTCAGCTAGACACAAAAGGGACTGCAGAACATCATCTGTAACAGTTAAGAAGAGATGATGATATAAGACGTTCTTGTTATTTTCTTAATGGAGACGGTGAATGGCAAAAAAATTGGCTGCAAGCCCTAACCGAAATGAGGTATGATGGCACAACTAGTTCAGGGTAATCCATTCTTCATCTGACAGCACAATAGTGCACCCCAATTATGGAATCGAAGGCCGCGTGAGGACCTAAGAACTCAGGTATCCTTGGTCATTGGAATGCGTAACGGTGTATCAATAATTGTCAAGGGGCGAACATTTGATTGGCGCATCCACGACAGGCGTGAAACCCCGCCTGCTTCTCATACCTGTTGTGCGACTTACACAGAATGAACGTCTCTAACAGCTTCGTCAATATTGGAATGATGCTAATACCCCATGGTTATCAAGGTAACAGCGCAAGGCCTTCTTAAAGATGGAGACCAATCGATTTCTCCCTTTAGACCTGGCTAAAAAGTCAGACATTGGAAAACAGCCCTTTTAGTTTCCTGACAGTCTCCATTCTACTATCCTTAAGTCAAGGTAGAAAACCGGCTCTTTATGATGTTCTTTGTCTTGGAAATTCTTTTGAATACACTATTCAGAAGGTGGATCTGTCGAAACAGCTAGTCGGACGCTGGGTGGCGCCTAACCTCTGATTCAAAGTGCTCCACCTATCATACGAGTCGTTGATTTCGATTAGGAATTGGAGAATTGCCAACTCCCCAGATTAATCCGCTTACATCTACTGTATCCCAACCGAAGACTCGAAATCTCCCAAGGCATCAGGCCATTCTTTCGCCTCTGATGCTCGCCGAGACTATCAGATATACTATGATCCATACGCACACTTCCGTTGGGCTCATGCCTTGTTACGAGTTCAGCTAGATCTTGATCACTATTAGTTGAGATAAGTTTGCGTGTCAAGAAGACCCAAAGACTCAGCATAACTCCAGGGTGTCATGAGGCGACAAGTTACCATGGTAGCAGAATGTAAAACATTTTTCATAAGCAATTGATGCTGGTTAATACAAACCGGACAGGACAACCTTAGCCATTCAGCTGGCACTTATCGGGAAGTTCATAGGTGAATCAGTAAAGGCAGCTTATTAAAATCTAACCGCTGCTGTATGGCACCTTTGGAACGTCAACTGAGGCCCATAGAAAGCTTGCTACAGACTAATGTGGATTTAAAGTCCAGGGCAGTGCTCCAGTAATACTGGAGTTTTGATAGTTATTTACGGCTTGGGCTATTGCACTTCTTGGTCACACGATCCGGAGTAGGTCTTCCTAGTCGAGGATCCAGTTTTAGTCCTTCTGCAGTCAAGCCCAATCGGCAAAGCAGTAGAGTTGTTCCAGATGAGCCGGTATCCGATAAAATGATTCTTTTGCTTCATCTAGCAACCCACATGGAGTCAGTAGAACTCATGCGGCCTTTGCTCTATTTTTTGGCGAGCCACAATCACATCACAGTACCACTAGCAGGCATCTGTGATAATTTTTAGAGAACGTCTGTCGGACGATAACGCGTCACGTCATCGACACCGCCGCTACTTATCCGTTACCTTTTATTCAGTGAGTATGACGCCACGGTATTCACAGCTGACCACTAACATGGTGGCCTTGGGACAAGCACGGCGGCATGCAGTTCTCCGCTACTATGATCTGTAGTGTCCCTGAAGAGAGGTCCCAGATCGCTAGTTCTTTTACCGGTGAATTTAGTCACATGAAATCTTCAACAAAGTATGACTGACTTTCTTTAGCTGTATTATGGTCGAAGGATTGGCTCAAATTGTTTGTCGCAGATGGACAACTTGTAAGTCTCTATTAGTGCACAGAATTCCCAAAAACAGTAACGGGAAACATCCGACGAGGTAAAATAGCAACAAATTAAGATAATCATTCAGCCTGTGGCAAGCAATTACACCTTTTTATCACGCTCCCCTATAATCGAAGTGGAATTCCCAGGTTCCGAGATGGATACACACCCTGAACGACTGATTTTATACCCCTGAATGACCATGATTCTGAGATAGCCGTGGCTTTTTTAAAACCTTGTTCACTGTCTTCTCGTGACGTGCACGTGTCTACCGAAGTGCGAAAATGAGGACAAAATTCCAATGTGCTACACTTGTTTGGCTTGACTTGCCTCCATTTGAACTGATATTCATGCTAAGGGGTTGGTTAAACACTGCTTGGATTCGCATCACGGACGACGTACAAAGTGTACAACACTGCTCGACGGCGTCCATTTTGAAGTGGGCGTAGCTGGTGTCAAGGTGTCCTCATTTATAGATCATATGAGCTGAGCAATCAATCACTGACTTCTAATGATGTCTGAGGTCCTCAGATCATCATATCGTATTTTGGGTTATACTATTCAGTCAGATGCACTAGATGCTTCTGTTTAATTCAACTCCTAAATTTGTTGTGGTCATGTGTTTGTGCTAACATCTTCCTTGACGAACCAGGGTGCCTTATAGAAAATCGACGATATGTAGAGGGATTTTGAGATAAATGAGGTACTGGGTCATTCTTACAAAGCTTTACGAATTTTTCATCCTTCCTTGTTGCTTTAGTCTTTTGATTTGGTCCAGATAGCGACTGACCTGTTCGAAGGTACTTTGTTGTTTGATCGGACCACCTGGAATAAGAGTAGAAATATCTCATAGTCGAGTCATTTCGATCAGAAAGTTTAGTTTGGTAAATTTCGACAAATGTAGAATTGACCAAATTTCGAGAAGCATCCTATTCCGGGGCTATTCGAAACCGTACATGGACGTAGTCTACGCATTCGTACCTTGTGTGTGCTCTACCAGCTGAGCTACGAGGCCAAGTATTGTGATATTTCACTTAAGGACCCATGGTCGTCCACCAGAATCAGGTAAACACATAGCACTCACCACAGTGACGTGTTGGCAACTTGGCAACCGCAGTAGGATTTCATTGTTAGAATTCGTGGGCATCACTACGAGAACGTCCATTATGGGGGATGCCACGTGCCTGTAGCATATGAACGGTAGACACTGATCGTTGATTGATACGTCCGAGCAACGTTCAGCGTAGCATCGCAGCTTAGCTGGTAGAGCACGCACTGCACAAGTACGTGGGTTGCATCCATGCGCGGGTTCGAATCCCGACAAAGTCGAAAACTCTTCTCAGTTGAATCAATTCTACATTATTCTGATGAGTTGCTGGCAAAAGCCTCTCACATAGTTTGAAGTATTGGTCCACCCTTTCCGCGTCGCGCGTAACCACATTCATTGAGTTCTTCCTAACATCACACTGACGACTTTAATGAGGTCACTTTTGTGTCTTGTGAACTCTTCACTGCAGCCCCGAATGAGAGGTAGATCGTTGTGGCATACGAATCTGTCTAATTTTTAGCTACTGGGATGATAAATCCTTGATTTTTAAAGCAGCAATTTCGTAAAGAGTACCCTTTTATAGGAGTGCAATTCCTTTTACGTTATGAATCTGTGGTGTTTAATTGGGGGTGAACTATCAATGGCAGATACTAAGTAGGACTTTAGCTAAGCCTCTGAAGGTCCTAATACTTATTTTCGTGTGGTTTCCTGCTTCGTCGACACCACTGGAAATCACCCATGCTTTCAAATCGAATTGACCTTGGTGATAAATCTCTTGATTCTGTTTCACTAAACAACTACCTTAAAGTTAAACTAGTTTTGTCTAGGCGAAAAAATCAACATTGGTGGTGCAGACCATGAGGACCATGGTTTACCAAGCAATATAAATTATTCATCAAAAAATTTCTTAGCCGAAATAATGGAATTACCATACATCAGGGAACCCCCTAAGTGGGACCAAAATGCATATGAAATGGTGTGAATTTACTCAAGCGGTAGAGCTACGTTTGAATGGTATTCGTTTTTCTACTTCAATAAGCATGGTATTCGTGCACCGTAAGGGAAACCTGTTCAACTGCGTTGTCATCCTAAAAAACCGCTTCATGTGTTATTTTACATTGATCAGATATGACGGATCTGCACTACGTACTTCGACTAACGATGGACTAGGTCATATTGAAAAACCAACTAGGTCCGACCTTCACACCAGAAGGCTCCTCAAGCTCACACTAAGCCGTCGCATCATTTGAAAAATACTTCCAGAAATGCGTTCGACCGTTTTGCTTGGTTCACTAAAATATCGATTCGTCAATCCAACTAATCGATTTCCAATGGTTCGTCCCTCAAACGCACTTCCCCATTACTCACTCCATACGCAACTTTTGGTGACGGACAGGTAGTAGATGAACATGAACTCCCTTCATTAGCCGGAATTCACACTAGCCGAACCCACGAGACTACTTTTGGAGACCGTTTAACGCAATAATTATAATCGTTCGCAACTCATCAACAGACTCCATTAGACACGACAGCTGTAAATATCTGTCCTTAACCCCCTAAAGTGACCTTTTCGTGCCCTGTTACTCCATGAGCACCCTGGGTAATCATCTGTGCGCTGAACCACTTTGGTCATCAAAGCAAACCTTGAGTTTCGCTTATGTTACGGCGAATTGTGTCACGAAAAAGTGTAACTAAGTTTGACCAGATTGAAGAATCCTTAACCGACGATATACAACCTTCAGATCATGTGTTTATTAGGATCGATTTTGATGAACAAGGTAGGTTCAATTGACGCGTGTTCAGATTGTGGGCAGTTTAAGGCTACCTAATCGCGCGTCGATATCCAGCCAGTAGACAATAATTCATGTTACTATGACAAAACGTGCCGGGACAGTGTGTTGCTAGGTGACGCTTGATGCATGAAACTTTTGCCTACATCGCCACTCCGGAAAGCCAGTTTCCTTGAGTATTAGCTTCGTAGGCACACACAGAAGCTGTAACTCCGGTTCAATCTATTGATTTCTGTTGAATGTGAAAGTAGAATGCAGAGCAAGGTCGCAAGTAAAACTTATCGTTTTCATGGGCACGCGTTCACATGATTTTCAGAAAAAATCGGAAGTACAAATTTGGACTAAATTAACAAGCCAGTGAGTACATTTATTACACTAATAATACAGGAAGGATAGGTGAAACGCTTAAGACGTTCTAGTTTGGGTGGGTTTTTCACATATTCGTTAGTATACAAGTTTCATAACTTTATTGATTCAGCGTGGCAGCTTATACGAGTACAAACAGGTCACCCACAACAATCTCTTGCCCGTGTCGAAAAGCAACTAATGACACAGGAAATCTACGAAGAAACTCCTCTAGGTAACAAACATTCCATGTCTGGTGCAGTGTTGAAGACAAAATTTTCTCACGTAAATTTGTTAATACTTTACTTCTTGCAAACTTCTGCGAGACTGAAGTCCAATGGCATCGGCAAATTTGCGTGTGCGTAAAGGTGCAGGCCACGAATGCTTACACACGGGCCTTCCATTAGTTATGGTTGTGCCATTTTTAATTTATTCAATGGTCAAAATATCTTCACAGTAACGAATCAAAAGTTAGACTAAGTACCGGGAAGCAACGTTATTCTTTGTGGATGCGCCACTATTTCAGTCCCAACACAATGTATACATTTTCTCCGTGTCATTCTAGTAGATGAGGGTTTCCTGTGATCGACTTTTAGCCAAGTTCACATTGACACACCATGGGCGTTCATTGGATTTGCCTGAAAACCCTTGATTCATCGTTAATGAGCTCTAATAAGGGCGAAACTCGAGACCGGTCCTTCTTCGGTGCAAGGCTGACCGGATGACCTGAAGTTTCTGCGTTGAAAGTAAAGTCCGAAAGAGACCGGTCAAGCAAAAATTGATAAATTAACTAAAGAGCCTGAGAAAATGATAGTTTCATTAGAAAACGAGAGGTTATCCTTGGTTCCGTTCGGGTTTAGTGGGTCGCATAGTTCAAACATTCTCGATAATCGCTTACCAGTATTTTCATATTTTTTGCGTGAAATTAAGCCAAGTTCCATTCCTGAATCATGTCAACCTGATGAACGTACATCCACCTTCTAGATCTGGGGTTAAATAAACCGTGGGAGACAACTATTTCTAATGCAGACCGCTATGGTTGATGTGTCTGGGCCGTTAGCTAGGTCTCCATCAGTATTGGATATTTAGTCCGAGGTCAAAGGTCACCTCAGTTGCGACAGCACTGAGGTGCACTAGTCAGTCGGTAGAACGTAAAGGAAGTATGAGAAGAGTAAGCATTCATAATGAGCCTAAATAATCCCCAATCTGTTCAAACAGCGAGATTTCATAATAGCAGGTCGATGTGCATGAGCTACTTTCACCCGGAAAACAATACTGCGTGGATCTTGCTATTCACGTAAGGGCAAATAAGAATGGTATTTTACTTCTTGGCCATTCACAGTCAGCTCTCCAACAAATTAGCCAGAAACATAAAGATGCCCTTGTCAACCTCTGCGTCTTGTCAACTAATAATTTACTGTTTCGATGTGTGTCACACTGTTTGCTTCTTGTTTGCCAAATTAGGGAACGACCACAGAGAATGAGATACTGACTGACCAATTACTCTGATCAGTAGCGTTCGTAAAATCCATAACAAACATTCAAGAGAACTGCAGAGTCACGAAAATTTAACCAAATCCGTGATGAGCCTTTTAGCATACAGAAAACTGGACTTAAACGTGACCCTAGAGGCAACAACCCGGTTGAGTGCGACGTGTAACGGTATTAAACTTATTTCAACATGTTCTGGCTTTGGTTACCAAATAACAGCAGCAAAAAATCAAAGATGAGGACAGAACGAGTAGTAATGAAAGATGGACTGCAATGTAATAAATTAAACAATTATCCAGAAGAGAAAATATTTCAGATGTAAGGACGCCATTGATTACGACACTGAGCAACAACAACCAATCTTCAGCCATTACTTGGGTGGACCCCAACCCGGTAGTCTAGCTCCGCCTACATAAGCCAATCAACTGATTAAAGTTTCCATACGTTTTCCCATTTCATCGACTGGTCACCTCGAACCATTTTCCAACGAACAGCTGCCTTACAGAGCAGCGTACAACGAGGCATTCAGTCGCTGGGCATGTGCGAAATATGTCCCAATTACTTCCACCTATTCCGATTCACTTTCCATTCCAAAGACTGAATCCTAGAACCCAGCACCTTACGCCTATCCTTCCATCACATTCTACCAGTATAAGGAAGACGATATTCAAACACCAAAAGTCATCGCATATATTCTGCTCGCAACTGCCATGTTTCGAATCTTTATACCTGAACCGACTTCACTGTTTCCGCGTACACTGGACCATTAGTCTAAAGTCCGATGTGAAGCCGGCGCCATAGGTACCTCAATTAGTCAATCCCAATCGGGCCTTCTCCATACGCGAAGACACCTCATCCGATATACTGTCACCAGGTGAGACACAACTATCCAAGTAACTGAATCTATCAAGCTCATCGAATCGTCTTCCTGCAAGAACAAGGTTCGACTTTGAACGAATTCATTCCAGCAATACCATTTTCCATTTCAAAAGTGCAAAACGCATGCCAAACATACCTACCCTATCTTTCAGACGATCGAGAAAAACTCGCAACGTACTTGGGTCCGTCCAACATCATCCACATTCTATAAATCAGAGTTTTACATGGGAGTATATATCAATCCCACTATTCTCACACGAAGATAAGATTCCCTCCATATCAATCTCAATGACAAAATTGAAAAGAAAAAATTAAAGGGGCAACCATGACGAACATTTATCGTGGTGAATTCGGGGGAAAAGTCGCATTAAACACGAACTCGGGTTCGGCTGTCTCATACGGTGATTAGTAAAAGTGAAATGAAATTGACCGGCACGCAATTTAGTGTGACGCAACGACACAGAACTGCAAGATTGACTGAGTCGAAAGCCGCTTTTGAATCAAGAAAGAGAAACCGTGGGTCTGCAAAACAGGTGCCACTGTTCTGGGATTTATCTCAAGGTGAGGATGTGGTCAACACAACCCCGAAAGGGGGGAAAACCGTCTTGGTTCTAAAGCATACACCTCTCCCGATGGCTAGATAATCGGTGTGAAGTAATGGTCGGGAGCAGTTTGGATCTAATGCTAACCAACATAATCCCTCTGTGAGCTTTACATAAGAATCTACGACCATTTGTGTAAATCGATGAAATCCTCGGCTATCGCTGGTATTTAGTAGTCTCTTTCCTTGCCCAGATTGACCCCAGCAGTTCCGTTAACTCCCATGTTAACATCCTCACCGCTACAGACCTTGAACAAGAACGCGAGAGTTCACGTGACCCAACTGCTTAATGGATTTCATGAAACCTATCTTCTTCATTACCCCAATTCCGGTATTTGTCTGCATTGGTTCACTTAGGGGCATAGATGGATGGTCCAGTGACCGTGGGCCAACTAAGCTGCTCCCTAAAGCGTTCTGCCCAGTATTCCAGCGGACGATATTCAGAGCGAATTGGTGTGGGGCTTTTCTTTCGGAACCCTAACTAGAGAAAGACTACCCACGGTAGTCGAAACGTTGGCATATTACATCTACCAACAACAGTGTTATTAACATTATATCACTCACAATTAAAACCAATACATGGCGCATCGATTTTTCGATACACTCCTTACATCATTTGGTCCTGAAACCTAACTAGAGCCCTTAGTTCAAAAGTCTTGCTCACAAGGCAGTGCGGCGTTAACCCAGCATGAGATCTCGGAGCAGGCGCATGTATATCACCACCTGTCCTCCTCGAAGCAATGGGCAACGATGGGTCCTGATTATCTTACGCCACGATTAATGCAGTATGATAATCAATGTGCTTGCGCAATTCATTAGGGTTTTTTCGACGGATATTGCTAGGAAACCTAGCCATTAGGGAGAAGAACGATTAGGGTTCCTCACCAGAGCTTTTGGTTCTAACAAGAATCTGGCTGCAAGACAGCAGGCTGCGGTTGAGTGGAAGCCCATCTGATTGGATCAATTATTTTTCCATTGAATTTTCTGATTGAGTTACCAGTTCAAATCAACTAACCTGGAGGGCTAGGAAGTCCATTTTGTCAGGCCCCCACCCATTACCCTTCCAGGCATCATTGGATCCTCGGCATGAAATAAGCAACCCCGAATAGCTTATTCGGCTATGGAAACACCTAAGCCGTCACATTACGTCAAGGTTCAGTCTAATTGTGACGAAAATTCGTACTGCATTCATACACCTTTGTCTGGTGCAAAACTCGGTTTTAACGAATAACGGTGGAGCGGACATACTTTTAAACCTGAGAGCAACAATAAAATGACGATAGATAGAACAAGAAATGAAGAAGGTTCACAGCATTAGTACAAGGTATATTTTATACGGTATGTATATATATAATGTATGTATTTGAAGGAACGCGATCGAAATCGCAGTGCGGGCGAATGTATTGTTAGGAGTACACTTTTATGCTTGGGTAGATCCGACGAAAACAATGTCAGACAAACAGCACCGTTCGGATGAAGATCTGGACAAATACGAAGAATTGCAAGCCAAATAGGCACGAACACGGGATTGGTTAAGGCGCAATGATGGGTCCTAAAGAGAATTTCAAATGAGATGGATGGGACGCGTAAGTATTCCAACCGGAGCTCGATATGTGTGTAAGCACTTGTGAACAAAGAAATATTCTTCCAACCCGTTCCACAAAAAGACAACAGAATGTGACGAATCAGTTGGTTAAGAAAAATTATTCGTCACATCTAAAATTTAAGACGTGCGAGAAGGGATAGCATAAAGAAAAATCAAAACGTAAGATAGTTTTGTAGCTTCTTGATGATTTTGTGGAGGGAGGCAGATGAAATGGATCGCCGAAGACAGATGGGGGGTTAAGTCTATGAGTATTTCACGGGAAGATGAGGACCAGTTCACAGCCATTTTGTTGTTCAAGATTTCACAGAATAGCGCGAAAGAAAAATATGGAGAGAACATGTACTTTACGCAAGAAGGCATCGAATGGGTCAAAAGAGCAGATCATACGGGTTGGTGGTGGTACTGTCGATGGTGAGGTAGAGGGACACGGCACAACAAGGTTTTCTGTCGAGATAAAGCAAGGACAATATAAACCAAACAGATCAAATACCTCATTATAGTTAATCACAAGTCCTTGCAATTAAGTGGTACAGCAGAAATCCGCCGACATGGAGACCCAAATGGGCACGTGGCTGGAATGTACGCATCAACTATGTCCCGGTGCACGAAAACCGAGGGACTCTATGGAAATGTCGAAATATGGTCAGAAGCGCACAAATCATACAGTCTTTCGATCGCTGTATCTCTAGACAGCACGATAGGATGGTGGGACAAAAAACGCACCACAACGCAG
Source organism: Fasciolopsis buskii (assembly GCA_008360955.1). Taxonomy (NCBI): domain Eukaryota; kingdom Metazoa; phylum Platyhelminthes; class Trematoda; order Plagiorchiida; family Fasciolidae; genus Fasciolopsis; species Fasciolopsis buskii. Next base: position 172,982 of record LUCM01001249.1, read on the forward strand.
CATGAACAGGCGGATCAGAGAGGCCACTTCAGGTGAGACACCACCAGCCATAGCGACCAGATCACAAACGTTGCCATAGAGATTGGCCGCGTGTCGATGAAATCTTGTCGCCGGACTGAGACGAGTAAGCTGAGTGATGATTAGGATGAGACATGTATCCCAGGCTTGACGGTGCCCATCAATCACTAGTCCATGATAATATGAAAGGGCATCTAGTATGACTCGATCCAGAAGATCTTCAGTCTGTCAAAAGAAAGAAGGGAGAAGAAGGTGAAGCGATTTCGTGCGACTCCTTCTATGGAAACAGCGACGACTGAACAGCTAACTCATTAGCTGTTTAGAGCTCAATAAAGAAAAGAGCTGTTTGGATGTGAGTTGTTTGAACGACCGAAGGATTAAAACAGCATAACAGTTAGCAGCATGACACTCGGAAAAATCAACGACGTTGCTGTTATCCAGAATCAAAATTGGATTTTGCTGACTGTAGACTGCCTTACAGGGATAGCGTTTTTGGAAGAAATCAATAAGTTTTCTCAATATGAAGACACAAGGAAGTCGAGAATGTTTTAAAATGCTACGGATGACAGCATACTCATGGTTGAGACACATTTCAAACACTTAAGATGGGCGATTCACAAAAAAGTAAAAGCTAGTCTCAACAAAAGGATAGTTTATCGGAGATGAACTTCGTTAGTTGGGCGGCTGGATCTAATTTAGCGTGAGGATAATGGACAGAACGACACCAAGTATACATGGAGTGCAAGCAACTTTAACTAAGAATAAGAGTCCGTTGGTTCAGCCCATCAGATGGTGGTTCTTTTTCGTTGCGACTACTTCCAAATGTTATCGGTGATGCTCATCCTGCAAGTTCTAGGAGACATTACTTTCATGCAAATTCCCGCCGTTGGTCGGCTTTATTTCCCTCGTGGAATCCGCATTTTCACAAGCATCATCGGGGACACTTAGTGTGTTGCTAAAGGTGGCTTTATGTCATCTGATTTCTTCCGCTTGTTGCCAAATTCGTTTTATGGCCACTTGTGCTATTTTATCTGTTGTTACTGGAAGAACTGTGTCTGATCTTATGTCCTCAGGGGGAATCGAACCACAAGCTCCACGGTTCTATCATTGTATAAGACATCACTTCTCGTTGTCTTTGATGCTTTGACCATAAGTGTAGAGGATCCGTAACCTCTAGGGCCAACTACACCGAGGGGGGAGAGGGATCCGGCAATCATGACCTTAAAGCTTTAAGTAGGATAGAACCAACAGGTTAGGTGTGGCAACGAGCGGGGGAAAACGAATTGTCTGGTTGTGCACTTTCGTCTTGGTGCTCCCTTCCCTGACCATTTACCTATTGGCCTGAGACGAGCATCGATTGACAGAAGGATGCACACTGGTTTTCGAACACCACTGTATAGTACCCCACATCAGATTGACTACCGACTACATACGGTTAATGAACGCCCTCATTAGCCGTCTCCCCCTGAAAACTACTGCTCTATCAAAGGCGATCCAACGGTAATCAACTGTCAATGGCCTCCACTAATTTCCCCCCCAACGCCGATGTTTTCGAGCTTGTTTTTGCGCTTTTTAATTGACCATTGGTATGGCTGGTACTGCGTAAAATTTGGCGCTGTTAACCAGCGGGATCCTCAGCCATTCGAACTCTACAAACGGTAGTATTCACACGGAACGCATTTAATTACCAACGGACTAATACAGACTGCACCCACTGTGTCCAATTCCTCAGAGCAGCATGGAAAAGCTTGAAGGTTTTCAGTGCAAATATCAGCACAAGTAAATAAATCCGATGAACAATTGCGATACCAGATAGTGCGTAGTGGGAACATGTTGATAATGTTGTGAAAGCAAATTCGGGTCTGAACACCTAACGGCAAACGGTACAACGCACGAATCATCTCATAAGATAGAAATGGACTAGGACGATGGAAATGGGATGTTCAATGAACCACAAATTTGTGATCTAAAAACAAAACTACAAAACAAACCTCTTCGCGTAATTCGCTCTCCTCTTCGGCCAGTCGGAATAATATGCGAAGTGCACAGAGCAGGCTATGGGTTTCTTGTTTCAGCAGGTTCGGCTTTGCCTTGACTTTAAAACCTGGAGAGAATGAGAAGACAAACAACAAATGTTGGGGCTAATAACAAATATTACTTATGCGATTGGAAGAAAATACGCTTTTGAGAAATGTTCCCAGAAAATAACTAGTGCATGAGGGCTTAGGGAAAACTTCCCAAAGAATCCAAATTTGAGTTATGGTAATGGGAAAAATGAACAAAAATGACTGCGAAAACTGTAAGAACTGTCAAATACCAAGTTTATCGACGGTTCACTAAGTAGATTCACTTATGCAGCCACACGCAGTTCATGCAACACGGGTGAGAGCTTGTTTTCTTCACTATCACCAGATAGCCAGAGTAGGGTATCACATTTCTCCGCCGCAAATTCGCTTCACGGCATATGATGTGGATCCCGTAACCTTTGATCACACTATTATCCACAGACGCAGAACAATGGTTCAGATGAAATCGAGGATCACAACAATTTGCGCCCAACAAACTGAGTGGTTTTGGGAGTAGAAAAGAACTGCGAATTGAAAAACATCAAATTCAAGTGATTCTAAAGTTCATTGCTGCGTATACTTTTAATTATATATATTTCATATACTGAGACCGATTCGCCAAGTTTTCACGAGCACGAGGCATAATTTGGTAGTTCTCTAGCCTCTAATCGACCTCTGGAGGCAGCCTGAAGGTTGAGAGCCTGTTTTATATGTACACGACCACCAGACAGTTGCTGCACTTCAACTCCGTACAACGAGACCGCGATGGCATCATGATAACTTGGGTGATCAACCGGATAGCATCAAAAAGGATAAGAGATGAAGTATTACTCCGCACACTGTGTTGGATTAGTTTGAGCTTTATACAGTTAGAAATATGGGAAAGTGAAAGGGTCTATTGCACAAAGGAAGACCAACCTCGCGCGCATCGCTAGAAGCGATTAATCGAAAGACTCAATAAGTGATTTGAATCAGTAAGTTGAACAGAAAATGAGTTAAAGTTTAAACTGAAAAAGTAAGAATGGTACTTGAGGAAGAATGAAGGGAGAGGAACGTTTAGAAGCGTCAACCTGTGGGGTCTCATGCAGAGATTCGTCCCACAGCTGAAAGTGCAACAAGAGCACAGCTGTCTCTGTCGCGACTGGAGTTAGCATGTGACAACAGAAGTAGGGGAATCAGTAAAGTGGCATTATCGGAAGAAGCATGAATGCGATAGATGACAAACAATAAGTCATTGATGAAAAACAAGTAGGGTGGGTGAAAGAACGGAACCTTGTGGAAGGTCAGTTTGTGGGAAACAGCTGTAACTGAACCCTATCCATTCGAAAGGAAATGGCCCACTTGTTCAGAAAACTGGAAATCTATTAAATTCAGAAGGTAGAAAACCAGAATGTAGATGGTTCTGATAGTAAACCATCATCAAAATCATTCCAAACATCCAGTGAGATCGGATATTTATTCATGTATATTGAGTGCTACTGATCAGGAATGAGAAACGAGAACTAACAAGTCCCCAGTTGAGTGGTGGGGGTGAAACCCATTCTGACGGTGGCTAGTTAACTGCCCCAATTCGACGAACCAGTGTAGCTGATCAGCAATAACATTCCATAATCTATGAAATCATTAGTTTAAGAGAAACGATATGGTAAACATTGACTCCGGGAGATTCGCCGTGGCCGCAACTCTGCTGTCCTCGTCTGGTAATAAGCAGCAACTCTGCCAACCGACTCCTCACCATATCTGACATTATGTGGTTGTGTCACCCCAAGTTCAGGGTCACGGTTGCCACCCCCTCCCTAGTAGCTACGGCACATGTCCCTTCCACTGCACTTCAAGCAGGCCATTTAAAAAGCAGCCTTTCTTTATTGCATCACTTACCAAGTGGGATTTTTATCTTTAGGCATTCGAAACTTACTCTTCTCGGGTCTCAATTGCTAAATCACTACTCTTGGTGTTCCGATGTTTGTAACAAAAACTGACCTTCGCACTTAACAGACCCTTCGGAATTAGGACGAGACCAAGAACTCCTTGCCATGCAGTTTGAGTCAGTTCGTTAGTTCCTTCACCCTCGTTCTTGGCCGAACTGCCGAGCAAGTTCATCATGCTGAACACGTTTTCGTTGAAAGCATTAGCGCAGCGTGAAGTCGGCGAACTTAAATATGTATGATGCATTGATTTCAGGATTTACTAGAGGGAAACCGGGAATCCAACTCTGAGGCTTGGAGTGATGGATCATGTGAGCTATTCAACACTGCTTTATTGTTACCGATTGCCTATGGGATCCATTTCGTCTTTGTGGGCGCTGAATCATCCAGATGCCCAAATCGAAGAGGGCGAATTCTTTTAGTGGGTCCCACTAGGAATCTCTGATGAAAAAACGTGGTGCAAAGGGTAGCATACTGAAACTCAGGGTTCGTAAATCTTTCGGAACCAGAGGCCAGTAGTCTAGTTTATACACCTGGTCAATTCATATACAGTCCTTTAAATTGTTCGTCGTAGTAACGTAGACGCTTTGATTCATAACATATCGGATCCTTTGCCGGAACTCGGTAGCTAACTAGCTAGTGTGCAATTCTCGGCCATGTATACTTTGAGGGCAGAGCCATCTGACACTGCCTGATCCAAGTGACTGGGCCTGAATAAAGTGGAGTCATACACGAAGAATAAGCACCCATGGATAAACAGTGGCATTGTCAAGGACGTGGTGGGTCTTCAATTGTTATATGTTCTCTACATCAAGTACCAAAGAAGTCACTTGATGATACTGTGGTGTTGCCAGTGCGGCCTGCCGTTCAGCAAGGACTTAACCTACCTCCGAGACAGCACGTTAGCAGAGGTTTATGAACAGAACTCCTCAGTCACCAGCTCTGCTGCTTTGTTTGGAGAGCGTTGGACTCTTGATATGAATTGATCAAGAGATGTACGAACATAGCTCAAAACTGAGGATCGAGCGGTGTGCACTCGGCTTTTGATCGATAACCGGACGTACGCCGATGATACGGATGTCTCCATCTGGTAGATTCCAATCGATACTTCATCCGACAAATGACCACTAGATGAGACGCAACTACCCGAATAATTAAACGTGTCTACTTCATTCATATGTCCTTGCATGAACAAAGTTCAGCTTCGAGCCTATACAGTGCCGGTAAGGGATTATTTGAAAAAAAGATATGTGGAAATGAAAAATAAACAGGACATTCAGAGCTCTGAAAAATGCCCAGACATTGGACTGGTACGAGTTACCGTAAAATTTGTCGGCCGAATGGAAGGCAGCATTAGAAAAGTCGGGGTTGTTATAATCACCAATCGTGGAAATACGAGGCAATGATTCCTACACCACTGAGTTACCCACAGTAATTTGCTAATCAGATTTCTTTCTCCCATGGGTTTTCATAATTACCATATGAGTGAGTGTAGTCGAATCACGCCCCTTAGGATGAAGGTATTTTCATTACGCGCTTGATGCATGGGTGCAGTGGAACGAGGACGGGAACGCCCCATAGTAGAGAGGGTCAAGAAGAAAGCCGGGAACCATGAGTCTGAAATTTGGAATGAGACAGGATCTCAATCGGTCAGGTGCGACCATGAGCCTGGCGGCAACGAACTGCTATCTACCCATGTGAAAAATATCTGTGAATTGGTTCGAAAACAGACGCTGTATCATTGCGGAGACTTCCTCATGATGAATGAAAGCTGACTGATATTTAATCATTTTCTTTATAATAAGAAACCGCAATTATGGTACATTTTCTGTAATCACAAATCCAAGCGCACAAAACTAGAAGGACACGGAAAACCAGATGCACGATGAACAAGGAAATTCGCTGAACAAAAATCGACTTTGGTTTCGAGTTTGGAAAACCTTGGTTAACCCGCCTCACTCAAATCTTTTGTTGCACACGGGTCTGCATGCACGCTTACTGAATGGATGTGGTGGTTAAGAAAAAATTTGATCGATTTATCCAGTGAGAAACTAGTGGTTATATATGGTAGCTATTAATGGAACGGAGTTTAACGACGTCGTATCATCAAAGTATAAAGCATGAGATAAGCAACTTTGTACAGTCAGTTGTGTGTGCATCTTCATTCGTGTAGCTATGAACCACGCACATTCACCAAAAGAGCAACTGTAGTTGGGTTAGTACGAAGAGTGCCAGTACGATTAACGAGCAAAAAATCACTGCTTCTTTGCGCCACAGATAACGAGAAACGAGTCCCAGGAAGAGTGACAATCTTTTGTCTATGAGGTGATTCATCGTGCAGCAATAACGTTGAAAAGGATTCATTGATTTTCAGCAAACGCGACATTGCCGTATGGTCTGATCTCGGCAGTCCATTAGTCTTTGCCGGACAAAATGTGCTCGAAACAAACAGCTTTTAGAAGCAAACTCGCATTCATTCGAACGACAGAAAAAATGGTCAAGTTACAATCGCCAGAACTGTTTAATTTTATTTTAGTGTGCAGTCCTTGACAAAGTAGAAAAAACTTCCCTTTTTATCCTGGACAAAAATTTGAGAATACTTCGAAATTAAGATCAATTACCGCAGGAATGAAAACTAGGTTCAGTTTTAAATTTACATCTCGTGGTACAAAAATTTGATTGTAAGTCTTGCTGGACGTGGCTGATTGATACTCAGAGTGAACAAAAGGGAAAGACAGCAATCTAACATTTGCTCATGTTTAACATGCATCACAAGCGCACAAATCACGCTGATTATCACTGAACGGTTGCGATACTTATCATTATTATTCTGTTTATTGCTTGTTACTGAGTGAAAAACACTTAACTGAACAAAATTAAAGAGCGACCATTTGTTTCAACTAACAGGAATTCATTCTTGCTCTCAGGTTCTGCTAGCGAAATAATTCCAACGGACTGAGAAGGGATGGAAAGGAAAACATGTGCACACTCACCGGCCTCAAATAGAACATTCCGTTGTTCATCATTCGAATTGAAACGTTTTGCAAATGCGTGTGACTCTAATAGGCAACGCGCCAGACGAAGTTTATGTTGAGGAGACAAACAAACAAACATGCCTCGAGAATCTGGTGGCAATGGGCTAGGTCCGAAAATAGCTCGAGATCCGCCCGGCCCGAGGTACCAAGATTGTTCTTCCTCCTCTTCGTCCTGATTGTTACCAGGACCATTGTCTTCCTGAAGCTTGTCCGAAATCACAGCAGTTGGTGATTCTTCCTTGAGTTTACCCTGAGATTCAAAGGTTTCATCCGGAGACCATGGTGCGTCAACCGACTGCGGCGAAGGGTCGCTCCAACTGGATGGGCCTGAATGATTGTGATTGTAAACAAACAAAGTAATCCGTTGAGCTGGCCATTGGCGACTCATAGGGATAGCCATAAAACTGGGAAACTATGTCGAATGATGAGGATTAGTAAGAATAGTAAGTTTACTAACAACATTTTCGCTTGATATTCATCCTTGAGTTCAAAAAGCATTACCTTTGCAAAGAGTTCATTTATTAAAGTAATGATGACAGAAAATGAGATCAGACAATGTTAACAGCCGTTGAAGGCCTGAATGATTGCCGAATTTTTTTATAACCTATAATGTTCAGTAAAGACAAAACGCATTGTGGTTTAAAATTCACTTCTGTCTATTCCAGCTGCAATACACGATCCCCGGCTATATTAATTACGCAATCGACTGCCTTGACCCAAAGACCGGATGTTGATACAGCTACATACGAATTTTATATGATTGGATAAGAAGGAAACAGTTTATAACTGAACCTGGTCAGTAGTAATATAATTCTGAGCCTGTGACAGGGTGCAGCGGTTGGCACACTGTTTCGCTACACCACCAACAGATGTATCCAATGGGGGCAAATGTGAAAGTCTAGCAATAGCTCTATAGACATGGGGTAAGTAACTTGAATTCATGTGAAATAACAGGATCAGAAGGGAACGCCGGGAACGAATGATTAATGACCGCGGAAAAAAATCTAGAGAAACAGACAAAGAAAGAGAAAACGATCAATACATGAAGTGTTGCACTTGCCTGGAGTTCTTTCTGTGGGTGTATTGGCGGCAGTGGATCCAGTCGTCGCCGCAGTAACCAGAGCTACTGCGTACGCTGGATACGAGGCAGCAGCCAAGGAGCGCGCAGCGGTCGCATAGTGTGCATCCTCATTACGACTGTGTGACGAGTAGAACAGGATGTGATCTACTGTCTGGATCAACTCGTACTGGACCACACACTTGATCAGCAGATCAGCAAACAAATGAGCTTGAACCAAGTAACGAGGCATGGGTGTGTAGGCTCCGGTGATAGACTCTCCGATGGAACCGGACCGCGCCATGACTTGCTTGTCGTCTTCCATTGCAGAATTCATATCCTACAGTGGAGATTTCAGGAGTGAATAAAATAAACAAGGAAGCAATAATTATTTCAGTTTTCCAAGCGATGTCCATAAGTTTAACAGGGTCAAATAACGCTTCTTAGCTTCCCGCGGTCGAAAGAAAGACAAGACACGGATTAACAATTGATATTTTCAACAAGGCACCTTGAAGATCATCTGAATTTAGAAAGCGACCGATATATATATATATATATATATATATATATATATATATATATATAGGAAATGAAAATACTTTCAAGGAAAGGGATTAAAATACGAACCAAGTTTTTGCAGGCCTTTTTTCTAATTCCTTGCTATTTTGTGAAATAGTCTACGACAGTATTCTTGGCACGGCTCTGCTTTGCCTCACCACCTCTAACGAATCAAATCAACCTTACTCTTCTGGAGCGCAGTAGGGTAGAAGATGGCCGTCGCCGAACGAACCAACACGTTTTTAACTGTCACAAAGTTCGCTGCGGGAATATTGTGATCAACCAATGAGTGGTGTGAAGAGCGTTTCGAAAGGTGACAGTCAGAATGATTAGACTATAAGCTCTTGGTCGGGTTGAAAGCTGCATTTAGATGGGCTGAGTTACGGCTGCTTTCGTCTATGCAGCCATTTTTATTCGTTTACACACTACTGTAGCAATACGATCAGAAAAAATAGCCATGATGGGGATGTCCAACACTCAGGTGGATGGGAAACTCTCCTTGGAAAAGATTGACTTCCGATTTGCTTTACACTTGTCTTTGGATAAAAGTTGATTCATGAGTAAACAGTTGATAGCTCGAGAAAAAGGGCGATGAACTCGGTTTCTATATTCCATTTCTCAACTGAGAAAATCCAATGCCATTATCATCCTCTCTGAGAGATCTGCAATGGATTACTTTTCCATGGGTCAGTTGCTATTCAGACGGCCTAGGAAAAATAAGCCTGCTCAGTTTCGGTGGTCTGCAAATCAGTGACAAAATGAAGGAGGAACAGGAAAATCCTCATGTTATGAGTAACAGAAAGCAGTTCATGTAGCATGGCAACTAACAGGAATAAAAAAGATCATTTTATTCTAAGATTAATAAATTCGGATGAATCAGTTTGATCGGTGACTGGAGATTAATTCCTCAGACTAACAGGTGCTGGGAGGAAAAAGGATTAGTCGAATGTTGTTTCTTTCGATGTTTTTGAAAGCCAACATCCAGGAAAAACATTACACGAACAAAAAAGAAGGAACGTACTGGCCTCCACGTTAACAGTTGATGAGGAACCGTGTCGCGGAAAAGGTTAACAATCAAATCGACCGTGCGTTCCCAAATTTCATGAGTGAAACGCTTCCCGGTGGAAAGAATCAACGTCTCCAGACAACTTGTACCCGATCGAGCCAACTGTTCGTGTTGCTGTAAGCAACACCAACGGAGCTGAGCATAAACCTCATCTACAAAGAGGAGAGCCCAACAGAATGAGTCGCTCAATGAACTAACTAAAAACAGACTCTAAAAGATCAGTATCACTTCCGGATCAAAGGATAATTCCGAGAATGAGAACGGTGGCGACGGGAACAATAGCGAGAGAACAAACATCGTGCGACAAACCAAAGAATCACGTTTAATGAGGTTGAATTTATTCTGACATGTGCAGTCTGGGAAACGAGATAAACAAACTAGTCCTCAAAATTAGCTTAGAAAGAGTGCATACACAAAGAAAAAACGTACCAAGGAGGATACTGTGTAACGGTTCATAAAACTGGGAAAACACGTCCACGATAGAGAAAAGCGTGTGATTGCATGTGGTATTCATCCACTCGGTTCGTTCCATGGAGGACAACCCCAACCCGGATTCTCCGATCCCGTCCATACCGCGACTCATTGATGGTGAACGGAAGTGATGGAACACGCGGAAAATAACTGTAAAAGTCTCACGCCACCACAATGGCTTAAACTGCGCACCGTAGGTTTTGATGATATCGAAAAACACAGTTAAACCCCGAGTACGGACATCAAGTTTGCAACTGGAACGGATTGGAAAAACAGCAGGCGGCTTACTTGGTTTGTACGAAATACAATAAGGGAGCACGAGGCTACATAACAGCAATTGCAAAAGACATCTAATGATGACAGTAATGTCAAATCAATCAAGAGACCGACGGCTGCCTGGCCAGATTTACTAAATCCGTGGTAAATGGATACACTGACCTTTTTATGATATGCTTCCTGCTTTAGTGTAGTGGAAGGGACATGCGCCATACCTAATGGAGCTCACTACTCGGGAGTGGGGGACCGGCAGCCGAGGCCCTGAAACTCGGAGTGGTGTAGAACCATATAAGGTTCCAGTAGGTCGAGTGACAAGTTGCCAAAGTGACCGACAGATCCGGGATTCAAAGCTAAGGCGACAGATGCCCAATTCACCCGATCACCACCGATCAGTTTGAGAATTTCATGTAGAAAGACTCAACAAGCAAGTGTAACTGCGAGCTTTGCATGCCACATTGTATTCAGATCGCTCGTATTTTCGTTGTTAACTTCAGATGTTTAAATGATGACACAATCTGCAACTGAACGACCGTACTAGGAAGGGCCACACAAATTCAACGTGCGCATTATTTCACACGGCAGATTCCCAATCGTAACACCCGTAAACCCGAACTATGACGCATTACGGGGCCACAACAGAGTAAAACAAGACCAATTCACCTCAAACTAATTTAACTGACAGCAAAAATCAGCAATCATATACAGTAGCACCCGACGAGCTCATCGTTGCGTTTGTGAATGTTTAATATGAAACTCACAAAATAGGCAATGAAGTCGTTTTGAGTCTCAAACGCCATGTCCTAAAATTTTGATTTCAATGTACAGTTTATAAGTTGTCCACCAACTTTTTTCTCCAGGGTGTTGAACATGTCTAAGATTCAAGCTACGCTCCACTATTTAACAAACTGAAGCTAAGAATAAAGCACACTGTCGTGGAAATAAAACGCTACTCAGATCAACATATTAACCAAAATATGGTGAAACTAAACACGAAGTGTTTGTGTAACAAATATCACTTTTAAATAATATTTACATTGTAGGATGGGAAATTCACTTATGTGCTACGTATCCCAAAAGTCGACTCTACCTGCTGGAATCGAATCGATAACCTTCCGTGTACCGGGCAGATTCTCTACCTCTGGAGACGGATCTCGAATGCAAATTATCTAAATGAACTGCCAGTGTTGCGTGAACCACTATTCCAATGAAGCATAGCAACTAACCTGGCTTAAGTCACTGGATTAGCCACGTCGGTCACTTTCCAACGGAAGAGAACAGCACGGCTGAATCAGATACAAAGGACGTTTCGATTGATCTTCAGTTGTTTCGGTTAGCACGGTTCCGATTTTAGGACACACAGTGGGCAGATGGATTTCTCATTATACACAACATCTGGCTTCTCGTACGGCCCGAAAACAGATGTTGGTTTTCTTTAATTATAAGGAATCACTCCGTCATCACAACAATGAACTCCATCCTAAACATAAAACCTCCGTTTGTGGGCCACTGTCAAGGCAATCCATGTTTTATTCCGATCTAGATGAATAATTTCGACGGATGTAAAAAGATGAGACAGATTTTCCGAGTATTTTTAATAAACAACTTCTTTGTTAGTCTTCTACAGATCACCACCGGCAAGTCGGCAAAATAAATGAGCCATCAAACTAACATGTATAATAACTTCAAATTCCAGGCAGCATCAATACCCTTCCTCTCGTGTAGCAGGTTTAATGGAAACGATATTCTCACGGGGAGTTAGGTTTGTTAACGTTTTCCATTCTCTTCTGGAGAAAGATCCTTACACTACTGGATGAAGTCATCGGCTTGGATAAAAAGTCCACATATGGCGAAGCTAGATTACTATCTTCCGTGGAGTTATTACACTAAGCAATTGCAAGATGGTGCACAAAACCAATTCATAATAGCTCGTACTCTCCAGTGACCGCGATTCCGAATCGTCTCCACTCAGGGTGTCATTTGAAACCACAATCCGCACACAATTATCATCAATGATGCGTTCGGAGCATGAATATTCACATCTCCATTCCGCCTCCACACATTGTGTGAAAACTCAATATAACTGACAGTCAGACACCCTAACTGTGTTGTCCCAGGAATGACACAGTGTGCTCTAAGTGGCCGGCAGACGAAGTACTGAACCCCTTTTGTTATTCCTTGAAAACAATGGAGATTAGTCACTCATTGCCTTTACAAAAACACCATGGCGTTGCAGTGGTAGATTTTTTCATTGTACTTATTCAATTCCAACTTTCTTTTGAAATCTGTAAAAGCGGACGGTCAGCGAACAGTTGACAATGTGCCGAAAACAAACATGTCTGCTACTAGGGGCTCTAAAAATGATGGTATATCACGAAAAAACATACCTATTGATGACACGAAACAGTTCACACAAGACCGGCATCCAGCCGCGAAGCCAAATGTGGTCTTCATCTGACGGACTTTGGTGAGCTACGGACGACGACTGAGGCGGCGAACCCATTGGCTGCAGGGCATCGGTTGCAGCGGTGAAGTTGACCACCTTCTGGGTTATGGCAACACTACTCCCGTCTTGTGTGGGGGATATTAATGAGGGTATAGTAGTAAACAGAACCCCATTACATGATACCACTTCGGCACAGGTTCGCATTAAGCGGATGCTTTCCATAGCCATATCCGGATAGTGAGGGTTGCAGGCAAAATCGGCGAGTAGTTTAACCAGAGGCTAAAGAGAAGGGAAAATGACAAAATGATAAGTGGCAAGTAAGTTAGAGCGGTGTCAGGTCCGCAAACAAGGAAGCCATTATTCGAATGTTCAGCAAAAAGGACCATGATTGACAACAGATCGCCTAATTGTCATGTTTAGGACCAACGAAGTAGCACTACTGATTGAACTCTGAAATAAATGCCTCGCTCGAATGAGAACCGTGCATATTATGCTAATACCCATCCGATATCACAACGCTAATTAGAACACTACTAAAAACTAGAAGGACCCGAAACATCAAACGGGGATCCTTGTTTCATCAATACCCTAAGCGATTATGTTGACACTTTTCGTCTCCGTTCATTCCGTCATATAGGTAGAGGCTCTTACATTCATGTTTACCGAAATCGGCAGGTAGCAACGAAGCTTTGGAATGGCAGCTCTTGTGAGCAGAATGCATTCGCCGAGTAAGTGGGAAGAAAATCCATCAGAGATCACGGTTCTACAACAATTAATCGACTCCCATCATTTTGGTTTAAAGGATAAGTAAAAAGAAAAGGGGTTTATTTGCAGCGAAACCATATGGCTAACTCCGAGGTTGTGACGTTCTTCTGTACTAATAACCAAGTTTTTTCTTTTGTTCTTCATTACTTTTTTCGGTCTTTTAGGCATGGAATTCATCAGTTTCGTTATGAGGCAACTTTCGATTCTGTGCGCCATCGCATACTGCACTTTGGACTTCAGCGACCAATGTGGAGGAAGCTCGTTGGCTTCTTCTTCAAAACGGAAAATAAGTTCTCAATAACTTTCAAATCTGGACCATTGGGGGGAGAGGAGGGCAGATGAATAACTTGGACTTCGGAGCTCTGAAGTCTTTAACCAATCATAAGGGAAGTAGCATTGAATCGATACTCTTGAGTCACTATGTTTAAGAACCTTTCGTGAAACAAGACATGGTGATACAAGTCTTTATGAGTTTCTTCCATAAATGATATTTTTGTGAGCTTTCCATGAATCACCACAGAAAATATATATGCATCAGTAAAAAACCGACCTCCAGAAGGACGCACGGCATGATTCGAATTCCTGGGCAAGGTCGACACGTGCCCACTTTTGTCCCTCGTTCAATACCGGCTTCGTATCAAGCGACACTTGCCGCAATTCAAATTTCTGCATTCTTATTAGCTCCCAAGTGACCGGTGTCTCAAATAGCCCCTGCTGAGGAAGATTTACGCAGTGCCTTCTCGTGGCGGAGTTCCCAGTAAAATGCGAGGACGAAAGCGAATGCCGGGCCCTCTTCACCGAGCTGGCTGGTCTTTGGCAATCACTCTAGGGCAGTTGGTTAAACCCTGGTTCCGAACCAACCACAGGTGACCTACGAAGCATATATTTATATGCTCGCCAGCATCTGTGGAACAGCGGTGTGCTGGGCAGAGAGAATGTCTAGCCCCATACGAAGGGCACGTGAACTGAACAAGTAGTCACTGGCCTTCAATGAGTTTCGTGACTCTCAGATAGCCATGCTGCCTTGTGGGTTAGACCGTCTGGTCAAATGCTCGGGGTAGGGTCTCCTAAGTTGATTCCGTGTGGGAAACCGCGTTGTACCAAGCCCGCAGAGGAGTCATGGACTCCGATGGATCGTCGACGACTTGGAGATGGAGAATGGTAGAGCTTGCATGTGAGGTGAACTGGGCCCACTGTTTCTTCTATCTCCTCTTTCTTGAATAGTTTTCATCCTTCACCATGATTTTGATGGCAGATGATCTGCATTCAGATTAGTGCAAAATATAAAAACTACGCTACGGCATCTCCAGTAAGCGACCCATCCTGTGCTCCTCCAGTAGCCGCAGATGTCCAAACATGAGTCAAGTACCTAAAACTAAACAAGATCATTTGTTTGCATAGCCTACTGGGAAGTCAGAACTCTTCTGGATTCAGGTAACTAATGTTTCCGTGTGCCCATTCTACAACCATGAAATCGATATCCCTTGTATATCCGACGTACGTCGACTGAACTCCGGCAGCCGGGGAAGTCAACAGGCGCACTCAAATAGATGAACCACGGTGGGTCAGAATTTAATTCTGGGCTTCACGTTGTTGCGGTCGCAATAAACAGTCAAGCTCACGGTGCCTTAATCTCTCGGGAACCAGTTTCACCAAGACTCGTTATGACAGGGTTCAGGAGCACTACATTTTAACTTAACACCCCAGCCAACCAATAAGGCCCTCTATAACGAATTTCAAAATTTATTTGCGACATCCTCCTAATTGCATGAGATAAGAATGCCCAAGCGAAGCCAGCAGAGGAGTGACCCATCACACTGAAAGTTGAGCCTTGGTGTGTGTTGCAAAAGTGGCGACCACCTAGTCGCGTTTGCGAAACACAATCGACTGGTCATTACCCAAAAACGCACGTGTTCAAATGAAGGTGAGACAACGCATCAAATCGACCATATCCTGGCGTGTATTCGCTGGGTACCATCGATCGACCACTGTCAGGCACACCGTGGTGACACAAGAGGAAACTAATAGGACAGAGTGCTTATTGGCACGCACTTGCTTCAGGCTTTCAGTAGGACAGAAATCTTTCCCGTAAAGCAGAGTCGACTTTCTCAAACTAACAATCTCGGACGACGTTCAATTCCTGTCAAACGCGATTACATATCGAATAACCGAGATCGACGGAGATAACAGCGCCAATGAGCAGTGGTCGGCATTAAAAATATCCTTCGCCAAAGCACACCTTGAACTGCTAAGCAAAAGCGAATTGAAGAGAAAGAATAGGATGTTTACGGAAACAGCCGTTGTGCTAAGATTAAGGATGCACAACTTACCCAACTACCGCAATCTTTGTCGCGAAGGTAATCGTTTAGCGGAAAGTGACAGAAAGCCATGTTGATAAGAAATTCCGCACCATATGAAAACGCAGCTGTTACTGGCGACTGGGAAACTTTTTCAACTCATTCGCTTCTCCTCAAAGAACATGCAAACCCCCTTTTCACACTAAGCAACCAGGACGGTCAATTAGTATCAATAAGTTCCAAAGTTGACTCGAGAATTTCAGTCAGTTGCAAAATAGCCCACCCCATTCAGTGCATCTGTTCAGCGTCAACAAGCGATAAAGAGCAATATGAAATCCATCTCGAGCTTCCTCACGAGTTGAAAATCATCCCCGCCGTCCAGACAATGAAAAACAAGAAGTCATGCAGTGAGGATAGCATCCCAGAGGTTAAGTCTTATTTTTCAACCCTAACGAACCGATATGGTATGCTATTTCGTCTTAAATGAGACCAATGATTTTCTCGAAGATCGGGAAACCTCTATTCTACTCCACATAGTAACGATGGGCGTCAAGACTGCACACAAACCGCAGAGGAACCAAACTCATGGATACAACTTTTGCAATCACTATACTAAACCGCCTTCCTGCTGGTCAGGAAGCAAGAAAACGTCCAACTAATTGTGGTTTTCGTGGAGGAGGAAATCGTGTTGACCAGATCTTAAGGCGACGTCGAACTCTAGAACATCGGTATCACTTTGAACGATCTACCTCATGGAATCTCGTGAAGCACTCAACTCCATTGACGAGTCACACTGGAGCATGCTTCAAAGCCACGGGATGCCCGAAAGTACGTCAGATTGTTAAGTGCGCGTCCGAGCATACGACGAAGAACCCCAGTTCTCCCACTTGACTCTAGTGTTGAGCAACACTACCCCCCGTGTAACCGATTTTTCTCTACCAAACCGCAGAGTGGAAAATGCATCACGCCTTCAACACCTGTCAAGGAACACCAACTGGCTACAGGTGGTGGACCAGTGACTTCGAATTCGTAGACGATACAGGAGAAGGATCCATAACTGCCTGGGTGGTTCTAGATCGGATTGCATGGGATGCCAAGGCTGTTGACCTGGAGATAAACAATTCGGAAACGAGGTTCTTCACGACTTCGCAAGACCCAACACGTATTTGGGTACTACTAATTAAATGACCAGGACTGAAACGAAGTTAAGCTTTGTGTATGACGAGCCAGAAGGACGTTCCTATGGAATAAACTACCAAATGAAGTTTCGCATCTACCGAGCTACCATCAACCCAGTCCTTATGCATGCATGGATGCTTCCGCTATATAACAAAAATTAAGTAACATGATCGCATCTCAAACGCCGCCTTGTGCCGGCGCTGTTTGAACGTCGAGCGGCCTTTCTCGTTACTACAAGGACTTCGACTGCGGTGGTCACCCGTCGACGCGAATGTGAATTAATGAAAAGAAATCTGCTGTCGTCACGTTCCTCAAACCGGATATGTCGCTTTGGGGGCCAACCGAAGAAGTGGATTCCCACTACTAAGCCGAACATGAAGTGCTCAAGCTTTCAGTCGATATTCGGATAATTAGTGCAAAGACTGAAATTCGCGCTATGCATACCCTTCCACAGATCGCGACGCAAGAACATCTGCAATCACATATCCACAAACTCAGTCACCCTGTTACATGAGTTAGTCGCTCAAAAACCAAATTAAGGTATACTTGAGACTGCGCTGTCGGATAATTTCCAAGATTGAGTTAAATTTGACAAAACAATTCTGCTGCCGCCGTGTAAACCACATCTGTTTTAAGGAGGTCCAACTTTTCACGAACATCAGAAACACGGCTACTATCAATGGAAGATACATGAGGACCTTGGCAGAACTGTAGACACATTAGTTAGGCATATGATACAGTGACCCAAGAAATAACGCTTGACGTGGCGCTTCGATATGAGGGTCGCGGGCTCGATGCTTTCCCACCGACGGTCACTTGCTTATCTGGCAACGTGTCAGTTGCCTAGCTTCCCCTTTTGAAATAACGTACATTATTATACACTAAATAAAAAATTGACTACTATGATCAAACGTTATATATATATATATATATATATATATATCCAGAGACAACCATCCTTGGGGTGCACTGTTCTCCTAGACCGCTGGAGAGTGAGATAGTCAGCACACTGAATACCGTATTCGCTCACGCACACAAGAATCCACGGGTACACTGAAACTACGTTCCTTGTTTCCTGTGTTACTTAGTCAATGATCTACTGAGGATGACAATGATCGCCGAGTAAGCTGGTCTCCGCGATTTTTAAACATGTATGAAATTTGACTGTTTCGATTGATCTGGGCTCGCGCTTACCAACCATTTGTCAAGCAAAACGTGCTTATATTTGACCTTCATTCTGATTGGATTGTTCTTCTGTGCTCTGATTTCAGCTGCCGTAGTTGAAAATGCGCGCGTTTGCAAAGATCACATTGATTGGTTGTACTGCTATCATCCATTTAGACAGCCTATCAGATCAGCTAACTGTTTCTTGGTTCGTATCACGGTATTTGATCACATGTTTTCTGTAACTGCACTCGACTGAACTGATACACGCTATCAGTTCTCTCGTTGGTATGGATGAACTGATACCAATCGGCACTAATCGATTCGTGTTGGCTAGCAGACTTTTTACCTGCGCATCTCACTGGCGATAATATGTATCCTCTTGATTTGTGTTAATCTGTATAACCAACTCCTGTCGACTCAAATGTCAACAGTTCAATAAACGTTCCTATCCGCTGTGGTCTGAATATTCTTATCTCTGTTGGACCGATGTATTATTACTTACGATCCGGGAGTGTGCAACCTGTATAATTGGGGAATTCTACACAGTTTATAACCAGATGAAAAGATGGAAATTAATTATTTAGTGAGACTGGCTGAATAGAATGTCCTTGACTGCTGGTTCAGAGTCTATGAATTGCGCCACTCGATGGTTTAGGAAACGTGATAGCAACCGAAAAACTTCTCATTGTTCCTATGCTGGTATTAACGAAAATAGTTGAAACGCAACTTCGCGCTGTCAAAAGCGATACATCAATCGGCCACAAGATTTTCATCTCTATGTTGATCTAATGAAAATTTCCAGCGGCGGAAAACACTATGGAAGCAAACACAAAGCTGACAAAAGACACTAATCAACAGATCGCAGCAATTTTGCCAGCACAAATCTAAAGACTGTCCGACAGCGTACATGTTAGCGTGTGACCCTAAAGACCCAAGGATAACGCAGTATAGTCAGAAAGTACCAACACATAGTAACCGGCCTGGAAGAGCTTGAGAAATCTACCTTTTGCCACACAGAGGCGGTCGCAAGAGCTGACTTCAGTATCCACGGAACAAACGTTTCTGGATTGGTTTTCGAACTGGCTTGCATAGTACAAGGGAATTTTTTGCATGAAGTGATTATTTGTTCAAAACTAGGGATGGAACTCCACATGTAACATCACAATTCCATGTTCCAATAACCAAATGACAAACATAGCTCTGATTGAGAAAATTAAGGCAGAGATAGAGAGAAGCACGGAATAGTGAAAATGCTCATTGCACATTTACCTGGAATGCCTCAAGCAACACTTGGACGTGATTCTTCAGTACTTCATTCACCGTGAATCCACAAGTTTCAAACGCCAGATCCACCACGGCCTCATCGGATGATCCAGCTACGCGGTGAAATGCGGCGAAAATATTCGTCCAACCGGATCGGATATTCGCGTACTGAGAATGTACAAGCTGACAAACACAACGGATAACCATGTCCTGAATTTTCCGAGTCAATACTGCCCCGTTATCCAGAATGCTCACAAACGGCCTGAGGAGAAAATTACAAAAACCAGACAAGTTAAAGACAGGTGAGATGAAACGCAAGACAGACGGGAGTAAAATCAAAAACGTCAAAAGTGATAGTCAACTGTTCTCATTAGAGTGAACGGAAAACGATTGAGATAGTCAAGTAGATAAAGCATCTGGTACCGAAAAGGTCAGAGGTTCGAATCCCAGCTCTACCGGTCACATTGGTAGCAGACAGCTAATCGCTGTCGCCCCGATCGGTAACACACCAGAACTAATGGGACTTAATGTGGTCCTATTTCAGCCCAAGTTTCAGTTAGAAGGTTGCCGGTCACCCCCCCCCCTCCGGGTAGTGGACCCTAGTGGTTGTGGGATATATCCCCTCCATTGCACTCATACTTCAAGCACGAATGAAAAACCTGTCTGAGACTTTGGAAGTTCCTTTATGGATTTGGTGTGGGAGAAGCAAGTCAAAGTGGAATGCGGCTGTCGCAAGCAGGTTATTTACTGGGACAAACAAGTTGCCTTCGAGCTCAGCGTAGCATTGGGAATGCCAATCTAGGATACCTGGTTGAAAAAGGTAAAAATGGAATGTGATCTTCGAGTCCATACGACTGAGCGTATCTAAGCGTTCTATAACATTTTAAGATTGAATTCAGGAAAAAATCACATTGAAATGAAAAGCTATAAATCCAAGCTTGGAAACCTCAGATTTGACTTCAGAAAGAAGAACTAGAAGCGTTTCAACTAGCACAAACTAGGGCCTCAAAAAGCAATCGATATTAGCACCGACTTATTAGCCGTCTGATGGGAGACTAGGGCGGGCTTGTTGGGATTTGACATCAGTGTGCCAGTAAATCACCATTGGTCGGTTGATATGAGAGGCATGGAAAACACGAAAAAGTTCCAATACCATTCTGAAATCAAATTCATGATTCCCCAAACCTATCTCCTAATTCCCTATTTCATGCAGATTTCTCACAACCCAATTTTGAAATGCTAACATGGATGACCCCATTGCACCATCTAAGCTGTTAGACTCGAGTTAACATTTACATGTTCCTACCAAGGCATCATTCCCTCCAAATCCGGAAAGTTGATCACTATTTCTGTCTTCGTTTCTCAGTTGTTCTTGCTAATCTTATTTTAGAATTCTGTAATCGTACATGTACTACTGAAAATTTCTAATTTAAGTCGTCGTATTTTTTTAAGTGGTCAAGGTTCTACTTTATTTGTTGAAGTGTTTAGTACTATACGTATGCTATATTAAAATGTATGTGAAAAATTTGCAATAAAGATTCACGACGACCAATTTCATGGTTTTCAACAGGCTCTTGTTGAACAGCACTGCAGTTTTAGGACTAATCACATTCCTTATTATAACTAGGAATAAACCAGTTCGGAAATATCTGCGCCTTACCTCGGCTCGAACTAGCTGAACAAGGATGTGACCACTGTCAAGCCACATGTAAAACGTCTCTGAATTACATCTTACTGATTCAGCATATTTCAAGATTATCACTAAAAGGCAGACAGCTAAAATTATTATTTCTGAAATGTACAGTCCAAGCTTGCAAAATAGTAAAAATGTAATATAATACAACAACTCCTTTGGGAATAGAGCGTGATAGAGGCTGATCTTGTTGATGGTAGTATTGTTCTCCGGGTTTGCGAAGCGATCTATACTACTCTGCGGTAAATAGTTGCCTGCCGACACAATTGGGCACTCAATGCGTCTTGTTATCCGGTATGACTCGAAGAAAAACACCGATAGAATTCGGATAAAAATCGGCCAACACAAAACCCCAGGTGGAATTCAAATGAGCCTCTTGCATTGAGTCACCAGCGAAAGTCGTCAAGCTTCAAATGAGCAACACAGCAGAGGACAACTTCGATTTCTGAGCCACATAAGTCACCAATGAGAGCGTAAACAAGTCACTGAAAGGGCTTGATCTCACAAGCAACCCACGAAAAACGTTGCTGATAAAGTATCGGTTAGATTTGAATACCATAAAGTGCATGTTCGGTCGCAACAGTAAAATATGATGATCATACAATACGAGTCCACTTCACGCTGGATAACTGGTAACATTGCAGACTGAGGCTACGAGTTGAGAGGAAAATGTGTACAAAAGATACTGGAGGGCGTTTTGGCGCATTTTGAAGAATGAATGTAGCTTCAGTGGCAAAAAACTAAACCTCCGTGAATCTGAAATGAACCAGAAACGGATGGTCAGTCATTACTGCAAGAATATGCTTAATCAAATGGTTTTCTAGGATCCGTCTGTTCTATAATAGGAGCAACGATGGTCACACGGTTACGGTAAACTTTAGACTGATGTACCGTATTCGAATCCTTTGACTGATGATTATTTGACCACTGACCAGATTTTGATCAGTTTCCGATAGTTTCCAGAGAAGTCGCACTTTGTTGTAAGGTGAATAAGTTGAAAGATAACTAGTGATCACTGATGCCAATTATTTCATTGTCCACAAAATAAGGATTATACTACACAAGAGAAAGTGATGAGAACTTTCTGCATTGTTGTTATCACATGCGATTCTCCCCGATGAATTATAACATTAGGAAGATGAAAACAAGCTTTTGGTTGTCATAATCATTTTTCGGTAGCATACCATCAAACTGAAAATTTCAGAGATTAATCGGGATAGGGAATTAAGCCCTTCAGTTGGCTTTCCAATGTGGTATCTAAATGTTTCCACCACTTGAGCAACCCGAATTCCCAATAGCTGACTTTCTGTCAGACGTCGCATTTTGATGTTACCAAGAACACCAGCCCAGCATTGGAAACTGTCTCCAAGATCTCTATGTATAAGGCACATGAGACCTTCTCTGCATAGGCACTTTAACTGTAGATGTTTTATAAACGTGAAGACCAGGGAATGGTTCATTTCACGAAGATAAATTAGAAAACAGATTGGCATGAATGGCAGAATTCGGTGATTCTTAGCTATGCCAATAATATATACGTATATGCCAGGAAAGAGACAAAATTATCGTCCATATAGTGTCCTTGGGGCCGAAAGTGGAGGACGGATAATTGCATGTTCAGTGTGAGACTATTAGTTGATCTACGAACGGCCAATGGAAAAGTAAAGATCAAATGTATACATGAACTTTTTCGCGGTGCTAAGAGATGATGGAAGAAGTCCTAACCACATTTGGCTATTGAATCCTCATCTTTTTTCGCTCAGTGTCATGAACGACGAGAGAACTGGAACATTTTGACCACTGTTCGAACTAGCCCTATGATTGTGCGGACAAAACAAAGCAGTCAAACTGTGTGAACACTCTCAGTTAGGTGACCTGAAGCGATATTGCCATATAAACTCAGCAGGATCAGTTCTGATAAAGAATTAGCACAAAGTATTGCTTACCGCAAAAAAATTAAAGGAAATAAAACTTATGACTCGAAAAGTTTAAAGGGTTAGACAAACTAAAGTGAAATATACCGGAGGAATTCTTTTTGGAAATGGAAATTGGGTAATTCGCCTTTCTCAATCAGCTTGACAGACAGCTGACGCAACGAATCGACCACAAATTCGGCTACATCCTCATTGGCAGACTGGCTAGCTGTGGTGAAATGACCTCCGATGTGTTCCCATACGCGAGACCACTGCAACCGGATACGACCCATATTGTAATAGGAAATTTCCACGACTTTCTGCAGCGTGAAGGTCCGTGGCTGTGGAAGTGTCAATTCTTCCCGGCTTACCTAGGTGATAGCATTGGACGGGGACAGGTCAGAAAATTGACGACAAACAGAAAAATTAGAATTTTAAGGGTAGTAAAAGTGTATTTCGATTTCAGTTTGGTTCAGTTTCAATGATCCTGCAGGTCAGATAAACTGTGACAGAGGCGTATGTATTCCTGTCAGTAAGCGGGTTTTAATTTTTGCCTCCAAGCAGGACCAAAGATATTGTAGAGAATTGTGATCCATTTATTCGGATGCCTAACATAATGCTAACAAGGCGTCATAACAAAATCCACTGATCATCATATTCAGCAAAATAAAAATAGAAGAATCTCCCAGGTGTGATAGATATGAGAAATACTCCCGTTTAATGGCAATTTCCTCTCTGATACAGTGTATCGCTACAACTAGCGGGATACTGTTATGTTCGATGACCAGTCCAAGGCTTTCGGAGTCGCAGATTTCATTCCTGCTATTAATTTTCTAAAAGAATCTGTCCTTTTCTCAATATTTCGAAATTGACGTTATTTTAAATATTGTGCGGTTGAATATTTTTACATGTCTGCGAAAAAATTCACAAAAGCCCGTTCTGTGATTGGCTAATCCACACATCGATCAAGGCCACCCAACAAAACTATATAAACGATAGAGCTCACTTGAATTCTGACTTGTGTTGGTGGGTCACCAATAAACGCGCGGCAGTACTCTGTGTTCGTCTTCTTTCTCCCGCTAGCGGGCTGGGCTAGCTGTTCGTATTTCGCGCTGCTTATTGTTCCGTGTGGCCGCTCATTCAAGGGAGCAGCAGATCTGTCCCATTCGTTGTGCGACTACGGGCCTTGAGTCTTGAGCCCGAACTTTTTGTGTCTCCAACCTCTGGGTGTGTGTGTTCGTGTCCTACTAGACTACATGCTGTGCTCCTGCGATATCGTGTGCCGCGAGTACTTGTGTCTTGTGCTTCAGTGTGTGCATAGACCAACCAAACTCGGCGACATAACAGATACAAATGTACAATAGGGTCTTGAAAATGATGTTAACACTCGAGTGAATCATTAATTGGGTAATTTTTGAGAGAATCTCAAGAACCGAGAGTCGCTCATTAATTAACGAATCTGTGGTTTAAAGTGTACGATATCAATCAGATCAGTCCCACAACACTAAACATCCCAAACCCTATTTGTAGACGACGATACAACACTCACGAAACAGACGGAGACGAAAGGCATTTGTCTAATCGGATACTTCCGATCAAATATTGGGGGAGAGTGGAATACTCAAGCACTTCAGTCCAATTGGCCGAAAACCGGCTGTTATGCCGTTTTCTTCAAACCAAATCTACTTCCCCATTATCGTGATGAAGGTCGCCAAAACAATCCAAGAGGCGAGTGACACGTATCGTTAACTGGGTAGCACGGGCTTTTGAATTTTGTTAGGATGAACTAAACAGTGGTAACTTCGGTTGTATCACCTTCTTCGAAGTACGGCGAGCTATTGTTTATACGCCGCACTTCATGGCCTAGCCAATGCAAGACACGTGGCACTGTTTCACACATCAACGACTCCGTGGCAACCTTCCCAATGAAACCTGAAATAAACCGAACATCCCGCCTATTGTTCTAAGTTTTGGGTTTCCTTCGATCGACTAGACGATCGTGTAGGTATGTTTAGGATGTTTTGCACCTTCGAAATGTAAAATGTTGTTTCTTGACTGGATTAGCTCGAAGCCAAATCATACTCTCAGAGGTAACAACTCGGTGAGATGGATAGATTTAGGTACACGGGTATTTGTACCTCATCTGGTGGTTGTACGTCGGACGAGGTGTCTTCTGGCATACAGAAGGCATTCGATAACTTGAAGCATCTGTGACGTGTGTGACATCAGGTTATTAATCAAAGGTCGGGTATACTTAGCAGCAGTGATATCTATTTTGCTATACGGCTCCGAAACGTAGACATTAAGGGTTGAGGATGTGCAAAGACCTTCGGTATTTGTCTTCGCGGCATTTGTTGGATATAAAGGGAGAATTCCGTAACTCAGAGGCTAGGTGTAATGTATCGAGTCATGAAAGAGGAACTGAATAAGAATAGATTAAAGTGGTTGGGACGTATTTTTCGAATGCTCACAAAGAAGGACTCTCGTTGTGCGCTGTTCTGTGAGGGAGGTAATGGTAAGAGGATGGGTCGAGGCGTTTGACTGATGAAATGAGAAATCTTAACCATTGGAGTGGTTCGCGTAGAAGCAGTTAGACTACCCGGCTGGCTTCCACTAGATCCGCCCAAGCGATAGTTGGAGATAGTAATATGGCTCAATATCGCAATCGGCGCTCTTTCCTCCTCTGTATAGTCGTCCAACTTTTCATTCCGCAGTCGATTTTTCACTATTCAGTGATTCGTACTCATGCCATCACACCACTATACATTTGGAAATATTTTATTTAGGAAGGATTAGACTAGTCAGATAAAAATGTGGGTGAGGCAGGGATTTGTGGTGCTACATACATAACCTGGATACACAAGAACGTGTTGTGTTAATTGTTTTGTTGTCTAGGATTTGCATTGGAACGGAGGGTAAGTCAGGGGAGTTGAAGTACAACCACATATTTTTACCTGATTAGTCCAATCCTTCCTAAAGAAAATACTTCGAAATAGATAGTGATGTAATGGTATGAGTAGGAATTACTGAAGACGAGTTTGTTTGTCAAATTTTGCTTTCTCAATGTGCTCAGTGGGAATTTTCACTATTCTTCGTCCTCCTTTATTTCTTTGAGTGCTGTGGGATAACAACCAAACCAGAGCACGTTGGTGCGAGATAAATGGTTGCAGAACTGAAATGAATTGAACCAGTGGTCCATTTCTTAAATAGGTATACCTGTTTCGTGCTGGCTGTAAATTACATACAAATGTAAGTAGCACCTAACCACGGTGTCACATTTGTAAAGACATCCAATCCACTGCCCCAGTGCAAATACAGAGTCGGAAAACATACACTTCAAACTATTCAGTTATCGCTTGTTTGATATGGAAAAAGTAACCAATACATCTGAACCTAATAAACAGTCCATTTTGTTGGGATGACATCCAAACTCTCATGAAACAAAGACATTATTTTGCGTGAACACGTAACATCGAGCTATGACGTAGCCGTCTCGTATCACGCTAAATGTTAATGAGGAGCCAAGATGCGGCCGTGGTGTGTGCGATCAGTCCGAACGTACACCAGATACCAACCAGTCAGGTAAGCTGCCTGTTTTGCAACTCATTGATTCGACAGGAATAGATGGAGTCATTCTGGGTTGTTTAGTTTGCAACTTCGACATGTTATCGAGCAATTGATCAAGCTAAGGATGCCGCACATATGCAGATGCGTTATGATTCCCCCTAGAGGGACCCGTATGGCGCAGGTGCTTAACAGAGCACCTGAGCACAGATCAGTCACGGAGACGAATCAACGGCTGCGCCTCCTAACCGCAACATGAACCAAATCGAATAGCCGTATATAAGGAAAGCTTGGTGAACAAACCGGTGTCAGGCCGATGTAATCAGTGAGTGTGGTCAAATGGTTAACATTGCGGCGATTCAAGTAGAAGGCTGAGAGTTCGAATCTTTCCACCGCCAGGCAAATTCCTTGCTTGACAGGCCGCTGTTGTTCACGACCCTTTCCATTAGAATTGGGCACGTTGTCATTTTACGAACAAAGAAAGTAAAAATAAAAAGGAAAAAAGAGCTAAACCGTATTGATTAGAAGAGACTTAGACAAGAACAGAAGTCAGACCAGAACAACAACGTACCTGGCACAATGCTTGCACGAAGTCCACAATCGCATCTCCGTTAAGACGGACGGAACCGGTGAAGATTTTGTCTACCGCTACGACTACGCTGTGCGATCCAGTCTCTCCCATAACTTCTTGTAAAATCGCAGCCTTTTTCGGATCCACAGATGCTGCGGCTAGACTACCTGGGGCCATGGGTTCGGATGATGTGTTAACAGACTGCGAAAACTGCATCTGCGGGACCGGTCGGCGAACAGAGTTTGCACTCGCAAAACTCGACCCAGAATGGGAGGCTGGATTCCCGGCTACAAAGTCGGAATATGAAAAATGGAGAAGTGTAATTACGACAAACGATTTTGTGATCCTAAACAATGGAAACACCGGAAACAGTGCGCACATACTCTTGAAGAAAGTATCAACCAGGCCGGGCCTGCACAGTGACAAGGCGCGCGAAAATAAGCACCACTCAAGCCTTCTGTAAAGATAAAGGCACTAGAGTTGAATGACCATTCGTATTCAGACTAGTGATAGACAACAGAGGAAGCTAACTGGCATTTATGATGGAAAGCTGTCAGATACCTGGTCGCATTCAGTTGTGATCGCCCAGGAAAAACAACTCAATCGTACTATGTTCACACACACAAGGCACGTAGCTGGAAACAGAGCTTAGTAACAAAGGTGTTTATTTTTGCTGTGATCATTGTAGACGACAAAAGGGTGCATTAGATGTTTTTACACTTCACGAATTTCATTAGTCCATTGATCTTGGTTGTACCAGGTGTCTGGTACACGATGTGAAATGAGGTCATTTTCAAAAATAAAAACGACATGAGCGATGTGACACTGGTCATAGATAAGTTTACTGCAATAGTAGTTAATGAGACAAACTTCAGATGGAAGTTTGCAAACAGTTAGCACTCACCGAATGATGCAGCCCGAGTAAGCAACCCGGAAGTAGACGAGCCTAAATTGAAGCCTTGATTTGGTTGCGCTATCAGATGGGCGGATTCCAGTTGAGAAATACAACGAAGAATTTCCACCCAGGCATGCCCGAGATAGTTTCCATCCGTTTGTGCTACTGTAATCAATGTGCGAATGGTGTCAATGTTTTTTTGCTTCATTGCTTCTGGACTGAACATGGCTGCTGAAGTGTTCACGGACATTGACATGTTGGCGGGAGCCTGGGGTGCAGATACCGATCCAACTGTGCTGGTGGCAGATTGCACCGTACCACTACTGGTGCTGCTATTTGCACTGGAAGCAGCAGATGCTGTAGATGCAGTTGTTTCGGTTCTTGAACGTCTGTTGTGTGTTACATTGCCAATGGAATTGACCCCCGATCCGACAGAACTACTGAGTGGGTGATTAACAGCCGAAGCGCTCAATAAGAGAGTAAATCGGGCCAAAGCTTGCACGTAGGCATCACGCTCCATTTCCATGTGGAAGATACAAGCAATACGTATTGAATAGCGAATCCCCTCCAAACACAAGTGAGCCACGTCTAAGGCGTCACAATCCTGCAATGGATTGGGTACCAAAAACAGATTTGGGATGAAAAATATGGAACCAGCTCTCCTGTCACTGTCTTCAAGAGAACAGTATCATCATAAAGCAGAATATTAATTAGATTAATTACCTAAGTGATTTCAACAGAACATTTGATGACCGACTCAGTAAGATCGATGCTGCGAGTAATACGCAGCACTGACGCTAATAATGGGACATTTAACACTGCATCCTCAAGTCCGACTTGGTCATCACGCCTCAGCGGAACGCTATCCGGAAGATTCGATGCGCACATGACAACTGCAAGTGCCGCAACATAGTCAACAGCAACCAGATCAAGAGGAACAAAAGTGGGAATTACCCCGAAGACTTTCACGAAACACCAAACATTCGATCCATCACGCTACGAGCAGTTGGAGCAATTCGCATCAGACACGATGTTCCCCATTGCTGACAGCACAAGCTACCAAAATCTTGTCAACTGACTTATGAATACAAACTGTGATCCTGTCGTTGAGGAAATGCTGTAAAGATATGAAACTGAAACCGGCTCGACGCGTCTGACTTCCAGTTGCGACAAATACAAGTGCGCTTTAAGCTACCTAAAGAAATGATTGAACAGGATTACCAGGTTGTATCGTCTCTACCGGCGGGTTGTAACTGAGCTTAAAAACATACTCGTAGGACAACCGCAAGCAGCTTTCACGGAATATACAGATTACATAGGTGACTCTTATTAATCCAGCTAAAACACACCCAAATCAGGTAGCACTCTAGTCGTTGATGATTCCGAAGTTGACAAATAAGAGCAGGCTGACAATGACCAAACAACGGACTGCTTGAAGTGTGTATATCTAAACAGACCTACTGCTACTCGGCTGTGGTTCGTCTACTTATTTATTTCTCGCTCTCAGGTGTCGCAGTGCATTGGTGGTAGACTCAACCAGCACTAGCTACGACAGCATCCCTTCAGTTTATTCGGACCAATAATAAACGTTCATGTTTCTTTACTGTCTTCCGGTAACTTAACTGTACTAGTGGTAACGGACAGCACGATACAGAGAGATATGACAGACTGTTATTTCCCTTGGTTCCCCCTAAAAGACTTCGGACTTTGTGTTGATCAGCTCAACCGGGAAACACAACAAATCTGACGACATACTCAAGCTCTGTTGCCCAAATCTGCCTAATGACGTCGCACCGGATAGTCGTACCGGGGCACTGCGACCGAGGATCCTGTGACAGTTCCATACAAGCCACCCGGATGTGAACAGAACAAAAGCAATTGTCAGCAGTTATGCATATTGACCAAGAAGGGATAGTGACATCATGGATAACGTGCGCAACTGCTCAAAATGCCAAGAAGCAGCCCAAATTCCACCAAAGAAGCCAAACGCGTCATGGCCGGCCTCTGGACAACTGTGGTCTAGGCTAGATATTGACTTTCCGGGCCTATCAAAGGCATCTCTATTACTTGGTACCTGCCGATGTCATTTCAAAACGGCTAGAAGTGATTCCAGTAAACCCAGCTGCATATGGTATCACATATGGTACCTTACGACACTTGTTTGCTCAATTCGGATTGCCCGTTCAAATATGGTCCGACAATGGATCTCAATTTACCTCCGTGCTGTTCCGCAGAATCTGCCAGCAGAACCATGTGCAGTTTACGTTCTCGCCCTCATACCATTCACGGTCAGGCGGAAAGAATCGTCAATACATTCAAACGAGCAATACTCAAGTCGCCAGGGGAGGGAACAATGGAAGAAATCCTGCGAAAATTCCTTCTGGTGCCGCCCAAGCACACCCGGAGGAATCTCCCCAGCAGAAGTGCTAGTGGGCCGCAAGCTGAAAACAATACATAATGCCATACTGCCATCTCGGCCAAACTACCCCAGCGTGTCGAAAGAAGGTCTGTGCGAAGGTCCAACGGTCTACGTCAGACTTCAGACCTGGTCACCCATCCTGGACTAAGGGAGTCATCCAGTGC
Organism: Fasciolopsis buskii; assembly: GCA_008360955.1. Lineage (NCBI taxonomy): Eukaryota > Metazoa > Platyhelminthes > Trematoda > Plagiorchiida > Fasciolidae > Fasciolopsis > Fasciolopsis buskii. The sequence goes on from LUCM01001249.1 coordinate 203,787, forward strand.
AAAAAAGGGGGTCGCTGTAGCACCCAGCACTTGGATTCGAAATGGAAATCAAACAACACGACGGTACATCGACTCCATATGGTTGACAGTGGTGAACAACTTCCTCGCAAAATACTACTGGATACGTTCAGTATGCCAAAGCCATTAGCGTGATCGCATACAATCGACGTGAGCCTACTCCGGCGACGATGATTCCAGGTAAACCCGAAAGATGCGACAGATCAACAATTTCAAAATGGGGAGGCATTAAACATGGTGACCGATCTACCGTTTTTGGTGTCGCTGATTTCAATTTCGTTATTATCTTTCTACAAAACTTATATTTTCCGAGATATTTTGAAGTTGACGTTATTTTGAATACTGCGCAGTTGTAAGTTTTTATATGGCCGCAAAGTGATTCACAAAGCCTCACTCTGTGATTGACTGTTTCCCCTATCGACTAAAACTATCCCATAAAACTATATAAATGATTGAGCTCACTTAACTTCTGACCAAAAAACGCGCTGTGTTCGGTGTTCGCCCTCTAGCCTTAGCGCGCGCTAGCGAGTTGGTCTAGCCATTCGAACTCCGCGCGTTGTTTCTGTGTGACTTCCCACTCAAAGGGTCATCGGGTCCGTTTCAATTCGCTGCACGACTGCGGGTCTTGGGTGTCCAATTTCATATTATCGTCTTCAACCTCAGTGTGAGTTAGTGTCCTGCTAGACAGCAGGCTTGGGCTATTGTGCTATGGTGTGACATTTCGTGCTGACGTCTTGTGCTTCATTGTTCTGTGTTGATCAGTCCAACTGAGAAACAACAAATTTATCCACAGATCCCTCAAACACCTTCTAAGAAACTGACATTTTATGAGTATATCCTGTGCAGTATGCCGTATCACAGAAGGGGTACAATTGGACATTACGCATTCAATTTACGGCGAGTTATTCAAATTTATTTCAGCTTATACGTGGTTGCACTGTAATCATTTAATCGTCCGCATTGAAACGCAGAAATCTTATTGTTGCTTTTCTTGTTCAATTTCTCAACATTCAAGAGAAAATTATATGTATGATGAGACTCGGTGAGTTCTGTCCCTGTTCTTGTTATTATCTGATTGCTGACCATGTCCTCTTAGTCATGGATGGATCATTCATTTATGCATAAATACAGCGGAAGAAAAAAAATAAAATATCTCGAAGACCAAATGCATTTTAGGGAGGAACGGAAAAGTTGACCATAAATAAAAAATGCTATCCTGCTTTATTTGTTCATCATATAAAAAACGAACGGAATTTCTGGGAGATTGGGGTCGTGTAGGGAGGTGGGCGACAGCGAAAGAGACTGGATGCGCAACCATCAGCCCTAAACACTATGACCTTATCCCCTGGATCGTCGTGAAAACAGGGAGAACACAAGATTGAGGGCAAACAATTGTCCTGGTGATTCAGTTTTTGTTTTTTACAGGTCATGCAGAATTATTGAGTGGAGGAAGGTTAACAGATATATGGACCGAACAAATGTTTCTGAGGGATGGATGGTTGCAGTTTCGGTTTGAGTCATAAAGATGCCAATGACTCGACGGCAGCCAGGATTTTTTCCTGTCCATGTAGTGCGTGCTTAGGTAGACGGTTGTCAAACTTTAAAGGCATTGGATACCCAATATGCAAAACCAATTCAATGTCTAATTGGTGACTTCTTATGGGTTCTGAATGTTGCGCTTGAGTTAACCGCAGATCTGGAAGGGCAGCGCTTCGAATGGTTCATCCAGGAAAAGATTTACTGGGTTTTCCAACCACCTAAATCGTTTGTTCAATATCCTACACCTAATCTCACTACTGTCAATATGGTATACCCGTCATAATAAAATATGTGATGTGAGTGTAGGAGGAGGGGGATGCCTCAAAACCGTAGAGCTCTTTACACGAGGGAAGGGGAATTGGTAACCACAACTCTGATGTTTGGAGTGCTATGGAGCCACATTGGGGTCTCAATGGGTCAGATATGGTAACCAGCCAGGCGACTGCAAACCGTCCGCTATCACTCGAGCAAGCGAACATCGAAGAAGCTAGCGCTCAACCACCGGTACGCTTCGTGTAACTTCCCTTTGTTTTCGAAAGGCGTAGGAGAATTAGCCTTACTGGTGTAATGTAAACTCTATCTTTAGTCGAGAAGGGTATAACATGCCACAGATGCCTCAATCGACAAAAGCAAACTGTTTTGAGAAACAACACAGTGTAACGAACAAGCTCGTTTTCAGTTATTCGTAATCATGCCCATACATAACATTTTATATATGATTTGCTGCAAATGAAAGGGGGATGATAGGTTACAGTTCTAGTAATCAAAATAAGTCCACTGTTGTGTGCGTGAAACGAGTGGTGGTCGAAATTATAGCTTGGGTGTATGTGGTTCACACCCAGGACTGTAAGGGATTCGATAGGTTTTCGGGGGGGTGCCGAGTGGGCCAGCAGAGCCTCAATGTTTGCACGGACTGATTAAAGGTGAGTGAAAAAAGCACTACCTAGAAACAATATGACGCGATACGGGCCACTGTGAACACAGGTCGCAGCGATCAACAAGGCCGTTGATTAAGTTGATACGGAGACGTAAGGTCAAGTAGTGCCAAGGGCAAGCTGCATGTACGCATATATATGACAAATCGTTTAGTAGCAGAGAAAACAGTGCTCGCGATTCCAACAGAATTTGGGCGTGGTATTAATTAGGAACGGAGATGATCTTCTTGCACAAATCGATGGGACGAAATTAATTTACAGTTACCCGGGTAACCAGTAAACAGATGAGGGTAGGATCGTACGGCAAAAGTTAATAGGCTTCTGTTCCCATTAATTGTTTAAGTGGGACAACCTCAATGACATAGATGAAATACGACAGAGCTTACAAATCGACATTCATTCATTGACTAACCGATCATATTTCTCCGACTTGGAGTAGGTTGTACAGCATAAATATTTCCCATACAGTCGTCTTACGGAAGTGTGTCGATGTCTACATCATTTTCACTACTCGAAAGTGAAACGCAAGTTTAAGACCAGCTAAGGAGATGGACGTCATAGTGCTATGAAAAGTTGCCTTTTCATCGCCACTGCCATTGAAAATTTCGGGTTTGAATGGTTACTTTCGCAAATATTTTAAAACTGAGTGGGCCTCAGATATAGAATGGTAAGAGTGATGCGAATTTCAGCCGGTTGAATGATTTATAACTCTTTGATTGGTTAAATTATTTGTTTTCCAAGATCACTTAGGGAAACTAAGCAGCGAGAGTTTACCAACCATTAGATTTGTGATGTGGACGTCACTCTCTTTCCAGACGTCCTATGAGTGGACTATTTTAAAACTGTACTGTTAATGTGGAATCCGCCAATTAAAAAGCGCATTGTAAGGGTTCTTAAGCTTTGTGTGACTAATTAAGTTGAAGACTGAAATGGTTAATATTATGGTTCAAATGACAGTGTCGATACATAACACGCAGCATATTTAGTGCGCATCAATTGGTTTACGCATTTCATTGCGCTATGAGGTGCACTGAAATTTAGTTCAATGTCTTACAGTGGCAGTGCTGCTGTTACGTCTGGTTGCACCCTATCGTGAAAGTCCGAGCATTCTCAGAGATTGTGAAACTCACCATTGTTTGCGCTGCACGAAGCTCAGTCCTGAAAACTTATTTCAATGTTCCAGATTTGACGCCGCAAGCCACAATCGAATTGGCGACCCTTCGTTTACTGGGTAGATTTTTTGAGATACTTGAATCATAAGCGTAATGGAAGGGACATTATCCACAGCCATTAGAGGCCACTACACGGAGAAACGGAGCCGTAAACCTGGAGTGGCACTGAACCTCAAAAGAACGATAGCGTCGCCGTCTACCATCAAAGTGACTCCTGACCGATTTGATGGCGGACGCTCAATCCACTCGACCATCGCCGGTCAAATCAGCTGACTTACCACAAAACGACCAATGAGGACGATGGGTGAAAGCCTGCTGAATCGACTCCTATCGATGGTGTCGAAATCTGGACTCAAAAGGTGCGGGTAGACACTCCACTAAGCATTACGAAAGAGCCGGAAATCCTATTTCTGATGTGTGTGCGGATCAGCCGATCATGGTTGGACCAGGATACATGTGGTGGGGTGTTTGACGAAGGCATATCTGCAAGCCACTGAAACTTAATGGCTACGGTCAGCAAGAAATACACAACTACCAGAAAAACATATCGAACCGCGAGCATTGAGTGAAAAACAACTGAGAAACGATCCAATCTCGAATATATAAAAATATCTGACCCAATGATTGTTAAAGAAAGCTGAGATTCAAACAGCGGATGCGGACACAAATGCACACACAGCATCAAGGAAAGCTTGATTCCAACGTTCACTTGCATCAATATGATGACGAACAGAAATTTGTTATGAAATATTTGTGAGAAAGGCAATAGTTTACGTCATTGCCTCGCACTTTCGAAGATGGCAGCAATAACAGCCTTAACTTTTACCATGTTATCTATCAGTCAGCGGACGAACACTTGGTAGTTCGTCTTGAGCTACTGTCAATGCATTTTTGAAATGACGAGTTGGTATGCAACCCATCTGCGTCATATGTTGCCTCAACGGTTCTACATGTTTCAACTAGGCCTAAAACTAGGGACGCAAGTGAGTCTTCGCCACTCTGCACACTCAGCAGTACGAAGTTCATCCTGCATACCTCTGTAGATCGAGATTCCCTAGCCCATAAAAACTGATTACACTGTACGGAATAATGCAACGGCACCTTACATACCATTCTCGCCCAGCACCCTATCTGAAAGAAACGCCACAATGAACGACATTAACAGAGTCAACCGAATGAGTAGTCGGTCACGTGAATTTCGGCTTTATTCTCACTGATTTAAAGTTTCACTGTAGACTACACGGTGGAGGGTTAGAACAACTCAACTAAACCCGAGCGGCGGAAGTGAGGAAAAAACCTCCAAGTTCAAAGTTAATTTTGTAAATGTCTCCAACACTAAGTTTTGTGCGTAGTGGAAGATTAGCTGGTCTGCCTGCGACACTGACAGTCGTTAGGTGACTTGGCTCATTGAAAGCCGGAAGCGTTAGCACCATCGATAAATGATGCGTGATGCACTTAAGGTTTCGCACATCTTTCGGAGGCTTGCTGATAGTTGGGGCATACTTTGTGGGGCCTGAAAAATAGGAGCAGCACATAGTTGTCCCAATTCTTTTAGTAAAAGGGAGAAGAAAGATAAGAAAGCAGGATGGATTTGGATAAGTCGCCATCGGAGGAAATAGCTAGTAGTATTCATAGTTAGAAGTCCGGTAAGGCTCCGGGTGAAGACGGAATCCTAGTGGAAATTTATTTGCTCACCAAGCAACTCTACTTTATTCCAGTCGATTTGGGGCTCCGAAAAGAACCATCTAATTGGAACACCTCGGTGTGCGGAAACTACAAGAGCATCAATCTGTTAGGCCTGAACACAAAAGCCTTCAGCCGTCTTGGACTGAATCGCCTAGCCGCATGAGGACATGCATGCACTCGGTCCAACCAGAAAGTATTGTGCCCATACAATGGCTAAATTGAATAAATATTTAACATCCATGGGATCTTGGAACGCCGATACAAATCCCAACGCCCCATCGTCACATGTCTCATCGACTTTCGCGTTGCGTTCGACTGTGGAAGATCAGGCTTGCAGGTGGCGTTCCATCCAAACTAGTTGGTCTGGGGAAATCGTATTACGACGAAGGAAAAGCACGTGTCCCAGCTTAGGGCGAAAAGTCTTACCGATTCGCACTAAAGTCTGCAGTACGACGAGGGTAACCGTTACCTCCAGTCCTGTTCAACTTTGCTGCCGATTGGATTATGGAACATGCAATGCATGGATACCTGGGCGTCTAAGTATTCACAAACGGACGACTTAGAAGCGCTCCGGGAGGACCTGACCGGTTTTCAAGCGGCCTATGAAAGGGTTAACGAATACGCGCAGGAGATTGGTCTTGAGATCAATACCAACGAAACTAAAATGTTCGTTACAACAGATAGTCATCCAAATCGACCCAAACAACTGGATGGGTAGACAATAGAAGTTGTCTCTGACTGTAAACATCTGGACTTCACCATCCTACCAAACGGACAAGCCGCGAATTGTCATATGACACACTGATGTGGTCCAAACGGCTTTTCTACAACTCCGCAACATTCTCCGGGTAGTAGTAGTAGTAGTAGTGCAGTAACGTATCTTCATCGAAATACTCGGTTCTAAAGAGAGAACCTAATGGACTACCTGGAAAACTGAATACTGGGATCGAAATTCAAACACATCGTGGCGCTTGAGACACAAATCAATTTTAAAATGGAATTTGTTGACTTGTAGACTTCATGTCAAGTAGATCTGACAATGCATTGTAGAACAAAGGCCAAGAGATTGATTGTTAGTTTGAATGAGCACTGCACTTTATGCTACTGGGAGCATGATGCATTGTTGTGGAGACGCACTTATGAGCTTTCCAAGAAGGGTTTGTAATCCGTCATTCCCTAGGCTAACTGGAGGCAGAAACGATGAAATATCGGCCGAATTCCAAGATTCTTTAACTGCTATAGTGAAACAAAGCAAATGAGAAACAATCTTACTCAGCACTTTCCGTTTATTAATAAGAAATTCAGTACTTTTTTCTGAGCCTTCATGTGAGGGACATGCAGACACCAGTTTTGACAAAAGCTGTACTGCGGGATTTTCTCAGACAATGCGCATTAACCGGCTTCACTGTGTAGATGCTCAACTTCACGATGGACATGCATCCATCATGGTTATTAGTTTACCGTGAGTAAACGACGAGAGCTGCGTTAGGTGGCAGTGATAAAGATAATTACTTCCAACCAGAGAAAACGAACAAAGTTGCGGATCCTCAACGGAGTGTGCACGTTTTTCGTAAGATAGTAAAGAATACCGGAGTTTGAAAGACCAGAAATTAATGAAATTACATTCGACTTGACTGTCTAAGGAAACTATTGAACGTATGAATTCCATTTCAAAACAATCCGCTCTTTGTGATAGTGGAAATCAACGTAAAATTTCCACCACATCAGCACACTACAGACATTCGACAGAAACAAGATTTGATGTTTAGGGTTGAAGAGAACTAACCTGCAGACCGACACTGAATGCAGCAAGAAATGGAGTCCATGCGAGCTTGAACATCGGTCGTACGTGTTCGCAATGCGTGGCACTTGTAAAATCGGACTCGGAGTAGTCGACCTAGTCAATGCATGAGAAAACGTTAGATGTGAAAGTGGGAAGTATCAAAACAGGGAACAAAGATTCACAGGTTAAGTGCTTATTGGAATGTCCCCTTTGCAATGTCACCAGTACCAGCCATTGTAGTTAAAGCCAGTTATTTTCTGGGCGTGGTTATCAGTGCAGCAGATAGAGTATCTAGCGAAACGACTACAATATCATCCGATTACATCACTGTCGCATCAGTGAATCGCACGAATGAGATGCTCGATTACTCCAATTTATGGAATATGGTGCACTCAAACCTAAAAAATAGCGGTGACTGGTTAGGTGTTTCAAGTGTAAGATAAAAATATACACGTATAGCCAAAAGCACGATAGGAACTCCATTTACTGAGCACCACGTGACACTTATTTCTGAATGTTAGCTCATTAAGCTGTCTTGGTAATTGTTCTGACGTTAACGCTAATTCGGGATCAGTCTTGCAGCATTACATCCCTAAGCTGTGGCTTTTGTCTTCGGATTCAATTCAGTCCTGGTGTAGTGAAAAATCTGTGGAACAGAGGTTTTGGCCTCTCATTACTATCCTAACAAATCAGACTGTAACTGCTGTGCAATGTCGGTAGTAACTATAAGGTTGTATCAAATGATCCCGTAAACGAACCTCCCTGCTAAGCTCGTGATCGCGACTCACAATTTAGTGGAATCTGATCTCTGAAAGGAATACGTATCATTACAAACAGTGCGGTGCAAAATTAGTAACTAAGGTGTCTTACCGCCCCAATAATATCTTCTCCGGTCGCAACTGCAGATTCCTGTTTCAGAGCTGTAGACGAAACTCGTACAGTTTCATCCTCCCTCGGGATGACTGGATGGGATCCCGCTAGCTTGGAAATCGCATCGTCCGAGCGCAGCTTGATTCCACACTGAGCAATCTCATCGTAAATTTGGCCTAGGTAGGATTCCGGTAAATCCTGGCTATCGTTGATGCCACGGTTCATGCGAATATACTCTTCCTAAGAGGGGAAAGGGTGAATAATTGATAGGACGTCACAGCACATTACGTGCGACTCACAGAACAATCTGTTTCAACATGATAATAACCATTTGTTATTTAGACAATGGAACGAAGTCCGCAGGTACAACGATCAAAAGCCGATCGGAAAACTCCACAGCGTGTCAGACAATTATAATGAAGCCTACCAGCCCCGAAAATAAGATGTTTCATGTCTTGCATGGAGTCGTGGGCATTCACTGACATTTTTCCATTCATGGAAAGAACGAACTTTCGCTTCATCTTGAACATTCGTGGTTGTATTTTCGCACATCCGATCTCCTATTATTTTACTGAAAATTTAGTTTACAGGGTGACAGTCTTTCAAAAGGGTACAATCGTCTGTGATTTCCTCCGCACCTCATTCTTCAGTAAAATACTGAGCCTGCTCGAACGTTCCCTTTGGATTTCCCTGGCGATATTCTTCAGCCTCGTTTATTACTACCACGGGATCAATTATCTACTTAGCAGAATCAAGCGACAGAGTGAATAAAACTTATCCGACTTCACTGCCGAAACAGTAGCGCAGCATAGCTACCTGATTCATTTATCTCAAAAGATAAAATCACAGACACGGCGAAATGTAGAAAACTGTGTAACCAGTTTCTTTATCGTTACATCAAGTGATCCAGATATCTCAAATCCAACAAGTCAGAGACCTCGATCAGTACCTCGGACACCATGTTCTGATACTGGAATACCAAAATCTCTAACTACAACGACTATAATCATTCGTCTCGGTTACAATTCAATCCTGCCCTGCTTAATTCAACAAGAACAATTTGAATGGCTTTTCCCCGATCAACAAACTTGCCGCTTACTTGTCATAATTAAATGATTTATATGTCTCTTCAGGATAAAACTCACTTGCATCCGGTATCTCAGACCCGTTGTTCCTTTGGTCTTCAGTTCCAGTAACGCCCCTGCTCACCTCCGGACGCGCCATAAAATCAGAATAATTTCAGTTTGCCCGCGAAGTAAACCGATACGGACTCTGCTGTCTGGCCTGTAGTTCAACAGATTTCTGGCATGTGTGTCATTCACCTGATGCCGAATGCGCTTGTTAGTCAGTCCTGCTACCTGAACATAAGCCTGCATCGTTGTGGCATGATTCATCATATCGAAGCAGAGGTCTTGGATGTCTGATAAATCCGGTGCTGGTCCTTTTTCAAGATAAACATTAAGCTTGTGGACAAATCAGTCACGATACTCGCCACCTAGGACATACACGTTTCTATCGCTCAGATAAGTTTGAACCCTTCAGGTTCTTACTTGAACCCTGCGCGCTGCAAGTCATCTGCATGACGCACTCATACATTAAATCTGCTTTGAAATCGCCAGTCCCTTTGACCCCGTTTTACGGAACGGATCGAAGGCAGACAGACAGATATAGGCATTTGCTATTCTCTCAATCATGCACTTTCCAAACATTAGTTGACGTTAAAACAAGGCACAGGGCAATAAAGTGGGCAAATTTCAGAGATGGTTCGACGAATGCTGACTGCACAACGCAAAGGCAAACACACTGTAGGCAACAAATTTTCCGTAAGGTTGTTCAACCTAAGTGCTTCACAATGTTTATTAGTTCACCCGGAGCTGTGGAGACAAATACATGCACAAATACACGGTATTTCGGTCTATACACGGGCGTTTACTCGAAGATAGCAGAACCTCCTACCGATAATTACTGAAAATCTTATTATTTTAAGCACAAATAATTGATTCTGAAGATATTCCATATTATTAAATAAATAATGTAACGATGTGCAGTACAATGGGGCTAACATTGTCTGGACTATTGTCGCGCACGCTTGAAAAGCGAAAGCATGGTAACATTTATAAGACATCACCGTAAAAACGTTATGGCGATTATATTTCAACTTTTACTGATCCCTAACATTTTATAATATTTCATACTTGCTCATACGGACCCTTATCCATCGTTTGGCGGAGAGCTTGTAAGTATCAACCTTATGAGACGATCATATTCAGCACCGCAACCGTCCTATCACTGAGAAATGATATGGAGTAATCAATATTTAGGTTTCTCAAACTCCACCCCAGAAAAATGTAGCAAGATCGCACTACTACCGGGACAAAATTGTCTGCGCCATTGATACGTTGAAGGGAAAAGAAACGTTTCCTCGGAAGACACTGAAACAACGGGTATATCAAGAGATTCACCGATATCTATATCCGAAAGAAGTCTGAGTACGATCAGCTAACTGGAGCCCTAAAGAAACTCGTTAACCCTAGACTGGCATATAAGGATAGCCACATTATGAAACGTGTCAGACTGAAGTCAGCCTTGAATCATATACAGAATAACGGGAAGGAATACGAACTACCACCACTGGATTCTCAACGCTCATATGCAGTGTAATATTATAAAGTGCGCAAGTGGAGAGTTCATTTTCAATCACTACAATTACCTAGGACTATATTTAAGATCTAGAGCTTACTTGTGGAACACAGAATGTGAAAAGAACAGAATGGCGACTGCCCATTACAACCAGTGAACATGTGATTAAAAGCTGCACCCTAAATGATGCAAAACTAGCAATGCTTTATATCACCTGTTTCTAGTCTCATCCGAATATGTCCCGTGTCGTTTTGCGATCTCGGACTGCAGTATTACTAAGATTTGTGAAGAACGCTCAACCGTAACTGCGGCCAAGATAATACTCATTAAAAAAACCATAAACGTTAGTGCTTTAATCATGATAGTTAGAGATCATTCTGTCTCATCTATCCCCATTCGCAATGACAGGTTTGATTGGTAGGCTTGTCGTATAAGATGATATCTAACATTAACTTTCCTCCGATTAGTTCTTCCCGGATTGAGCAACAATCGCACAAGACCAACCTCTTGTTTGCTCCTCCTGCTGCAACTCATTTCGAGCATCAGTCAATCGAATTGTCCTTCAGTTTAATTGTGACAAACCTCTCATGTGAAATCGGTGATTCCTATAAGTTTTATGGATTCCCTCATTCCGAATCTGTTCAGGTGATTCAAATTGGTCAGATATTTTAGATACATGGTGCGCGTACACCCGTCGTCACGATCGACTAAGAATGGAACAACCAGTACAATGAAACAAAACCGCAGTACTAGTGGAGCACTGAACAAAGTTGGTTGAAGCTTGCATTTAACATTTGGTCAACTACTAGCTAGAATGTTGATTACTTTCAGCTGTCTTTTTTTACAAGGAGTGGAGGCAGCCAATGCCAATTATCTCTCTCTCATAAACCCCTACGAAACGTTGTGACTCAACCTAGGGAAATAGCAAGGAAGAAATAAATAATTCCAGTATCAGGAACCGAAGAGTTCTTCAACTTATTTAACAAATAGTTATTCATAATGTTTCTCTCGGCTGCGGCTTATATCTTAATTTGTCAAAATGTGTTGAACGTTTATTTTTTTCTCGGCTTACCCTTTATTCATCAACACAGAACCAATCACCGGAATAGATTCGGTCAAGTACTTAGGAACCACTGTTGATATAGACATAAGATGGTCTTCTCGTATTTCCAGTTGTGTAAAAAATCTTAAAAAACTGTCATTTTACAAAAAAAGACAGCAGTATTTCCAGGTTAAGCAAAACACTATTCCTCTATTTGGTTACCAATGTTTCACTCACTCCCCTCTATTGTGCCGTTTTCTGGTCTACTAAAGAAAGACTTCAGAACTCTTCATTGTGGGTTATCAATTATTAGTGGTGTGTCTCATATAGCACTGAAAGAACTGCACCGAACTGTGTGACATGCATCCATCCGTGTATGAACAATTTGCGCATAAAACTCTTTCGGATCCGTCCCATCCCTTAAATAACGACCTTTCTAAATGCTGTTCTCATACCAGGACACGTTCTACCTTTCTCTCCATACCCTCTCGCATACCTATGGAAACTCGACTGTTCCTACCTAGCCCGAATTCTCACCAATCGGGAGCAGATCGCAACTAACTTTTAAAGCAATCCCTTGTGAGCTTGAAAGTTAGGCTTATTTTTCCCCTTATGTATTCTGCTGAAGCAACGAACGTATCATTTTTGACAGGAATGCGGATAAATATGTACGCAACATTTTAGACAATGCAATACTACTGTTATTGCGAAAGCAATATCGGTTTAGTTATTTATCACCTGACATTTGAAATATGCGTCTATCTGTGGGTTCAACTGAAGGGACTTAACACGGATGACAAGGCTAGGTCGAATGGTCTGTCACGCGTATCTAGAACAGGCTGAACGAAAAAGCAGTTAGTTCCTGAAAAACCACCTGATTTCCAAAGGATTGCGATTAAGATAGACCGTGAGCAACGTTGAATGAGAAGGAAATGATGGAGGGGCTCACCTTTGTCATACGATGATGCTGTTTGATTTGAGCGCTATGCAAATCCGTGGTTAGAAGAATGATGGAGAATGCTAAGACGTAGGCTGTATCCGCAGACGCGAAGAGGCCGTTGTTTGGATTGCACGCACAGTAACGAGCAGCAAACTTTTCCATTAGGCGGTCAATTTTCTGAGCTTCGCCAGGTAGTCGAAATCCGGCCAGAAATTCACTAAAACCAAAAATTAATTAAACCATGTAGCGTTTTGAGACAACATGGAATTTAGTTATGCCAAGTTGTAATTTTGAGATAATGATATTTCCACCAGCGACTCTGGTGGTAACTAATAACTGTAACAGACACGTGGGGAAGTAAAACATTTGCATAAAATTTTCACCTCTAAAACTCCTCAATCAAAAACGAGAGATGGCCACAGAGAAAAAACATTCACCAATAATGTTCACTAATAGATACCTTTCGGGTCAGCAATAGAATCAAAGGTCAAATCAAACCTACAACGAGGAACTGAAGCTGAATAAACCCAACATTAGGTATCGTAATCGAAACAACTCTTATGATATGCTTCGCACTTTTGTGTTACATAAAATGTTCATAACAGTCATTGAGGCCCCGGAGTTTTGAAGTATAGTCAGAACCACATGCAATTGAATGTAACAATGGCGATTTAAGCCAAAGAAAGTCGTAAAGGACTAAATCGAAAAGCAGAAGCACCATAACCAACACCGCTTTTTCATATTTCTGTAGCAAGTCACCAAATTACCATTATGCTGCTACCACGAGCCTTCATAAGGTCGCACGAACAATTGTTGAAACAACCGGTGGCAACGCAAACCACTTCTTGATTCGACCAGTATTATTTATTTTGCACAAATCTGATTAAGGAACATGTCATTGATCAACTTGCTGCCTTTGGATGACTATGCGTTACGGATTCTAAAGGGGACACGATTTTTTCATATTCCAATCATTGTTTCAATAAATAGCAATGACTAAAGCGAAGATGGTGAACAACAGTTTTGTGCCGAGCGACCGCATAGATAAATCTGTAAAACCCATTACTAGATCGGCCACCCTCGTGAATTCAAATTAATAAACCAAACGTGCTTTCTGGTCCATTCCCATGAAACCCATTTCAAACGACCTCCCTCAAAATTCCCCCAAAAAACAAATGCAAGTCTAAACGACGACATGAAAGTTGTGTTCAGGAATACACGGTCAACACGTACCACACAACATGACCAAATTTAGGTCTATAAAGTATGGACTACATTCATAAGAATTCTCGTCTTATGTAGACATTTCGGGTTTGCCCATCGAACCACAAAATCCACTGGAGCGAGGAATTCTTTCAAATCATGCTCACAGACTTCGATTTCTAACAATGCATTTATCGTTTGCCATATCACTTTGATAACTAGCGAGCAGAACCGAGAGTCATAAATTTCGATTCGTAACCAGTAAAGTTCATCTTCACTAACAGTAGTATCGGAGACCGCATTAAACAACGTCGAAGGAAAAGTTCACGGGTAGCGTAAAAATTCAAGTACGGCCGTTTTGCAATCGAAACAACCATGCTTATTTGAAACAAGTTTCCCCGTGGTTTGATCCATTGTGCTTTTCGTGCCCATATAACTATACTCATTGTATGACAATGACTCAGATCGATGGCCCCAGTTTGGTAGCTAGAAATCAACTCACCGCATGGCGGAGACGAAATCCTTGTCTGCGAAATCGAATTGGTCCACATACGCATACATGACACGCAAACTGAAAGGGTCGTTTTCACCGAGAAAATCCCCAATAGACGCCTTCGAAAGGCGTTCTTCGACAAGTAGTAGCTCGGCAATCGCTTCAACGCTGTCGGCCAGAAGATTGTGCTCTTGAAGTAGCTGAAATGCAGCGGTCGATTTTCCTTTGTTGAATAGTTCAATACCATTTTCGAAAATTTCTTTCTGTGCTTTTCGCGACTCGAAATCACCCGGATCATCTATGGATTTGCTTTGAATTGACCCTAGGCGCAAACGATAGGTTCAGATGGATTTAGAATAGCAACAAAGCCACGTGGAAGTTCGGCAGTTAAAAGTCTGTAACGTTTTTTACCCCAAGAATTATAGTTTCCTAAACTCTCAACGAACAGAATAAAATTCACTCAATTTAGCTAAACGAGAACACTTATTTTAAGTCTATTAAAAAGAAAAAATCCCTATTTTAAATGAATGCCAATGAACAGCAAAAATGAAGCTGCACCAGACTTCGTTTGAACTGCCCTACGGATTCCGTCACATGAAAGGTAGGTCACAAAACCAAAAGCCACTTGGGCCTGTGAACTAACAAATTTCATAGCTACATTTGACCAGTGCCAGGTAGAACCAGCAATCATGATTCTGAAATTTCTAGAACCAAGTGGACAGTGGATAAATCAGACTTAGCTGGGAGTCGGAAGACGGCGTATCTCGAAACCACCGGAATCCACCCTCCGTGCTGCAATGGATAGGATTCACACCATTCGACTGCAGTCACTTAGTTTGTGGATTTAGGTTTTTCTTGATTAAGTAGAACCATCTAAATGGTTGGAAAAATGAATTGCTAAGGAGAATTTAGATGAAAAGGAATGATGAGCCGGTTAACACCGAGGTGTTTGAGTGTGAATGTTGCTGGTTCGAACCCTTCCAACGACGGCATCTCGTTTGGCAGCCTAAAACTGGGACTTTCTTCCTGAAAATGACGTACTCTCTGATGTCATTATTAAAGGGAGGTAAGAATCTAAAAGACAACATCATTTTGGTCATTCGCACGCGCGATTGTGGTAAGACATGCCGAACGATCATCTGAATCTTGGTGGCAAAATGGATTAAACGCTTGTCATCTTTAGTGCCACCGGTCACTTGCACGATAAACACCATTCACTGTCGTCAAGTCTGTCACAGAGCCTGACCGAGTGGGGACCTTATGTGGTTCTGAGCCCACTTCAATTTCCGAGGTACAGTAGGGCACATCAACGTCGAAGAACATTTCATAGCCGCCGAGAGGAAAGAACCGGCACGACTGACCTCGAAACTCACATCGCCAAGTGGCCAAACAAGATCACAGCAGAGCAGGTGTGAAGACGAGCCGGGCAACAACGGAATGCCGTCTACTACCGAAGAGGTCGGCAATTCTGGGATCTGAACAACTGGACTTTTGGTGGTGACAAGCTTAGTTCATTTGGCCACTGTCGGCCCCCTTTCCCACTACTATGGACGGCAGGCTCTATGGGATATCCCCCTTCCGCAGCCCTTAGCTCCATGTATTGAACGAACTAAAACTACGGGTGAAGGTGATTGACTCAGCTTAACTAAAATAACGGTCAGCAGTCTGATCATTTGACTCCTTTGATAGAAACAACACTACATAAAACCAAAAGACGAACTGTAGGTCAAAAACTAGTATTATATTAACCTTTGAGGATAAGACCGTAGTTTTGAGTTTGCTTTCCCGCATTGCACACTAAAGGTTGCCTTATGAGAAAAAGGCGGGCCGACAGGAAAAATAATATAGTAAAATGAGCGACAAGACTCTGAACTGTCATCACCAGGAAAATCCCCAAATGACAGGGATAAATATATTTCGAAGTGGGGGGAAAAACATAAATCCACATAACGTGCGACCGTTTGAGAACATGAGTATTGTGAAACTTACCGTGGACTTGATTTATAACCGTTGGTCCGTTGGCCACCGGCTCAGCCGGTTCAGTGGAGAATGAAGGCTCCGTCCCAAGGAACGATTGCAATTCAGGACTGACGTAAAGCACATGCGACCAATCAACCATGCAGCGCAAAATCAGCACTAGGCATTCCAGACCACTAGTGCGAATTGCTTGGCGTTGGGCAATCGTGCATCCGTGTTCACCCACATAACTTCCTTGAGCAATCTTGGCCAAGTCGGTTGTTAGACGCTCAAATATATTAGCCATATTCATATCACAATCATAGTTGAGATAAATATCGACCACACACTGAGCGTCCGCGCAAATGCGACGCACTGCCTCGATGACAACCCATTTGTGTTCAAACGAAGATTTAGGCGATTCGAGGATTTCAAGAAAGACGTCCTTAAAAAATACCTCGATATGGCGCTTTAAATGTGGCTTGAAATGAGTTAAGAGAGACAAAAAAATGGTCACCGACAATTCACAAATTTCCGGATGCGGTGAAACTCCGTTCTTGATCAGAGCCACACAGAGGTACTGCTTAATTGCGGTGATAAATATTTCACTCGATAAAAACAGAGGACCTGGTTGCTGAAACACACTGAGCAAAAGTTGCAGTGACAATGTCTTAGATCGAACCGAATTTGATTTGATGTCTGCTGCCCGAGAACCGCCAAAATCCTTGGTAGCCAAGCGACAAAGGCTACGAAAAACCAAAAAGGCATCTTTCTGAGTCACATGAGCCAATGTTACCGCTTCTGGCGGGACCGCATTCGGATCAACGCTAAGGTTATTAAGATTTTCAGATTGATATATGGGCTTCGCGTCGCTGGACGAATGCAGACTGGTTGAATCGAAATCTGTGGGTGCAGAATCATGAACTACTTCTGGTGCGTCATCGAGAAATTGAGGTTGTTCTGACCGCTCATCTTCAGTTCCCACAGGTATTGCACGGTCGATTAGTTCCTCTAGAATGTCACGTACAATAGTCTCGGTATTTTCATCAGTCTGATCTTTATTTTCCAGATTAACCGCTTCCGAGATTTCTTGCAATTTGGCGTTTCCATCTGTGTTCATTTGATTCTTCTGTGTTTGCTCGACGGAATCAGAATGCTTTGTGGAAGAAGTATGGACGAAATAGGACTAATTAGGCATAGTTCGGTCTAACAAAAAAATGAAAGATTCAAACGAGTCACACATCAATCACGAATTTAGCAAGTTACATTATTAACCGTTTTCGTTCAAATGCAAGCACAAATGCACAGAGCATGTATTAAGCTGTATTGCCTGCACCAACGCTCTTGGTATGATCAGAAACGTGAACTTTGTGCAACACCTTCAGTCTTGCTCACCCACGCCCTCGTCAGACAAAAAACATTTTCAATTACCCAACTATTTGTTATGTTCTCCCGAAGTTCGTGTCTGCCCCTATAATTAACAGACTTTCAACCACCTCCGAATTGCGCATGTTAAAGTCATCAGCCGAGACTTCTAATTTGTGACTGAGAATTCCATTCCCTTCTCTCAGCTATTATTTTTGCATCGCTCAGTGACCCTTCTCCAACGGCAATGGAATTCTGATGGGACATTAAGACCAACAGACCCCAGATGCCAAATTATCAGTCTCGGTGATTGTAAAGTGGAATGAGGTCATTTGATACTTCGACAATGGAAAATGAAGGCAAGGCTATCGTAATTGCCAAAACTCGCCAATTGGTTGACCCTCCTATTCGCACTGGACAGTATCCACGCAATACTAATCTTATGCATGCATCCATTTTCTCACTTTTTAATATCGCTTTCCCGCCTACACTGCGTTCGTCAAACCATTGTCTCATTTCATATTCCATTCATTTTATTCATCCTGTTTCAGTATCTAACCCTAGTTGCATCTTTTGGCGGTGAAATTCTATTAACTTGGACGGTCCTTATGAGTTTCCGGCCTGCTACCTGTAAAAGACTGCTGCACCGCAACTGTAATTTTTGTGTCTATTTCTGTCACAACGAGACTACACCTTGACGTGATGTGACGGTTTACGTGCCTCCATGATCCAACGAGCTATACAGGATGGCTTATTTCAGGCCGAAGATCCAATCATGCCTGGAAGGTCAATGGGTAGAGGCTTGACGAAGTAGTCTCCTGGTCCTCCAAGTTGGGAGTTGATATGAGTTAGCAGCTCAGTCGGGAAAACGAGTGGAAGACTAATTGATTTCAGCAGATGGAATTCAACTCAGCCAAATCCCACTGTCTTGCGCTCAGATTCTTGTCAGAACCAAAGGCTTTGGTTGAGAAGCCCGATCGTTCTTCTGCTTAGCGGATGGATTCCCTAGCAGTACCCCTCCATTATTCCCCATGAGTTACACGCCTACAAATAATTCCATACTGCATCGGTCGTCGCGCAGGATAATCAGGACCGCGCTGCCCATTGCATCGAACGGGGTGGGTAGTGATAAGTATGCTACTGCTCAGAGTTCCCTCTTTTATTCAACCTGTCTCTTCTGTCTCCAACCCAATCTGTTTGCCCCTTCTGCCTACCCATAATATCTCCACTGATAACACGCCCGATACTCACAACAGTTCAATGTCAAATAGTATGGCAGGTGGTCTTCAGTCCAGTAGCTCACATTTTATCAAACCTCGTTACTCTCTGAATCTCGA